>OX422142.1:147080908-147552548 GCA_949129095.1 Volucella bombylans
TTTTTTTCAGGTATTTAGCCTCGCGCTTGCGCTCTGCAAGGGTAGTAGACAGTTCTTTGTGGTGATTGGAGAGTGCTTGCTCTTCCCTAACAACTGTTTCCATTTCTTGCTTCTTTTTTTGATGGTAACGAGTGGCCGCATTTTTATTTTGTTCTTTCTTACGGTTTTTACGATCCTCTAGTCCACGACCATAAGGACGTGTACGTTTCTTAGCGAGACTGCTGCTCGATTGCATTTTACCACCACCATCGCTGGACGACGATGAGTCTCCGATCACGGAGGAAGCCGACGAAAGCGATGATGATGAATTTGATGGGGACGTTGGTGCCCAATCTTCATCAGTTTGTGGTGGTGGCGACAATGAGGATATGAAATATTGATATTCAGTGTTATCATCATGCCAATCGGGTAGTTCTTTTGCACGATTTTCAACAATTTCATCAACGATTTTTTTTTTTTTTTTTATAATTTTCGCGCGCCTAAGGGGTTAGATACCCTTTTACTGTTGCCAGGGCGCGGGCGGAAAGATAGAAGGAGGAGAAAGGAAAATTGTTTTTGTAATGGTTTGAAACTCAGGTGTGTTTGGTTTCTATGTTTGCTCTCCAGGGGTGCGAGTCCGAATAGGACGGAGAGTTTTTCTTCACTCAGAGTGATTCGAGATATAATTCCCAGTATTTTTTTTTTCATTGCTTGAAACTCTTATAACAGCCAAATCTACGTGTCAGTGTTATGCCTTCACACGCAGAATTTTTTTGTCTGAGTTCCAATTACACAATGAAAAACTGATTTGCCATGGGCAGGATTCGAACCTGGACCCTCCGAGTGAGAAGCGTTTGCTACTACCACTACACCACGGCCACCCATTTGACAGTTTTGGGCAATATCAGATGATTGGGTTGCACTATATGCATTTGGTGTGTAAGTAATTGGGGTAGATGGGGATGGCAATGTGACATTGATTGGCGCTGGAACTGCTGCCGCAACGGTACTAGCAATGTTTTGATAAACTTCAGGAATACGAGATGTCTGCATATCATGGTGTAGCTGTGGTCGTTGATGCTGTTGCTGTTGCTGCTATTGGGCAATCTGTTGCGATGAGAAGTAATCGAAAATCTCTTTGACATCCTGGGATTCCTGTGGCGGCGATTGTGGTGGCGTTAGAACAGGCTGAGGAGGTGATTGGGGTGGTGTTAATTGGGTTAAAATTGCTGCATTGTTATATAATGGTTTGCTGTAATTTTCTCCTTCATACGGATTTTGTACTTTTGTTACCATAGATGGGTGATGAAAAACTGATTCAAAAACTGACGACACAAAGTCAATCATTTGTTGGGGTGAAGATGATTTGACTTCAGACCATGGTTCTTCCTTAACATCGAAATCGAACTCACAGACGAGTTCTTCACCATGGTTGTAGTCATGACAGACTTCCGATGGACTATTTTTTATATCTACATTCTTATGTTCTATGAATAAAATATCATTTGCAAAGTTATCTTCTAATAGCCAAGTCTCAACCGACTCAGAAGTCGGAAAGAGCTCGCTGCTGGGCGGCGATGTTGGTTCCATTTTGTCGTTCCAATATAAATCCTGTGGAAGAGCTAACGACTCCATTGTTAAACCTTTCGGAATCATAATTTAAGTCTGATATTAAAAATGATATTAATGATGTTTTAAATAAGAAATCGGAGTCGTATCCTGATGGTAAACTTGGTTGTTGAAGGGGCGCCATGGTGGCAATTATTTTTGATAGCATTTTGATAAAATTATTGTGTGTAGCACGCAGGGTGCGCTTGCTTGCTTTATGCAAAACAACTAGAAAGCCATTTTCACCTCAAAATAAACGCAGAAAATTCACGGTACACTTTAATCTTTTTCGGTTTCATTGGGAAACGTTCATCTTGGTCGGAGAGTTTCTTGGGCCTTCCTCCTGGAGAACTATCTACGTCCAGTTTACATTAAGAAACAGCGCACTGTTTCGCTATAAAGCGCGTTAATTTGACATCTTGTTGTAATTTTATAACTCTTTGTACGTTCTTTGCGAGAGATGTCATTTCTAAAACCAAAAACTGCACTATGTTCCAAATTAGAAAACAATGTGGTTATTTTTTTTTTTTACCTTCCAATATGCATACGGAAAATGAGTAAAAACTAGTATAAAACTTTTGAAAACTTTTAAAAACACTTAAGAGTTCCAATTCCTTGGGGGATCACACTGCGAATGCAGTTGCACGCAAAGAAAATAGTGTTGCAAAACTGAGTCATCGCAAAAGTAAAGGCACTTCGCAGATAAATTGAAGGTGAAATAAAAAAATTGACTCAGTTTTGCACCCAACTGTACATATAGATTTTCTGTTGCCGAAATGTGTCTTTTAATTCAACAATTCAGTTTAAAATGCTGCCTATGATATATTCTAAGTAATCGACCTCGCTGTCGATGCTGTCTGCTACAGTTGAAGAGATATTTCAAAACAACGTCCAAATTATTATAACTTCTATACTAAAATCCTTGGTAGGACTACAAGTGGTAGATAGATAAGAACTCATATGTAATAAAAAATAAGGCATAATAGCATTCTGTGCATACAGACCTTCAACTATCATGTTCGCCACCCTCAATGATCAACACGTTCCTACTCCTGCAAAATGAATCTTTCCTAAGCCAAATAAAATATTTCTGGGATACCCTACCAAACTCTCCACTTTCGACACTAGTTTCCCTTAAGAGGAACTTTCAAAATATTTGGAGAAAAGATATCAGTGGGTGGTCTTACCCCAAGAAGAAATTCAACATCGGTTGACCGAAAGATAAACGTATTTATTTTACAACAGTTCATGATTAGTATGCTAGAGTGTAGCCGGAATCGCTCCCCCAACTTTAAGCGAATAAAGGTACTTAATTTTCAGAAATCAAAGCCTACTTGACAACCATAAAAGTTAATTTTTCACCACAATTGACGTTTAATCACTCTCTTCATACACAAATGTCTAACTACTCATAATACATTGTTATAACACGCCACCTACATAGATCCAAGTACACCTACGTCCTCTATCTTGGACAAAGACATCAACTATTGTAAAACCTTGTACAATGGCAAAGCGATAAAACTATTCGTGTTCTGAATGTCAAGCATTGTATTGTATTTCCATACAATATGGCAATACAAATCAGTTGACGTGACGTGTCATTTTCCAGCTCTTTTACTGAGAACTCTACGAGTAAGTGGCATGTAGTACTCACATTTGAATGTCAAAACAGATTTCGTACAGCAAAAGGAAACAAAACATAATAGACATATGATGGATGATGGGATGATGATAGAAATTAATGTTCCCTTCATTCCTTGAAGTCGGGTTACAATTTACAAATTAAAAATTAACACTTTATCCAACTAAGTTTGACAAGAATTATAATAATCACTTGTCGCAAGCCAAAATAGGTGTATCGAATTATTTATTTATTTCCCGTACAACTATGTACTACATTTGCTTAATGACATCATTCACAATGATTTAGATACACTTAATGTGGTTTAACCAAAATCTAATTTCAGTATAATGAACACTTATTTCCTCCCATAATACAGTTTGAGATATCATGATACGGATACGAACATTAATCTTGACAAAGTAATTTTCTTTTCCACAAAATAAAATTAATAGATGGAAATTTATACATCACGTATTGCAGTCTATTATCGTTACAATGTGCATGAGAAATTATATTAGCAAATTGTATCTAATTCAAGTATTCATCTCACGAACGGCGCGGCGTAAGCACTTAATGATGCGTGTCGAATCTAGGTTAAGATCAATATACGACCACACAAGTGATGTAAGATTTCCTTAAACAGTTCACTTGGATGGGTTTTTGCTAGTTTTGAGACTTTATCCACAGTTCCGCTCGTTTTTACACAATCTAAAGAAAATTAAAATTTTGACATGTTTACTCGTACACTGAATGTAGGCGGTAGCTATAAAGATCTAAAATAAAACTACCATTCAGTCTATTAATTGAATTTGCATTGAAGCGTATCGTTTAAGGATCCACCAAATGCAAACAATTTCAGCTCATAAAGACACAAACGTAGATGCAGCATATGGTGACTTTGGTTGTTGAAAGACTTATGAACGATGATACTCGTATATGCAGATAAAATAAATGTTTGTTTAATCTGAATTTGTGATAATTGTTTGTTTTGAAGAAACTTAGATAATCAGAGGAAATTCTTTACGAAGTGCATTGTAGAAGAATTTGGATGGATTACCAAAGATTACTCTACTGACTACTTGACCAACAATAGCTAATGTTTAAGCCCATGTTCAGTCAAAAAGCGGATTAAAGACAAAATAAAAGAACATTTTTGCAAGTTTAATCAAACTTGAGTAGCTAGATCGCGCCTACCACATCAGTGCTAAGTGTATGAAAGCCTCAGTCGTTCATAGACCTCGACAGTGGATAGACGTGTTGACGTGTTCGGCTTTTACATAAGTAAATAAATAAATTGTGATCCAGTGCCATTTAAAGACAATTAGTTACAATAAAATCAATCACCTCGGTATCTCAGTGGCTAACGGCGTCGGCCATCGAAACGTGGGATACGGGTTACGGGTTCGGTCCTAGGTCAAACTTTGGAACTTCTGTTTTCTTTTTTTTTTCTCGTTTTCTACTCAAATTGTGATCAAATAAAAACAAAAACAATAAATCAAATAACGTGATGGATGGTGGAGAGCGCTCCGCTCTTCCCATAACGGGAGTTGGAAAAGGCAACAATGGTGTTGCCGGTGACGTTGCGAAAGCAATTAAAAGGAGGAGGAGTTTGAGAACCCCTCCTAATCTAACGAAAAAAAGAGTGAATGTGCTAACAGAAGATGATGATCATTATGAAGGGGGCAATAATAGCTTTGCTTCCCTAGCGTCATCCGAATCGGAAGATGAGGATGAAATGATTAAAGACATTAGCAGCAGCATTGAAAAGCTGCAAGAAAAAATGCTGGCTGTTAAGCTAATGCAAACTGCACGCAGGCAGAGGGAGCAAGCACAGGTAGAAAGCGCCCAACAAAAAAAGCAACAAAAGCAGCAACAACAACTGCATCAACAACAAAAACAGCAGCAGCAGAAACAACCACTGCAGCAGACAAAACTGCAGCAGCAGAAACAACAAAAACAGCAGCCACAGAAACAACAGCAGCAGCAGAAACAACAGCAACAGCAGCAGCAAAAGAAGAAGGAGAAGGTGCCTCCTATCAACACCTTTAAATTAGAGGTAAATGCTACCAAGGACCTGTGTAAGTTGGTCATTGGTAATAATTTCAATATTAAGAGATTGGGGAACGATCGCCATGCCATCCACTGTAATACAGTGGAGGGCTACGCGAAAGTTAAAGAGCTCCTAAAGGAAAAACGACGACACCGAAGTGTGAAAAGCGGCAATCGATGCTGCTGAAGGGGTTGGAACCGTCTTCTGATCCTGTGGAGATCCTGGCACTGCTCAAAGAAAAGGAGTGCGAAGGACTCAAGTTTGTAGGGGTAAAGCCATTTACCACAGCTAGAGCCAGGCGGGAGAAACGGAGTCTGCCGTTCTTCCTGGTGCAGCTCAGTCCCGAAAGTCGTCTGGATGGTCTAAGGAGTATCAATGTCCTAGACTACCAGGTGATTCACTGGGAAAAATTAAAAAGGAGCGAAGGCGTTTTACAATGCGTTCGCTGCCAGAGGTTCGGGCACGCCGCGTCGAACTGCCAAATGCAGCCTCGATGCGTGAAGTGCGCAAAGAACCACAGTTCCGAGGAGTGTGCTCTAGGTAGGGACGGAGCATCCGATAGAACGCAGCTCTCGTGCGTGTTATGTGGGAACGTAGGACACACCGCAAACTATCGGGGTTGTCCTAAGTTTGCCGACATAAAAAAAGCAAAACTGGCTCAGCAGCAGAAGGTGGAGGTCAAACGTTCACCTGTTAGATTCCAAACACCAGCCGTCACGTCCCAAATTTCCTACGCCCAAATGGCGTCAGGTAGGGGGACTACGGTACAGCAAGCGACTGTTGCTTCTCAGGCGCCAATGCCGAGAACAACGGAAGCTGCACCTAACATGCTGGCCATCTTGCTCGCAATCCAAGGACAAATGGCTCAGCTGCAAAAGCAGGTGCAAGAACAGGCCAAGTGGGTGGACCAGATCTACCGCTGCTGCCGGGCTTAACGCAACACATGCCGTAATGGGTACGCACGTGGTGGAGCAAACTTAGAAGGTCCTTGCGGTGAATGTTAATTCACTGATTAGGATCGAACGAAGAGCCGCGATGTTTAAATTGCTACAAGACCAAACTCCTGATGTGCTTTTCGCTAGCGAAACCAAGCTAACCGATAATCACAAACTGGAGTACAATAATTATATCGTTAGAAGAAGAAACCGGCCCAGATCCAAACGTGGAAAAGGTGTTGCGATCTTCATTAAAGAAGGTATAAAATTTCACAGAGTGTACAAGGGCGTGTTGCGCAGGTTCCGGGTGTTGGAGGCAGTGGAAAGCGGCTGTACATGGCCTCTGTTTATGCACCTGATACTTCACAATCCACCCTATTCATTATAGAGCTCGACACGCTTTTTCGACTTCTGAGGCTGGAATCGGGGGAGAATTATTTTATAATCGGCGGGGATTTCAACGCTAGACACAGAGATTGGGGAAATAATTTGCCAAATACTAAAGGGAACCTACTACTCGATTGGTGGGGTCAGCACGATGTCATGTACAGACTCGGTCTTAAAGCGACGGATAATCCGTCGTTTCCCAGAGGCGGGTCTTATTTGGATCTACTGCTGTACGATGAACGCATACGACTGACAGGTACGAATTTACAAACGCTAAACTGTCTGCGCACATTCGTGTATGACAGAGACCATTGCGGTTTTAGCACCGAAATTACGGTTCCCAACGAAATTGCGGAATTGGAGGAGTTTGTCCAAAGATATACTTACAACTACAGTAAGACTCGATGGACACACTTCTCCGCAACCTTGACTAGAGCGCTCTCCTCGAACATGCTCACCTAACGTCCAATAGGAATTTGTCAAACGAGGAGATCGGCAATTACCTAAAACAAATGGACGAGACAATTAAACAAACTATGGACACTACAATACCGCGATATCGACGTACGACTAACGAAGACCTGTTCCGCAATCCTACTATTGACGCACTGCACCGACAGAAAAGTAGACTTCTAACAAGACTTAAAAACTTGTACAGACAGTTAACTGACCGACAAGACCCGGAGATTAGGACACTGAAGTCGTCGATTAAAAATATTCAAACGCTAATAAAAGAAAATTACAGAATTTCTGTAAGTTTGTATTGGAACAACAAGGTTCGGGCTGTAAACACCAGCAACCCGAATATGTTTCCGCAAATAAATAAACTATTTCGGAGAAAAAATCAAAACGACCTTCAGTGTCTTAAAATAGCCCGGACAACAGACAACGAACGGTTACTGACAATAGCAGGTATTGATCCAAATGAGGCCGCTGATGATGACGACTTCTTTGTGATCGAGGATCCACAGGACAAGGTTGAGACCATAGGGGCGACTTTAAAGGAAGTATACAAGGCCACTGATACCATTGGCCCTAATTACGACCTGGACAATCGCGTCTTGGTGCACGACTTCTGCATTCGAAATGAAATAGGGAACTGGCGATCCGAGGGCTCTGGTTTCACCCGGTTCACCGACGAAAATACGGCCAATAATGTCATTGCCAGAGAGGGTGACCTACCCCCGTTCATTTCGAAGGAAGAACTCCATGAGATCTTCGACACAATCAGGGCTAAGAAATCAGTGGGGACCGATGGTATTCCGAACATCGTGCTTCGACATCTTCCTCTAGAAGCGGTGGACATTTACACCACCCTGTTTAATAATGCAATGAATAATGCACATTATCCAGCGCATTGGAAAACGGCGGTGGTTCAACCTATCCCCAAAAAGGGGAAGGATATATCCAATCCGGCGAATCTCCGGTCGATAAGTCTCCTTCCGAATATCAGTAAGGTTTTTGAAAAAGTAATCAATAGAGCTCTGACTAGGTGGGTTGAGGACAAACATATAGTTCCGGATAATCAATTCGGTTTTAAGGCGGGACATGATATCTCACATGCCGCGTCTAAACTGGTTTCTGATATCCAATGGAACAAAGGCAAGAAACAATGCACTGGTGCCTGCCTTGTTGACTTGGAGAAGGCTTTCGACACCGTATGGTTAGAGGGTCTTTTCTATAAGCTGACTAGGCTGGGATCAGTAAACCACTCTTGTACATTCTTTATAATATGCTACATAACAGACAGTTCATCGTGAAGAATGGTGATGTGATTTCTGTTGGAATATTTCAAATTAAAAATGGTCTTCAGCAAGGCGCGGTCAGTTCGCCGATCCTATTCAACATTTTTACAAGCGACTTGATAGGTTCACTTTCCCATACTATTGCGTACGCAGACGATTTGGTAGCGTACAGAACAGGTCCAAAAATCGGGGTCATTAATACTCTCTTGCAGCGTGACTTCGATAAGATAAGACGATTTTGCGATGACTGGAAGTTGAAAATCAACTTTCAGAAGTCGGAAACCATTCTCTTTAGGACGCCGTTGTCTGGAGCCTCTAGGGATACCAGAAAAAATTGGCGAAAGTTCTCTATCATTGGACAACACGGACAACCTCTTGCCTGTCGAAATGTAGTCAGATACCTTGGAATCTGGCTAGATCAGTTTCTGTATTTTGGCAAAAATGTAGATGCTGCTCTGGTCAGAGCTAAAGGTGCTTTTGCCCTCACAAAGAGACTGTTTTATAGCAGCCAACTCGATGCGAGGGTAAAGGTAATCTGCTACATGGCCCTTATCAGGCCCATGCTGGTATTTAGGTGTCCCGTGTGGTTCAATGTACGAGCAAGCTTAATGGAAAAGATTCGGGTGTTTGAGAGGGCTTGCCTTAGGGCTTGTCTTCGCTTGTACAGAACACCAGAGTCGGAGTACAAGAAATTTTATTCTAATGAGGTCCTTTACAACAGGGCGAACCTAATACGAGTGGACAACTTCGTAATTAAGCTGACTCGAAGGCACATTGCAAGAGCAATGACCTCGACGAATAACCTGATATCTGGGGCTTACTACCCCAATTACCTTTACCACGAGAGTGTGCGCTTTGACGGCTTCGTTCCACCGGAAGCATTCCTCTACCTATATCAGATAGGGTTGATCCAGGATAGATCAGCGGTGCCGTTAATCTTCCATGTCGCTCGGACAGCTGGGGACAGGCGACTCAACTACGACAGAGACGTCGCTCACGGCAGTGTGGATCGCCTCAGGTTCAGTAGGGCGGTGGGGATTCGCGATAAGAGGGATGTCGTTCGGCAGCACCAGCATTTCTGGTGGTTGAATGATGGGGAAGATGTTTCGTCGTCGTTTCCGTCAATTACGGAACAGCCTCACTAATGAGGTGGAGCTGACCAATTTATTTGCTCTGTGAATAGCGGTGGCCAGCTTACATAGGTTTAGGTTAGCATTTAAGAAACATATACATATATCAGTGTATACAAAAGTGTATACTGATATATGTATATGATTGTGTATAATGTCTATGTGTGTTTATGTGTGTATTGTGCATTTAGGTTAGGTAGGCTAAGGTTTATTGTAATTTAGATACTAAGCTTTTATAAAAAATAAAAAATTACATCCATAGGCTAAGTTTTTTGTTATCAATTTTTTCTTAGCCCTAAGTATACAAAATAAACATTTATAAATAAAATGTAAATGAAGTCGAAAGACATAGATATAAGAATTCAGATTAGCTTAGAGTGCCTGTGTGGGGCCAGTAAGTTAGTGTAAGGTTGTTAAGTAATTGTAAGCTAGCACTTAAGCATTTTTTGTTAGTATGTAAGAGTTAGTGATTAAGTAAATAAAATGCATTGAAAACTGAAAACTGAAACTGAAGTTCGCTACACTTTGTTTTTTTTTTCATATTCCGAAGTCAAACTGACAAGCGCTGTCAAAAGAATTGCAGGGTTGATGTCTACAGAGATGTCTTGAATAAAAACCAGACATTTATTTCTTGTCTGCAAACTAACCGTCTCCACTGGACATTTTGATTTCATGAAAATTTTCTTAACACCAACGATGTCTCGTGTAGACGCGGTGTTACGAATGTCAGCGAGTGTAACAAAACGTGATCCAACGCACATTCTCGATATTAACAAACCGACAATGGACAAGATTCACTCTGAGCAAACAGCTAGTTTTTCTGCGTTCAACAAAGGTCGTCAGGGAATCTGGTCCAAAAACTATAGAGGCTCAAGATCCAGTTAACATTCGTGAACAAATTCTTGCCCTCACTAATAAATAAAAACTAAAGGTTTACAAATTCAGCCAAACTAACAAGTGGCAGAGTCTCAAAGCAGATAGGTTCACAGGTTTGAATGCCCAGGTATTCAGAGGAATGGTTCTATCACTGAGAAAGTCAAATTTGCAAGCACTTACCGCTTAGTTATGCTTCAGCACCAGTTTGGAACGTCGTCACGTCGGCAGCCCTTCAAATGACCAGCATTTCATTTATTTTTATGTTTATTTCAAAATCAACCACATTGCAAAGACTTTTAAAATTTGTTCATTTCACTTAAAATTTAAAAAAATTCTGTCAAAAATGATTTCAATTTCATTAAGCATTGAGAAAACAAAAAAAACAATTTTCCCTTTTTTTGATTTTAAATTATAAATGAAAGTATTCAACTTCAAAGTACAATCCATATAATTTATTTACTTCTTTACTTAGTTATTAGAGCACGTTAAACACAAATGCATATAGACAACCCTTTCCGATACTGAGGAATGAAAAATTGAATATGATGTGTTATCCTGGCGACACGGATCTTTTTTTTTTCTTCAGTTTATTGAACTCTAAAAAGGGTTATACGCTGTTACTGGCGCCTGACACTATTTAATGTCTATCTATAGCCATAAATTCATTCATTCAATCATTTATTACAGTTTGCATTTTAAACGTATGGTACTCGTGTGATACAATGGCTCGATGGTTAGTTGACGCCAATGTTTTTATCGCGTTTTTATACCGGCAAATAATTTTGAAAATTAAAAAAGCCATCAACTGTACATGCAAAATCCCTGCCCAGGAGCTCCGCATGTTCGTGCTCTTAATAGCACACAAATACATTTTACCAACAACCACAAAATCCATTTATGGACAGAATTAGAAAACTAAAGGGCACGAATTCTTCACGTCAAACTATTCTTTCTATTCAGCGCGTGAGAAAGGAAAAATATTTTTTAATAAAACCAGAAACATGTACTCGTACATTAACGAACAGAGTCAACGACATGAACTTGTCATACAAATGTATTTAGTATAATTTCATATATGTACGAGTGTGTGTTGGTGTATCTACGAGTACATAATATGATTTAACCCTTTTACGAATGTTTTTGCAAGCGCTGATTGCTTTTAATGCCTTTGCTGTGGAAGGAACATTTTTAACGACTTCAACAATTAACATCGGCTTAACACTTCAAACTGGAATCCGTGCTTGAATGGTTTTTACCTAAGTTACGGACGAAGACCATATTAATACGTTAAAAACCAGTCAAATGTGACAAGACAAAAGGGTCTTATTTTTTCACTGCAATTCTTCAGAGATGGCTGACGATGTATTTGCATACCCACTCCAATAACCTTCTTAAAGAATACCATCCAGCCTTCGACACTGTTAAATATTCCTACATACCATATATGCTGTTCAGAAGGATTTTACGTTAGCTTAAGGGGGATATTCAAGCTGAGGAATAGGATGGAGATTCAATGACCAAGTAACTCGAAACCAGATCAGTAATTTATACAAGGTTGCGCTCCCAGTCAAGGTAACTGATTGCCTATTAGGTGATGTAGACATTTCTGGGTTATCCTGCTTGCAAATTCTCCCGAAGCTCTCCAGCTTATGATTAACCGAATACTGTTCAATGTGCAGTCTTATCATAGACTAGAAAAATTCTAAAATTAAGATTTTCTAAGAGTGGTGTAGACAGAAACTCATCTAACGAGAAGTGAGAACGTATTTCGTAAAAACCCTTATTATAGAGAAGCATGTCAAAATAAACTTTGGCCAGGTAGAACAGAAATGCCTAGCCAACAAATTCGTAGCCCAAAGTAGCAAGTATAAAGATTTACCAAAGGTATGGGACCACACCATGTTCCATCTAACACTCCAAACTACGTCTTGTCACCACTCTGGTAAATGCTATTTTAAAGCTCTTCAAATTTTTGTGGGGAGTCTTGCAGACCATGTTCTCCAATTCTGGCAACAAACCATAATCCAGTGGATTCAGATCTGGACTCCCCGATGGCCAATCTTCTGCTGCTACAAAGCCAGGAATATTGACTCTGAGCCACTCCTGCGTGGTTTTGGCTTTGTGCGCTGGAGCAGAGTCCTCCTTGAAGATCCGTCTATATCCATTGAAAAGGGTATTGGTCAAACCCTGCACAACATCCTCTAGCACATCTTCTTGGTAAACCTTTGCAACAGTTTTTACGCCTTTTTCACAGAAATGGAGGGATGTGACACCATGGTGAGAGACCCCACACCAAACCATTACGGAAGCGGGATGATGTTCACGTTGAACCCTTGGAATAACTATTTTCGCTTCCTTAGATGAAGTGGCATAAATTTTATCATTTTGTTTGTTGAAAATATCTTCCACGGCAAAAATTTTTTCATCCGTAAACAGAATGTTTCCATGGCCACTGTCCGCGTGCAACTGCAAAAGTCGTTTGCATCTTTCCAGCCTAAGAAGTTAGAAGATGACCCCTTTACCGACGATAGGCTTTCATATGCAGATTATCCCGAATTAGCACAGACATGGATCTGGTTGTTATAAGTGGATTAAGTGGATTTCTCCGAATTCGTTCACGCACTGGCGACCACTTCTTGGCCTGTCCTCTACTCCAGACAATTCGCCGAAGCGAGCAATAGCCCGAAAAACGAATATTCTCGATATTTTGAGTGATTTTAGCAATTCGAAAATATGGCCGGTCAATTCTCTTTAATGCCCCACTCCATGTTAATAGTTTGCAAACTGACTAGTATTCTGCACTGATCAGTGCATGTGTTCTGAAAAAAAAGCTAACGGTTCTATTCCCGCTAGAAGTTTTGAACGATAGGCGCTGCAAATTGTGTAACAGAACTTATGGCAGGACTATGTACGAGTAGTATACTTAAAGTTTTAAATTTGCTTAGTTCCTGACTCTACAAAAAGGTTACTCTTAACACGATTAGCAGCAAAACCAGCTGTTATGTGGACTGGAAACCCGCGAACTGAAAATCCGTACTCCATAAACTTATCATATGAGATGATGAAGTTTTTTGATAAAATAAGCTGCAAAACGTCAACTGTCTGCAGTCAATTACAATAATTGAATCGATCATTTCAAAAACCACATGTAGTACGAAGAGCTAAAGTGAATTTCAGTTTTAAGTTTTGACACAAACTGACAAAGTTAAAGTTTCCAAGAAAGCATTTATGTATATAGGAAAAACAATCCAAGTAATTCAGTTTTAATAATCCAATGAAATAACACACAAAAAATACAAGTTTACAAGAAATAAAAAGAACAAAACAAAGCACACTTTATTGCGTTCTGCTCGCCGATCTATTCACCCTTATCGTCTGTCGTCGAAAGTCATTAATCCCGACGCCGTTTATTACTCTCTCCTTCTCTTCTCGGTGAAAATACCCTTATGGCGCGATCACATTCTACATTTATTAGCCTACATGGAGTTACTGAAGCCGGAGTTCGCAGGCTGTCTCATGTAGTTAATGATGGAAAGCGTCCTCAGGATACCAGAAGCCGTCATCCTAAAGCGAATACGCTGCCTCCTGGAATATGTCAAAAACTACATGAACACATTCTCTGTTTTCCTAGGAATAAGAGATATTACGCAAGAAAGGAAATCGATTATCTCGATTCATTGTTTAAGAAGAAATATCTAGGTTTTGATAAATATAAAATATAAATTTCGTTTCAAAATACTTCAAGGAAAACTTTTTTCTAAGATTTAGTTGGTATGGACTTCTCATACGAGTACATACATATACGAGTATTTATCATTTATCAGAACTTGCAAAACCTTCATTTGTCGATGAGTTGATGATTCACAAAAGACGATCCAAGAAGTTTTATTATAAAATTTCATAACTTCAAGATATAATATCTGCAAGAAAAAAGATGCAGTCAAAACCTTTGATTTTATTTGAAAATCTAGCATTGCAACACATATCAATCCAAAGCATTTTTTATTTACAGGAACTGTACGAGTAAGTTTATTGTCTTCCTATAAAAGATCTAAAAACAGACAAATCGAAATGAGTTTTGCTCTGACTTTACAAATATTGAATGCGTTCGTCTCCTGCATGGTCTGCGGAGTTCTAACTTGAACGAAATCTTCTACATGTCTTCTGTGAACGACCAAGTATTTTTTTTTTTCAAGGAGTTTTAAATAGGCTCTTTGACATACATGTCAAAGTACAAACCGAAAAAATACAATTTAATTCCCCATTTTGAATGACCCACACTATTTCAAAGCTAATGGCAGATAGAGATTTCGCCTATTATCGCTGGAAGCGATACAAATATATGAGACTACGTGATATGTATCAACAACTTCGAAATAAGGTGGTCTGAGAGGTACGAGAGGCAAAAGTACGTTTTTATAAACAGAAACTTGATCCATATGCCGTAGGGAAAAATCTGCGACAAATAGGAGTTGACAAACAAGAGCATAAGCTTCCAGATGACTTTGATTGCAATGCACTCAATCGAATATTTCGATCACGCCCCTCGTCAAACTCTTCTGATGTAAGTTTGGCTTTTGAGGAAGCCATTGGTGGCTTCAGCAAGTTTTTCTTTTCTCAGTGTCTTGATGTCGTGGAGGCGGTATTGTCAGTAAAGTCAAATGCAACTCGGTTAGTTGGGATACACCCTAAATTCATTAAACTGTCGTTGTCAGTCATTCTTCCATATATAACACCCAACTCTGTGTATCCCAACGAATGGAAAAAAGCCAAAATCGTGCTAAATACTGCAATACTTCTCATTGACTTGTATTTACGACACTATTCAACCACAACAACCAGACTATCTTTACAGTAAGCTGAGGTTGCCTATATCGTAGGGAACCTTTGTACTAATCCAGCTAACGTACTGCTGTTTAACATCAGAACGCCAGTTCTTAGTTCATGCCACTCGCTTATGGAACTCCCTTCCGATGGAACTGAGAAGGATAAGAAACGCAAAACACTCCAAAAAAACAACTCCTTACACATTTGGGCATTGATCACAACTAATTTACCTTTTTATATATTTATATCTATTATATTTTAATTTTAAAATACTCAACCTTTCCTAAGCACTGTACAAATTTATAAGATTTTTGTAATCTTAATGTGCAACTACATTATTTCTTTAATAAAATACTACAATACTAAAAATAATAAATACTATGTTATTGCATAATATCGAAAATAATTAATATAAAAAATCTATTTCAATACTGTTCAAAATTTACAGTCCAAAAACTGGAATCTGAAGAAGTTTTGGACTTTAAGAAATAGTGGTCCACTTTCTACAAAGAAACATGTTTGTCAACAGAATCGTTCGAGAGAAGTGTTCCAAAGGAACAAAACAAAACTAGCAAATTAGCTCCTTCAACATACAGGAGTTTTCATTATGATTCTAATAAAGAAGCCGCTATCCATGTAAAGAGAATTATTGATGGATTCGTTAAATATCCATTCATGTCGATGAAAACACTTTCAACCCCTATGCCACTTCCATCAGTCAAAGTCTATGCTTCAACAGTGTTAATTAATAGTAAAATTAGATGATTTGAAGCGAGTTCAGGATAGCATTCCGGAACAGCATATTTCATTTTATCCGAATATATTTAGCGGGGCAACTTGTAAAACATAAAAATGTTTATGTATAATTTTCATTAATCCTTTTATTTTCCAACCTCAATATTTGTAATAGAGGAGATTCACCCACCGTTGTGGAGAAAAATAGACAGGAGGTGATAGATATCACACTTGCTACAAATGCAGAAGGGTTAGAAGGAAGAGTAGTCGACGAAGAGTCAATGTCGGATCACCGATGGATACGCTTCAAGGCGAACTTTCAGAACAGAGCATGTAGTTTTCAAAGAAATCCTAGCAGGACTGATTGGGTCAAGTATACAGAAGTGGTAAATATACACCTGGATAGCCAATCAATCACCTGCGATAATATTGTTAACTTAGATAAGGCGGTAGAAAATATTAATAACGCACTAACAATGGCGTTCGGGAAAGCTTGACCGGCTAACAGAACACTTAGGTTAAAAAAGGAAAGAGGTCAGGAAACTCTATAATAGGGTGAAGCTTTTCAGAAGAGACAGTACATGGAATGAGTACTACGGATGTAAGAAACAATTCAAGTACTCGTACCTAGTTAGAAAGTACTTAGTTAGAAAGTCAAAAAGGGCTTCATGGCAGAAGTACTGCCAATCTATCGCGGTAACAGACGAGGCTTCGAGGTTACACAAAATGCTTTCAAAGGAAGCGAGCTTTCCTAGCTACCTCAGGAAAAGTGACGGAACCTGGGCCAAGTAGCAAAAGTAGCCAAGAGGTTCTGGCAACACTGATGGAAACCCAGTTTTCGGGATTCACAGTGTCAGACAAGCCTGCTACAGCACACTGAGAGCACTGATCTCTCACTCTCCGAAGAGGAAAAAATTACCGTGGACAATTTAGTCCTTTAAGCCGTACAAATTTCCTGGTCCCGATGGTATTCTATCGATTATGCTACAGAAACCACCGGAAGTTGCAATCGAAAAAATAGGGCACATTAACATGCCAATAGATGTACGCTATTGGAGGGGAGTTAAGGTGGTACCTAAAGCTAGCAAACAGGGGCATATAACAGCAACAGATTTCAGACAATTAGTCTGTCATAATTTATGTTTAAAACCCTGGAGCGACTATTGGAGATTCACATTAGGAATTATGAAGTAATGGCTTTTTGACTGAGTCGCAGCATGCATACATGAAAGGAAAAACTGTAGAAATCGCCCTGAACGAGGTGGTGGGGAAAATAGAGAGAAGTCGCCACTTCGCAGAGTTTGCGATGGCGGCCTTCCTCGATATTGAAGGGGCCTTCAATAACGTGTAGTGCACCGCTATTAAAAATACTCTATTAGACGCTAACATTGAATTACGAATGAATAGCAACAAGCTTGCAAGCAGGAAAATAAACTGTTCCATTGGGCAAAGCTCGGTCAGAATGTCCGTAACCAGGCGAACCCCTTAGGGTGGGATCATATCCCCACTCCTGTGGGTGTTGGTTATCAATGGCATCCTCAAAAAGCTTAGTGTAATGGGTATAAGTGCCACGGCATACGCAGGGAAACTTAAATATTTTAAGGGAAATTATGGAGGTGGCCCTGACGACGATCAGCACTTGGGCAAAAAGCTGTGGTCTCAATGCCAAACCTTCCAAAACGGAACGGGTGTTGGTTATCAATGGCATCCTCAAAAAGCTTAGTACAATGGGTATAAGTGCCACGGCATACACAGGGAAAATACTTAAATATTTTAAGCAAAATTATGGAGGTGGCCCTGAAGACGATCAGCACTTGGGCGAAAAGCTGTGGTCTCAATGCCAACCCTTCCAAAACGGAACTGGTTCTTTTTACCAGAAAGTACAGGATACCGCAATTCAAACTCCCAAAACTCAACGGAGTGGAACTGTCCCTTTCGGGTTTCAATCTTCACAAAAAACTGAACTGGAATCTTAACGTAGCGGAAAGAATCAAAAAGGCATATAATGCTCTTTTTATCTGCAAAAGACTAGTGGGAACAATTTGGGGCTTAAAACCTGCTATGGTGTATTTGCTGTATACGGTGGTGGTAAGACCCACATTTATGTTACATACGGCGCACTTTTATGGTGGAAATCAACAAACAAGAAAACGATTTACGAAAACCGCTATGGCAGCATCAGGCACCTTTTTGCACCTAACACCGCTTAATTTACAGATCAAAAAACTTGCTGGCAACAGTGTGATACCACTCACTAATCTGGGTTACTTCAAGAGCAGTGGTTTCAGACATGGCACGGTACTAATGGAGCTACTACCAGGCAATCCAATTCTAACGGATGAAATTCCTTCCCTGGTCGACTTCGACATTCCGTACGATAAAATTTATCGGGAGAGTGAGGACTGGGAAAAGAATGCAATAATCAGGTCAAATGAAATTGCAAATTTATACACAGATGGCTCAAAAACATAGGAAGGAACAGGTTTTGGTATCTTTCCAGAATACCCAGAACTAAGAGTGTCTATAAGACTACCGGACGCAAGCAGTGTCTTCCAATAGGAAGTTCTGGCTGTCCTCATGACGGCTGAGGTAATGCGGATGAGGTCGGTATCCGAAAGAGATATCGCTATCTATATCGATAGCCAGGCCACACTCAAGGCAAAGGAATCAACCAACGTCAACTCTGATACAGTCAGGGGCTGTTGCACAGTGCTCAAGGCACTATGCAGTCAGAACCGGGTAAGACTGTGCTAGGTGCCAGGACACTGCGGTATTAAAGGAAATGAAAAGCGGACGAGCGTGCCAGAAAAAGACGGCTACTCGACAATAGTGAGGTTGCCAATATCAAACCACCCCTTTGCATAGTGAGGGCACTATCGAGGAAAAAATCACAAAGACTGCCAACCTAAGGTGGTCAAGTCTTGAAAACACTGGGTATCCAAGACTCTTTGGCCGCTTTGTGACGGCAAAAGATGTAGGAAGTTAATACGCTTAGGACAGTAATAGGAATTCTGCGGCAGCACGCAAAGAGACTCAAATTGTCAGATACGGATATCCGCAGATACTATGGTGATCTGCAAGCTGTTGGAACATAACACACATACTGTGTGAATGCGAGGCAATATCGCACAGCCGAAGAAAATATTTAGGGAAATACTTTTTCGAAAACCTTGAGGAAATACACGGGATGAACTTCAAAGGCCTTCTTGGCTTTTGCAAGAGAATTGGATGTTTCACCAGAGCGATTGTTTAGGTTTTTGCCATTTGAAAACAAATTCAATTGGTTTCACAGGGACCGCGATGAGCCCGTTTTGGTGCCTAGTGTCTGTGTTATGGCATATCCATCACACCCCTATATAACCTAAGCTAACCCTATTTGTTAATAAAATAACATAAGTCAAGTAAAGTTGTTTCGTTTTTCTTTTTTTCATTATTCATTATAAAGATTATTCGATATTATTATTTGAAGTCCTAACAATGTATTCAGCCTTAAAAAATCCTTGAAAATTCGTTTACTTATGAATGACATAGTTTTTATTAATTTCCAAAAAAATCTAATTGAGTGGTTTTTGAAATGACCGATTCAATTACAAAGTAGAATTGAAGTTCAGAGCAGAAAGTCATGACTAAACTATGTCATACTCCTTCTGGGAAGAAATATGAGTTAATCTAGAAGATGTCCTACATTTCGTAGGCAAGAGCCCGTTTATTTGTGAGAGTTTGATTGGGATATAATTACGAGTATTATCAACGGTGTCATAAACGACACCCGAAACTTCTGGAGAACAGTTGGAATCCAGCTAGCAATGAACGAGAATTCCAACTCTGGAACTGAAGATTTTCATAAATAGGAGTAGATGTCTTTTGTAGATGCTTTTCAAATCAAACAAACGTTTATTAGAATTGACAATTAAGCACTAGCTTTTGTATTGTGATTTGAAACGAGAACGTGAACTCGGAAGTACTCAAGGCAGTTACTTTTCATGGCCCAACAGCCGGAGTAGATCTTAGGCTCGGTGTTATCATTACCGACCAGTGTTATAATCCAACACACATGGACCGGCAAAACTGTAAGATACCAAACCTAGATATGGCTCTGTGTAGCTTCGTCCATAAATATTGTCATATGCGGTCTTCAAAGCAATAAAATATAATATTTGTTTCATAAGTGTATACGAGTATTGTACTAGGTGGGGTGAAAAGTAACCTCCTTGGGAATGAAAACAAATTTTTTTTATTTTATTCAAAATAGTCCCCTTTTAGCTTGATACACTTATTCCAGCGATTTTCCAACTTCTAGATCCCGTCCGAAAAGTAATTTTCCGGTAGGTCTGCAAAATACTTCTCCGTGGCGTCGATGATTTCCTCGCGTGAGCTGAATTTTTTATTGATGAGCCATCTTTTGAGGTTTGGGAAGAGTTAATAGTCCGAGGGAGCCAAATCGGGTGAATACGGTGGATGCGACAGCAATTGGAGCCGTAAGTTATTGATTTTAGCCGTGGTTGCGATGCTCTTGTGCGCCGGCGCATTGTCTTGCAAAACCAACATTTTTTTCGCTTCATGTGGGGCCGTTTTCCAGCGATTTCGGCTTCCAATAGCTCCAATAATGCACAGTAACACTCGCTGTTGATGGTTTTTCCTTTTTCGAGGTAGTCCACGAAGAGTATGCCATGACAATCCCAGGAAACCGACGACATAACCTTTCCTACCCATCGAGCCTCCCTCGGGCGCTTCGGAGCACTCGTTCCGGCTTCAGTCCATTGCCGGGCACTCTGTTCTCTGGTGTGTAATAGTGGATCCAAGTTTCAACAACAGTTACCAATCGACGCCAAAAGTTCGCCCGATTCCGCATCAGCAAGTCCAAACACTCCTTCGAAGTGCTCTCGCATTTGTGTTTTTGGTCAGGAGTGAGCATGCGCGGCACCCAGCGACAGGATAACTTTTTCATATGCAGAATATTACCCAAAATATGGCGTGTGCGCTCAGTACTAATCTTTGTGGTATCTGCTAGCTGGCGCACCTTCACATTCCGGTCAGCTAACACCATTTGATGTATTTTTTTGACATTGTCCTCTGTAACGGCATCGGAGGGCCTGCCGCTGCGGACTTCATCGGTAGTGGAGTTGCGGCCACCACGAAACTCTGAAACTCTCGAAACCAATATTTGACGGTGTAATCTGACTGAGCATTAGCTCCATAATATTTATCCAACTTTTCTTTTCTTTCCTTCGCCGTTTTGCCTCTCAAAAAATAATGTTGTATGAGAGAACGAAAATCGTTTTTGTCCGTACTCAAACACGTCAACAACAATCAGCTGTCAAAACAAAACTAAAAATAGTATCGCACTGAAATTTGGCATGTCTGCCTAAATATGAACGGACTTCAAGGCACCATAACCTTTTTTGCAGTAGCAGCGCATTCTGGCGGTCAAGGAGGTTACTCGTTACTGAATCATATGTTATTTTGACACTGACAGCTCCTTCCCGCTCGAAACCTTGACTAGCAGTCAAAACGACATGAATCGCTTTACGCTTGAACAATGTTGGAAAATATTGCAAACTTATTTCGAATGTGAGTGCTGTTTTGCCCAAACAGTGCACTTATTGAAAAAAAAAGCCTGCTGTACGAAAGTTTGTACAAACAGTTCGTGAAACTGACAACACTCACAGTCCCGGTGGTCGTACTGCGGCATAGAGTGCCCCTACAAAGTCCAATTAATTCAGCAATTTAATGCAAACGACCATCCCTTTCGTTATCGGTTCTCAGTTTTGGCCTTACATCAGCACGAATTGTCGACGTCCAAGTTGGCCGAAAAATCATCTTTTCTGACAAGGCGCATTCTCATCTCGGCGCCAAGGGATCGAAAGATCCGCACGTGATTGTTGAGAAACCAATGCATCTGCAGATAGTGACAGTTTGGTGCGGATTTTAATATGGTGGCGTCATTGGGCAATTTTATTTCGAAAATACTGCTGGAAACGCCACGGCTTTTGTGGGCTGAAATCGAAAACATGAACTTGGACGATCTTTATTTTCAGCGCGATGGCGCGCCATGCCACACAGCCCATCAAACAATCGATGTTTTGTTGTATTCGGTAATCGTGTTACAGCCGCCTTGGCGATGTCAAGTGGCCGGCTCGGAGCTGCGATTTGACCGCGTTAGAACTTTTTTGTGGGGTACCCTAAAAAATCGATATTATGCGGATAAGCCCTTAAAGCGAATATCGTCTGAGTCAATCGTGAGAAAGAGCCAGAAATAGTCAACAACAGTCGAAAATTGAGTTGACATAGTGCGCTATTTCAAAGCCAGCCAGGGCAGCCAAATACTTTTGATAATACTTCTGAATATCATTTCTGCAGAAGCCCATCATTACTGAAGCGCATCTTTTTTTTACGAAACTCATGTTCATTCCGTCTCCTTTGCTCAAAGAGCTCGTCTTTCTTCGCAGCACCGGCTTGTTTGTTTCGTATGCCCTTTCCGACATTCTTCCCCAAATCAATGGTTTTGTTCTGGTAGTCGGGTTAAATCTAATATATTAGATTCAGCGGCTCTAATCGCTTACTGAAGTGATGTTGATGGTGATGGGCTTGATACTGGGAGCGTAGAAGAGAGTGGAAGAGATTTGCTAGACTCGATCAGAAACGGCACTAGGAGTTTCTTGCGATTGTACACTCGAATTCGCAACTATAATACAAAGACGTTGTATGAGACGTTTTTGGACCCTCGAAACATTCAGACATTAAAGATGCTTGGCTTGTGTCTAGCACCAATCACAATGTGACCAATCGGATTGCCGCTATTTTGATCAAATGACTGTCAGGTCAATTTGTGGGTATTGAGGTGAGAGAAACGTGTGCTGGCTATGATGACATATCGCGCCACATCGAAGGCGATTGGACGTGAGGGCTATAACTAAGATGCTCTACTTTTCTACCTAAGGTCTTGCTTATGGCATTGGTTATAGGAGCAATCTTTGTCAAAATCGTGTTATGATAAAATATAGAAAATTGATTTAACCAGATCCCAAGGTATCTGACTACATTTCGACAAGCAAGAGGCTGCCAGCGATGTCCCACTATCGAAAATTATCGCCAATTCTACCTGGTGTGCCTTGAGGCCCCAGACAGAGGCGTCCTAAACTTCCAGTCTTCACAATATCATTTAATTTTATCGAAATTACGTTACAAAAGTATATTAATGACCTCAAACATTGAACCTGATCTGTACGCGATTATATCACGAAATGTTCCAGCACAAGTTACATTGCTATTTTTCACGATAAACTATCTATATGTGAGCTTATTGAAAAGAATATGCAGCAGCGATTTACTAATACCCAGCCTGCTCACCTTGTAGAAGAGTCCTTCTAACCATACAGTATCGAAGGCTTTTTCCAAATCAATCAGGCAGGCACCAGTGCACGGGTTCTTGCCTCTGTTCCATTGGCTATCAGAAACCAGTTTAGACGCTGCATAAATGACATCATGCCCTCACTATATTTTTATCCTCAACCCACTTAATCAGGACTCTATTGAACACATTCTCGAACACATAATGGGCATTATTCATTCCATTATTAAACAGGGTCGATGTTGAGGTCAAATGAACGGGGGTTATTTCCTCACATCATCGATGACATTATTCGCCACATTCTCGTCTTTTTTTTTTAAAGAACTCAACACTGAAGAGGGTATTACTACACTTAAAAAGCCGGAGCACGTATTAAGTTTTTTGGAAAATAATATAGAGATAGAGAAAGATGTTTGGGCTCAGTGGTTATTTTGCTCCATGGGTGGCATCAAGCATTTAATGAGGAGACTAAATTAAACATTCACACGAGATTTTAGTTGCCCGGAAAAATAATGTCTTTCGGGCACGGCTGGTATTTAACCCCGATTGGGAAGCCAATACACTACCCCTTGAACCACGGCCACACGGCAACCACGGGTGAAAAAAGCTCCCGAATAGCCAGTTAACTATTTCATTTCGAAGGTAGAAATTATGCAAAAGGACCTGATTTAGTATTAGTACAGATATTGTTACCTATAGCGCAGTCAGAGTTATCAACAGATTTTTCGGAGGATAGCGGCAGTGGCCCATTATAGGTTCGCTTCAAACTCCCCAGTCACCATCCCTATTTGACTGCCTAGTTAGGTGCCGAAAAATCATCAAATGGTCTGACCTCCCAATATGCCGAAGTAACTCAAATGAGAAGTTGTGTGTCATACTCGTATAAGAACGGTCCAAAATACAAAGGCTTATAAAGCTTCCGACTTCGCAATCATTCATAATCTCATTCACTCAAGGACCAACTCATTTTTCAATTATCCCAAAAATCTCTATGATAGCATGCACGTGTCGAGCCCAGCAGATGAACGGCTTTACTAAGAACACATAGTACTTGATCTGTGAAACAACTATCACCAGAATCATGTAATAGCATAACATAACCGCATCGCCACCCGGACTATTTTGCCCGACATGCAGAGTATCTTGTATGCAAAGTATAGCAGCCATATGCTTTGCTAGTTCATACAAGATGTAGGATTCTTTGTAGATATGGCACGCAGAACTGATACTCGTAGTTCATCTGATAGGCCTTACAAAACAACACTTCCATGCTCCAACAGGTCGGCGGGTGTCATCAGGGCGACTGACCTTATTGTTCTTCAGATTTCGAATTTCGGAACTTAAATTTTTTATACTAGCCAGAAAGTCATTAAAATTATTCTCAATGGAGTTTGCAACCTAATCACTTTGAAGATTGTGGCTTGCCCATCACTGTAATAAACATTGCAGTTCGCTCGTTGTCACTCACTGATTTTAATACTCTTGTGCATGTCATTTATGACTGCCCTATTTCTTGGTACTAATTCCTTTTTCTTAGAAATCGATTTTCTTTTATTTAAATGTCAGACCAGAAACGTATTTTCTTTTCTTTTTACTAACCTCACCTGAATTTTTAACGACGCCAGCTTCCTCATTTATGGTTCTATCAACTTAATTACTGTAATAAAAATCACGTATCACTATATGAGTGTGGTCGCTTACGATAAAAGAATTCCTTCCATCCAGAAAAACTGGCAAAATTTAATTGCGCAAATTTTAGCGAATCAAAAATGTTTGAAACCACGTGTGGCATGGCCTATAATTAATATTCGCGGAGCATATAAAACCATTCAACCATGGAGTACTCCACTTGATTATAAGTGAACTATACTGTTAGCTGTATGAATATAACACACTTTTACATGTGTACAAACGACGAAATGTATTGACGTCATTTTAATTTTTCTGAGTATAATTTTGAAGATAGTTTTAATGCCATTCCCCAAGGCCAATGACTCAAGCCTTTATTATTTGTCACAATTTTGCAATCTTCAAATTTGGTAATTTCTCTTTTTTTTATGTTTTCTAGGTTTGATGCGTTCGTTGAACTTAAAAGTGTTAAATTAATCGGGTTAGTGAGTTCATACACATACAAACCCTTTTGAGAAAATATACTCGTAGACCAGCAAAAGTGTCGTAATAGACCGCATCAAAAAGAACACCATTAAGAGTCAGAGTTAAATAAAACGGCGCAAAAGAACACCAGTAAGAGTCAGAGTTAAATAAAACGGCGCAGAACAGCAACATAGGTTTGCCGATGTAGAATATGGTACAGGCTACCCATCTTGAGCTGTGTAAGGTCTGGTATTAAAGCAGGCGATATTTTGCTTGTGCCATCTGCTGCGTACAAGACTAAGTTTATGGTACTCGATGTTTCGTATGTTTTCCCTTATCTTGCACGGCTGTTAAAAAGCGTCACCCGAAGCGTTGATTTAGAGTTCGGTTAATAGGAAAAGATTTCCAGTAAAGCGCCAGATCGGTTCAATTTGATGGCTGTTGCATGGAAGTTGTATCGCTTTTGACGAGAAATGCAGGCATCATAAATATATTGTGAATACCCATGAACTGTCTTCCTACATTTAAGGGCTTTTTTGCGCTTCGCTTCACGGAAAGGTCTCTCATTATGTCCAAGTATTACTTTTTATTGACATGGCCACCGGGAAGAAATTCATGATGCACAATACAATTGAAATCCATGAAAACTGTAGGCATCGACTTCTTTTTCGACTGAACACGGCGTGGCTTCTTCGGTGAGCGTCATTCACTCGCTTGATCTCTTGTTTACGTGTCGTAATTTTTTTTTTTTTTTTTTTTTTTTTTTTTTTATTTGCACATAAATTTTCTTTAACATTGTTTTACCTGCAAAGCAAAGTGCTTATCTGCAGGTGGTTGGACATAACACTGATACAGTTCTGAAGTGATTTCAAATTGAAAAGATTAGGTTTAAATACAATTAGTTCGTTTTGAAGTTATATGACTCTACTTTACATGATGAAATTCAATAAAATGTTTTTTAATCTCTTTTTTCCTTTTTTTAAAATTAGGAATAATTTTCAGTAACGATGGGAGCGAATTTAACAATTTAGGAACAGTGCATCGTAGTTCTTTGTCTCCGTACGAGTTGTAAGCTGTCGGAACTTCTAGCATCCCTTGGGCACGTCTTCGGGTGTTTAGCATGTGGTTGATGGGTTGAAGAAACCGTCGGTCGTCCATGTAAGTTAGGAGTGTTGTCATCTGAAAGATTGCCTTTACATCTAAGACTTTAAAACTTGAATTAGTGTGTCGAATATTTTTAACAAGACGATGTTGTAGGTTAGATATCTTCTCCAGGTGGGTTTTTGCTGCGTTTCCCCAGGCCAGAATCCCGTATCTAATGCGTGACTCTGCCAACGAGTAGTACACTTGCTTTAGTACCTCCATATGTGAGTAACGCTTAAGATACACCATTGCAAATATAGTGCTCTTAAGTTGGAGACGCAGTACGTTGATGTGCTCACGCCACAGGAAATTCTCGTCAATGGTAACTCCGAGGTATTTAATGGTTTTAACTACCTCGATTGTGCTGCTGCTCCTCAGTAATGGACAACGATCATTTCGATGAAAGATTTGAATAACTTCCGTTGGCTTCGATGGCGTCCGAATATGCATCAACTTAGTTTTATTTGCGTTGATCACCAGGCCGTTGTCATGACACCATTCAGATACGAGGTTGAACTCGTGTTGCAGTATCTTTATGGCTAAGTGCAAGTCCTTGTGTTTTACGACGATTGCGATGTCATCAGCGTAGGCATATGCAGTAGCTTTTTTAAATGTTCTTAATAGTTCATTTGTGAACAGTATAAATAATATGGGGCCCAGTTGGACCCTTGTGGCACGCCGTATTTGATCGTTCTTTTTTTGCTAAATGTGTCAGATATCTTGACTTGTATTTCTCTTTCACTCAGATAGCTTTTAAGCCAGTTTGCTAGCACTCCTCTCAGTCCTAATCTGTTGACGCTTTCCACAAGTTTTTCAGGAGTCAGGGTATCAAAAGCTTTGCTGAAATCTATAAAGAGCACAAGTACGTGGTGGTTTTTATTCAGTCCAGCATTCACGACGTTGGTAAATTCCCCCAGTAAGGATTGAGTGCTCTTGCCCTTTTGAAAACCAAATTGGTTTGGATGAATCACTTTGTGCTTCGACATAAAACAATTAACACGATTAACAACTACCTCTTCCAAACATTTTTCAACCGCTGGTAGAATTGAAATCGGCCTATAATTCTCCATATCTTTTTTAATTCCTTCCTTGTATATTGGGCGAATTATTGAGGTTTTCATTAGTTTTGGTACACAGGACTGACTCAAACTACGGTTTACGATCTTCGTGATTATAGGAGTGAGACACATAGCATTTATTTTGAGATCAACTGGTCTAATGTTGTCTGCTCCAGGACCTTTTTTGTCACTCAGTTGACACAGTATTTTGTAAACTTCAGGCTCTGTTGCTTCCTCTACGTAAATACTTTTTTCAAGTTGCCAGTTCTCATGGTTTGAGGTTTTTGTATCACAGATATGAATGATGTATTCCGCTTGATTTGAAAACCGCTCCGCAAATTCCTCAACAATGTCTTTTAAGCCATCGGCAGCATTTGGAAAATTACTTTTAATTGCTTCGTCTACTGAGCATTTCTTTCTTCCTAGCAGTTCACTCACAATACTCCACGTTTTCCTCGGGTCGCTGTTGGCATTTAAAAACTTTTGCTTGTAGTATTTGGCTTTTATAAGTTGAATGTTCTTAGTAACTGTGTTTTGATATCTTTTGTATTCATCTTCAAACGTCTTACATCTGGGGCTGTTTTTCCACCTCCTATATAACTCATCCCTTTTTTTGCACATTGGGACTATTTCTGGAGTTATCCATGGCTTATGCTTCCGTGTTCTTTTCCTTGTGGTTATTTTACTTGATTCAGCATAAATCTTATTCATTTCTCCTACGAACTTATTGTAGAGTGCCTCAACGTCATTTTCTTGAAGTATATGTTGCCAGTCTGTACTCTGAATAAGCTCATTAACTTTTTGCTGATTAATATTTTTAACCTCGGTTTCACATGGTGTTTCAGAGCTATTTAAGCTTTTCGTTGCATATAAAACAACGTAATGATCAGAGAGATCGGTTTCAATAACTGCTGTGAATATATCACGCTTAGTTATACTGACATATACGTGGTCAATTATCGTCGCTGTGTTATTTAAAACATCAATACGCGTGGGACATTTAATCACGCATGTTAGCCCTTTGGAAGCCATCATCTCCATATATTTTAAAACAAGTGAGTTATTCTCGTCTCTGATGTTAATATTGATATCTCCCAACACGATATTCTCATTATTCCCCTTTATAATTCCATCTAATTCTTCAATAAACCTTCCAACACTCGAGCTAGGTCGCCTGTATATTGCATGTACATGCTTTTGTTCACTGTTATGGCAAATTTCTAGGTGTATGCCCTCGTAGTTTATTGGGCTAGCTGGTAATATTTTGTAAGTTATATTGTCTTTTATAAATATTGCAACTCCTCCTCCTTTCGTCGCGTCACGGTTTAGAAATTCAGGATTAAAACCGTCGATGTTATAAAAATAATTTTTTTTTTTCGGTATATTTATTTCATTCAACACTAAAATATCGACGTAACATAGCACATTTTCGATTTCCGCTATAAATACATCCCACGTTTTGGTGATCGATCTAATATTAAAACTGACACAACAAAAATTCATTTTTTCCAAATATTTCTTTTCGATGCCGCTAATACCATGTATTACCCTAAAGTCAACATCGCTTCACTATATGTGTTTTCCATTTGATTATTTTATTTCGATTCTCTCGATATGTATGACGTACAACAACAATGCTTAGTTGTTCATCTTATTTACATCGTCGCAAGACCCGATGTGTATGGATTCGCCGTTTTCGTTTTTTTTTGCTAATATTTTGCCGGCTGTTTCCCACACAAATCTCCAGCTGCACTCTCTGGCTTTGTTTTTTGCTAGCCAAAGAAGGTGCTTATTAGTAGGTGTGAGATGATTGTTTACATAAATTGATGTTTCGATTTCGGGTGTTGTACTTGGAACAGGAGCATTGCAAGTATTTTCTCTGATCTTCTTCAGTGGAATACTCCGCATTGTTTTTGCTTTTTTAATTACATTTGCTTTGCATGTGTGGCTTGCGAAGCTGACGATGATCGTTGATTTGTTTGGGTTTTTTTGTTGGTTCGGTAAATGTCAGTGATATCTGAGTTGCTTATGTTTTGGTCCAATGTTTTGCCGAGTGCTTGGACATAAACTCACGTCTCGCCACTAGTAATGCCAGGTCTAATATACGTTTGGTAGCAAAGCAAGGTAGAAACCCCTGGGATTCTTGCAAGAAATCCAAGTCCATCGGCACCAACGTCTTAAGCCAAATTGATTCGTTAAAATGCAGTGAACGGATCCAATGGTCATCTCTACTAACTCTCTTATGGTGAATTTGCAGTTGAAGACCAGTGAATCCTTGATTTCATCAGTGTGTTCCTCAATTAATGTCGATGTTTTATCCGAATGGCCTCCATGGTCGATTACACCTGCCAGCCGTTAACCACGGTCCAATAGCGGAAATAGCTTGTCGAATGTTGGCCTCGAGCTCGTCCAAAGTGGTTGGTTTGTTAGCGTAGACTAAGGACTTGACGCAGCCCCAGAGAAAATAATCGAGTGGTGTCAAATCGCTTGATTGCGGCGGCCAGTTGATGAACGCTCGCCGTGAGAGGACCCAGTCTCCAAATTTCTATATCACAACTTCGAGCGTTGCGTCGTTTGTATGACATGTAGCGCCGTCTTGTTAGGACCACAGCTCGCATACATATATAGATGTTATAGAGCTATGACTACAGAAAGTCGGTTAACATCGCTCTATACCTGAGACCATTGACGGTGACGGTGTCTCCTTCCTCATTTCGAAAGAAATAAGGTCAGATGATGCCACCATGCCATAAACCGTACCAAACAGTCAATCTTTGTGGATGCATTGATGCCGAAAACTGGCGGCCTGTGTCTATAGTCGCCTGACTTTAATTATTGCGTCAAAACAAACTTATACGGATGTAGGCTCAAATCCAACCACAAATAAGCCGGATTGACTCTCTGGCGATACCCAATTCAGCTGATCGGCGCCGAATCGACATTTCTGGGTCTTCTTCGATACTAGCCGTATGGTTGGTGGCTAAAGATCCAAAAGAGTGTACTCACGCTAGAACTGGCGAATTAAACTCTAAGAATACAAGTGGAGTAAACGATACAAATCAAAGCTAGTGAAAGACGGAAACACCTTCCAACCTGTGAAAGTTTAAGACAGTTTTAGCTGGAACTCAGCAAATCTTGAGCAAGTAACATTCTTTCGAAAGGCAGAACTGAAACATCTACGCTTGTTTGGTTAGTCACGGATCATAATGTTTTGAAGGCGCATGCAATAAGGCTGGGCTTTACCGAACAAGACCTCTACAGATAATGTGGGGACCTGAACTCCGTCTCAACTTCTTGCACCACTGTCCAGGCTCAGTAATTTGAGAAAAATAATTTTAGGAAGTTACTACTTATATGACCTCTCAGAGCTGTCTGTTATTTTGGATACATCTCTTTTCAGGTTAGCGGATTCAACAAAATGGCCGAGATCCACTCAAAGACCAAATGTCAACCAACACGAGACGAAGAGCGGAAAGTAAAGTTAGAAAGCTCAATTCAATTCCAGCGTATGTGTTACGCAATGTGTCTACACAGATCTAAGTACGATGAGGTACTTGGATGCCTTCAGCTCCAGATACCACATCACCCTCAAACTTTATCTACCTAATCTAAGGAAGCAAGTGTACTATATTTGACTTTTTGCAGATATCGGGAAGTGGGTATTAGCTTGTCCTGTAAACATCCAAAAAATGCATGTCACCTTCAGCTGTGCTCATGAAAAACTCAGCTTTCAATAGAAATCTTGTTCGAAGAATTAAAACCATACATATAGTACAATATAGCCGTACTATGTATGGTTTTAATTCTTATTTTGTTAGAAATCTAAAAAAATTATCAAATATCAGGAAGAGCCTTTGATTTGGTTACGGCAGCTTTCCACACTTTTCGATTTTGGTGTCAAAACAGTTTTCCTCGAACGATATTCGAGCGAGGCCCTAATTATTACAATTTAGCTGTCGCCATCTGTCGCCCTTACCGTATAATTTGTCATTAATATAACATGGAGGAATGTATACTTAACGAGTAATTTAGAGTTGTCACTCCGCATGGAACCGCCCAAATCGCCGCTTTAATTTGTTTTCAAGCTGAGAGTAGAAAATCGGCTACATTTCTTTTTCGCGGTTTTTTTTTTTGTTTTAATTTTTTTCTGTCGGAACGAAGTATTCAGCGACATGGAACTAGTCCATTGTACTCCTTGTAGGTTCCTTTTAACGAAATCGTTCAGTCTTTCCAAGAAAGATGAGTATCACCACCATATCAACGGTGAGTACCTGCGGCCTGATGCGAGCGTACGCCGGACATTCACAGAGGTAGCGTTCCGCGGTGTCGTCATAACTTGCACAGTAATTTTAATTTTGTTGGTGGGGGCTGATGCCCCCATTTATTAGGGATGGTGAAGGAGATCGAATTTGAGGGAGAGAGTGCTTTGATTAAAATCGAAAACGGAAAGGTTGGAGTTTACATTACGCAGCATACGTAGATTTCGAGCGTTTGTGTAAAGGAAATGGAGTTGTAAAGAGACGTACAATCGACGGGGCCTGAGTCAGTGAATGAAAAGAATGTCAGGTGCGTCCCTTCGTTCCTGAAAGGTATTCAGGCTAATGAGTTTGAGACGGTTTCGATAGGGAGGTAAGATTTAAGGATCGTTCCAAGGTAGACATCGAAGAGAAAATCGAAGATAACGATGCTCTCAATACGGGATGCATGACCTCGTTGAAAGGGACACCACGCTTGGCTAGCGTACTCGGGAAAGGGGCTAGAGTACTCGAGTTAGGATGAAGAGTAGTGGGCCTAGGTGACTACCTTGAGGAACACCTAAAGTGGCTAAGAAAGGGGCCGATAGGACAGACCTGAAACGAACACTATAAAAACGATGATCCAGGTAAGAAGATATCCATTTTAGCAAAATGGGTTCAAAGCTCAGGATGGACAATTTGAACAGGATTAATTTGTGAGATATCTTGTCAAAAGCCTTACTGAAATCAGTTGTTATAACATCAAGTTCTTTACCACTTTCTAAGGCTGAGAAAGCAGAGGACACGAATTCGACAAGATTGGTGGTAGTTGATCTACCTTTCAGAGAGCCATGTTGATTAGGGGAAATAAGAGATTTGTACTGGAAGCTTAAGAGTTCGTAAAAAATGCTTTCGAGGAGTTTTGGAAAGCTATGGCGCTGTAATTAGTGACTTTGCTCTTTAAACCCTTTTTGTGTATCGGTGTTATGAAAGAAGACTTGCAAATCTGTGGAAATTCACCTTGAGAGAGCGATAATGAGAAGAGATTTGAAAGGGGGTGGGAAAGTGTTGAGGAAATTTTTAAGAAATATGGATGGAAAGCCATCTGGGCCGGATAACAATTTATCTTTAAGTCTTTGTAATTTATTTTCTATTACTCTATGATCAAAACTTTGAGAAATAGATGGGCCAATGGGGAAGTTAAGCAGGTGTTTGAAATAAGAGGGATCCGGTACAAAAATATGCGGATCGGTTGATGATATATTTTCCTTTGTGAGGAATGGAGGAAAACCGTCAGATCTTTTTTTTGTAGTTAACGAATTGATAGAAAGACTTAGGATCGTTTATAAGCCTTTATTGTGCACTATCAAGGTATCGCTGGAAGAGAACGTTATAAAGCTGGGCGAATTGAAGTTATAACCCGAGATAGTTGGAATAATCAGCAAAAGAATTGGATAGAAGGAAAACTGCCCATAACTTGTTTCTCTTGTTACATAAAGGTTATACCACGGGGGGTTCGTAGAAGGGTTTTTTTTTCGCGAAAAGGGGACGTAGAGAAAAATATAATTGAATAATTCCTGTAGAAGATAGAGAAAGCATCATTAAGAGACATATTGGCGAAATTAAAAGAACACTAAGATAAGCATTAATTTTGAGGAAATTCGCTTTATCAAAGTGGGGTATGTCGGATAGGAGAGTTGTGGAAAAGAGAAAGAAGAAGTGGTGGGTGAAAGTTTCAAACGTTGCAAGATGTTGTACCACTTATGATAAGCATACTTACGTGCTTAGCAAAAGTATAGTGCCCTCACGACGCCAGTAAGCAACCCGCAGTCTTTCCTACTCAGAGACAGCAGAAAGAGAAAGACCACTGACTTCTTAGAGAGACGTCGGGAAGCATTCGTGTGGTCTGACTGCAACCTGGGGAGTCATGCCATATGAAACCCAACTATCCATAGGTTGTGAGAAGCTCTCCTCTGAGCCTTCCCTTTTAAGTTAATCAGCGATTTCATCCCGAAAAGATGCAGTGAATTCAGCCTTCCGACTGCATTCAGTGATGTCTTACATTCTCGAACTAACTTGGAAGTCATATGAGGGTTCATCAAAGCTCTAAGCGCAGCTCCACTGTTGCTGCAAATGTACTTGGTTGCCATCAGTACTGCGTATATCTCTGCTTGGAAGACAGACGCAAGTTTTCCTAACGAGAAGTGAAATCTAAAGTCGTCGTCCTCCAGAATACACACCGCATTCTATATCCGTTTTGGAGCCATCCGTGAACACCCGACTACATTACTTACCTGGCTGAGATTCTGGCCGAAACCGGTCGTGGGCACAGGGAAGTCGATTTCGTATTTGTTCTGCAGCAGGAATTCTGGTGTCATTGCGTCAAATGGCATGTTCATAAGACCATAATTAAAAGACAACCGACGCGCAAGGTCATCAAAGCTCTTCTTTTTAAACGGAAGATCCTTTAAAAGTATAGCCCATAATATGGAGATTTATCAATGCATCTAGAGTGCACCCAGGCATGCTAGAAAAGGCCCGCCGAGACAGACCGTCCTTTGGAGTCTGGTTAAAGCAGCAATTATGTATTTTCGTGAGAGCTTATTCTACTAGACAACCGACGCATAGGATATGAATGGCCTTATCACAGTCAGAGGACCCTTCTCGGTAGTACAGGGGCCCCCATGTCATGCTGACAGCCCTTTTGCACTGCTAGAAGGCCGCCAGCGCCTTAGAGGCTTTCGACGTAACATGTGTAGTCCAGAGAAATTTGTTACAAATTACAAATGATGGCACCCAAATATTAAGCTTCTTTGGAGAATTATATGGTGATGCCTTCAAGCACTAGATGAGTTAGACCGGACGGCTTCTCGTAAAGAGAACAACTTCAGTTTTGAGAGGAGTGACTGAAAAACCCATTTCTGGTGCACCAATCGTCGATCACGTCTAGGGCTGCCTACGCAGACAGTCATTAGACACGATTCAACAGGCAGTTCATTTATATCATCCGCGTATGCTTGTGAATAGACGTCAGAACTATTGGGCGCGTTCAACATGTACCATACCAATGGAGACAGAACGCCACCTTGGGTGCAATCCATGTTTACCCCCTAAATCACATATTGGCCGCAGTCAAAATCCGCAATCAGTGTTCTATACACCAGCATTGCTTTTATCCATACAACTAGTGATTCCTTATGCATTTGGAAAGCAGTTTTACGCACATGGATCTCGACCATTTTGGCGGACGTATACGATAAATATAAAATACTCTGGAGTGGGTACCAAGAAGCCGATGATTAAAAAGATCCTCGAGACTCAACTTCAACTATGTGTGCTAGTATTTACGGAGAGAGCAACCGCTTAACAAATACTGAATATCAACATTACATCACCCCAATCTACCTAGCGTCAGTCACTTTAATCGCTTAAGTTTCTGCATCCTCTATGAATGACGAATTTCGGTACTGTCCCAGCTATTTGGCACCAATCTACTTTTTCCACTGCAATTTGTGTGTCTAGATCACTAGCAAATTTCCCCCCTGACGCTGTGATAGATTTTGGTGGAAACATCAGGCTAAAACCAACTAAAAATCAATTGCAAAGGGAGTTTTTTTTTAGGATATACTTGCACAAAAGAATAATATTATAATAGAGTCTTTCAATAGGGACGCTCGACATTTGTTAGGTTATAGCGGCCATGTTGTTGCAACATCTGTCAAACTGATCAGTTATGTTATGAATTGTTCAGTAGTGTATGACAAATCACAATGGAAAGTTATAGCGTTGAACAACGTCATCAAATCATCAAATTTGCAGTTTGAAGTTTCGCCAAAAAAATCGTCTTTAGTGACGAAACCCATTCTTGGATGTGAACAAGTAAAATTGTCGGGTTTGGGAGGATACCAATCCACACGAGATATACCAGCACAAAATGCATTCCAAGAAAGTCACTGTTTGGTGCGCATTTTGGTCTGAAACTAGCATTGCTATAACCGTCAACGGCGAGCGCTAAAGATCGATGATTAGCAACTTCTTGTGGCCTAAACTGGATGATGTGGATAGAGACGACATATGGTTCCAACAGGACGGCGCTACATGACACATAGCGCATGCCAGGATGGAGCGATTTGAGGGCATGGTTATCTCGCGGGGCGGCGACGTAAGCTAGCCACCGAGATCGTGCGATTTAACGCCTTTAGACTTCTTCCTTTGAAGCTATCTTAAGTCTAATATCTACGAATATGTGAATTAACCGCAAGCAATTGATGTGCTCAAACTCAAACATAACGAACGACATCCGGCAAATTCAGACATATTTATGCGGCAAAGTCATCGAAAATATCCCTAATACGTGCCACCAAGCAAAGTCGCAGCTGACATTTGAACGACGTTATACTTCGTGGATATCTCACACACACTCGTTTTACTTACATTTAAAAATTGAGCGTCCTTATTTATATCTGAGTAATTTCACTCTTCAAAATCGTTGATCAATTAAAATACATTGTTTCATATCTGTGGTATCAGGAGCGAAAGATCAGTTGTACGTACGCTTTATTAAACATTCTTTCCCAGAGAGATGTAGCGCTTCATTATTAAATCATTAAGACCTAGAAGCATAAAAGATCTCTGATCAAACAAAACTAAATTTATAAGTGATTTCAATCAACAAATCCAAGTATAGTGACGCAAGTATACAGCCTTGTGGAATCCCATTTTCAAATATTTTTTTATGATCACGAACCATTTCAAAAAGAAAACACTTAATCCATTAAAAGCTTATAAAAATTTATCACAAAAAAGAAGAAAAGCATTAAATTTATTTTTCTTTGGCAAATTTTCAATTCAATACATGCATCAGAGAGAACATTTTAATTTTCTATTAAATGCATCCATCACTAGTCGCAGTGAGGCACCTTTTTGCATTTCCAACATCTTCACTTTGCGGCACGTTTGTGTTGAACCTCAATAGTGTTTAGCAACACCGCCGCCGCCGGGACTAAACAACAAACAAAAACCCAACAAAAACAAATCGTTTCAAAAACAAAAACGTTCTCAGCAATAAATTTCAAAACAGAAAAAGGAAAAGAAATACTCGTACACAGTATCTAACCCTATGCGTATCAGCGGTAGACTGCATAGTGCGTACGCGTACGCATATTTTAAAAACGAAAAAATAAAAAATCAAGACAAATGAAACGAAAACATTTAAGAGCGTCCCGCCTAGAATATTAAAATGATGCGCGCAACGGATATCAGGGTATTGCCACCGCCAACGCCATTGACACTAAAGGCCGATAGTATTTTTGTTGTTATTTTTAGTTGTTGTTGTGGATGATGGTGGCGCTGATGGAAAGGTAATGATGCCCACCCAATCGATAAGAGAAACTCCTTGACTTGTAGGCCCTTTACAATAAGGGGAGCCCAAAATAATTCATAAGCTCCCACTCTCCCTTCTTTCTATCAACACGATAGCAGCTCGTTAGTTTGGGGAGAGCGTTAAATACTGTATCAATATGCTAGCTGCACCCTACTGTTTCTCAGAATGGTAGAGCACTGGCAGTGGCCCCTGAGGCGAACGGAAGGAAATCGAACAAGCCATCGAGTGCAAGAACCTTTTGATGATTGTAATTTAATTTATTGGAATTTGTACATCTCGTGCCCTCGACATTAATCGACCTGACACACCGAAATCGATTTCACATGTTCTGATCTCGAGGGGACCGTCATCAATGGCCGAGATGTCGAACAAACAAGACAAAAACATGAGCACGATTTTTAATTTAAAAATTTTCATTAATACATTTTAAATTGGTGGGGTAATTTTTTCTTAATATCCTACACTAACAGGGTGTTGCTGCACTTAGTCATAGGTCATAGGTGAGATACTTACAACAAATTAGAAACTATGACGCCAATTATAGTCAATGGTATTTTAAAGATCACGTACTTTGAACTCGCAGTTTTTTTCAGTTTCGAAATTTCATTGGGGCGTTGAGTGTCCCAAATGTGGAAAAAGAAAGATTCAAAAGTTTTATTTACAAAGTCAACTCTATTTCAATCCAATTCAATACCTTTCTACCCATCCAAAAAGAACAAACAAGCAAAACTGTGACTAAAATTTGAAAGAGGTGCTTATATTTTAGTTCCTCCCGAAATTGCTGACCTCAGACGTAAATCTTTCTTCAGTTTGCACGTCGTTACTTATTTACTTACTTGGGTGGCGTTACAGTCCGAGGTGGACCTGAGCCTCAACGAACATGGATGACCAGATAGCAATGATTTTGACATCCAGCTGTCAAAATATTCTGTAAACTCCGGGTCAGTTGTAAATACGCAACGTGAATTTCATGGTGAGGTCGGTGGTCATCATGGCTTCAGTGTGCAGGGTATTCGTTGCTCCGTGGAAAAGTTTATGCGTGAGTACAATCTTTTGGATCTTAAGCCACCAACCAGACAGGAATTGGTGCGAAATGAAGAAAACAGTATCGAAGAAGACCCAGAAATGCCGATTCGGCACCGATCAAGCATCGGCAGACAATCAACCCGCCTTATTTTACGGTTGGATTTGACCCTACATCCGTATAAGATTATGCTGACGTAAGAATTGATGCCGGACGACCATAGACAACGCCGTGAGTTCGCTAATTGGGCGCTGGAAATGTTGGCCGGATTTTGGACACAAAATCGTCTCCTCGGATTTTTGGGTCAGCGGCTATGTCAAAAAGCGAAATTGCCGTTATTGGAGCGAACACGAACAATGCATCCACAAAGATTGACTGTTTAGTGTGGTTTATGGCATGGTTATTTCTTTCGAAATGAGGAAGTAGACACGGTTACCCTCAATGTCTTAGGTATAGAGCAAAGTTAACCGACTTTCTGTGATCAGAGCTCGACAACATCGATATATCTGAGCTGTGGTTCCACCAAGACGGTGCTACATGCCTTACAAGCGACACTCAAAGTTGTGAAGCAGAAATTTGGCGACCAGGTCATCTCACGGCTAACGTTCATCAATTGGCAGCGTCGATTATGCGATTTGACACCGCTCGATTATTTTCTCCTTAGTCTACACTAACAAGCCAACCACATTGGACGAGCTCGAGAATAGCATTCGATACGCTATTGCCGGAATAACGCCTCACATATTGGACCGAGTCATCAAAAATTGGACCGACCACTTGAAGCACTGCCAGCGAATGATGTACTATTTCTCTCATACTGGCATGAATGTAGCTTGAAAATAAAGCCAGAATCAATTTTATATCTCACACCGTTGTTGTTTTGTTTCATTTTTTTCCTATCGTTCTTATCTGGTCACCCAGAGCTTTGTAGAGCGTTATTTTGGTTGTTCCAGAGAGGGTTGTGCTACGAAATTCCGACTTGCAGGAGCGTAAGACAAAGATCTTGACTATCTCCAAGTCGTCAATGTTATGTGTCATTTCATGATGTTAGGATGCACCTAATTTGTTCCCGTTTCCACCAAGGCAAGCCTTCCTCGCTTCTGCTTCAATACCTGCAAATTCCCTACAAACAGCTTTCTATGTAATGCCAATGTTGTATACGTTATATGCATAGGCAAGTACAACGTGGGGCAAAAGTAATGACATAATGTGAATTGGCTGCCATTTTGTTAGAGATGAAAAAAATGTTGCTCTGTTTTCACATGACATTGACTTGAAAAAATGATATCGGTCAAATGACCACCTCCTGAGTTGATGCACATTTATGCTTGTTTTACGCCATTTTGAATTGTTGCTCGCAAAACATCTGGCTTCAAATTGGTGATTTTTTCTGCAATGCTGGCTTTCAAGACTACCAAGGTTTGCGATTTGTTGTGGTAAAAGCGACATCTGGCCGGATAGTTCGAATCGCCAAAACGGGAGATCACACGGCCTGATAATTTGTGATTCAAAATCTCCATCGTTGTCCGAGTTGTGTGAGTGGTTGCTCCGCCCTGCTGAAACCACCAATGTTCGAGACCCGATTCAGCAACTTACGGCAAAAAAAAACTCGTTTAACATCTCTCTGTAGCGCTCACCTGTTACAGTTACGGTGGTGCTCTAGGCGTCTTCAAAAAAACAAGTGCCAATTACATTTCCACCGCAAACGCCGAACCAAGCAGTCACTTTAAGGGAATCAAATGGCTCTTCGTGCATTTCATGTGGATTTTCCGTGCCCAAGAAACGCAAATTTTGTTTATTCACATAACTACTTAAGTGGAAATGTCGCTCATTATGATTTTGGATACGAAATCATCCTCTTCTTGCACCAGGTTTAACAGAACCTCACTTGACGGTTGGCAGGCAGCAATTGGTGAACAGTTTTGCACTATATAAGGGAACATCTTCAGGTTGTTCACCAAAATTTGCGTCAACGAACGTCTGCTGATGCCAAATTGCATCGTTGTCTCGTCGATGTTTGTGGACTGGACTCTGTTAGACGTCTTTGACCACAGTAGTGATATTCTCGGTCGAACGAGCAAAACAGAGCCGTCCACTTCCTGCGACATCTCTAGTGGACTTAGTTAGGACGAGTCGCTCAGCCAAACGCTTAATTATTAGCGCACATGGTGCAGGACAACGAGGAAAACGACGACGAAATTCACGGTGCGGTTAAACAATAGACCGGAAATTGGTCAAATAAGCAGCGACAATAACGACACGTTCTTCAGGTGTTCTAATTGCTAATTTTCAACTAATTCTCTATCTCTATACAATATAAATGTCTTGAAGGCACCTTCATATTATGACATTATTTTTGTCCTATATTTTTAGAAAGCAGTGTTGCTGCGCGAGTTTCGCACAATAATCTCACTTTGTCATCAAAGGTCTTGGTAAAATCAGTACCGACAGTACTCACGAATCACCAAGATTTGTTTATGGTCATCCCGCAGTGACGGAAAGGTTTAGCTGGGATACTAAGACTGGACATGGCTGGCTTTGTATGATTTTCCCGATATACAATAAATACATAGATGGCCCTAAAACCGACAGATACAGATTTTCCAAGATATGTAAAATCTGTAAATATCTGGTTGATGGTGGACTTTCCAGGCCGAAAACCACACTAATAAGGACCAATCAATTGGCTGACTAAAGGCTTAAGGCGATTAAATAGCACAGCTAAGCAGACCTTATAGGTGATGTTAAGGAGACTGGTACCTCTATATTATTCAGGATCGGGCATACATTGATGAGGTTTAATTCGTCTTGTATGCTTTCGTCCGACCATATTTAGGTGGTGCTCTTCACAATGTAATCTCCGTCTTAAAAACAAGCCATGGGACAGCTAAGACATACAAGCTTCGCATGATTAAAATTTGCAAATTTTATGGATTGACAGTTGCAAAATCAATTTGATGGAGAGCGGGGTATAAGGTCCGTTCCAGGACTCCAAATTTGTTGAAATTTGTACGCAAGAAAAATATTGTAAAAAAGAACGCTTTTGAGAGATTAACTTGTTTCTCCACCCTGCCAATTGTTACAATTTTCCACACATGATTTTTCTTTGGGCAGGAATTGTATAAAAAAAAAAGTCAAATCAATTAAATTTGAAAAGAACTGACAAACTCGTAAAAATTAAAATTTTTTTTAATTGTGACAATTTTATGGAAATTAACACAAAAGAACACTTGGAAATGGACAAAGAGGGGAAAAAAGAGCTTCAAATTGAAGTGATTGGTCGCCTAATGCAATAAAACTCATTAAACGCATGTTACACTAATGAAGTAGTACTCGTAATAATAAGCAATCTAAAAATATTTCTCTTGCTTTGCCATTTCTTTTTTATTTGGTTTTCGTTGTTACTTTTGACGTCTCAAAGACATTTTACAAAACTTACTTCTCAAACTTAAGTCCCATTTACAATACTGCGAGATGCGATACGAGGGTCGCATTCGAATTCGAATGCGAGAGCTCTCGCAATCGGACATCGGTCGTCTGTTTACAATGATGCGTCAAAACACCACTCATAAATAACAAGCTCAAAATGAAAACAACAACAATTTAGCTGTCCGCATTGCGAGATGCGAGAGTTTTCCAGATTTTCGAAATTGACTGCGATGCTCACTGCGAGACTCGCATTATTGTAAACCAACACATTGAATTACATGTTACGGAAATACTTTTGACAGTTCATGCGCTCTCGTTTTCGAACAACGCATCGCATCTCGCAGTATTGTAAATGGGACTTTAAGCAAAAAAAAATTCTCTTTTACAAATTGTTACAAAAATCTCACGGGAACAGACCTTTATACTGTGGCAAATGTTATGCAGCAAAATGATTGTTCAACTCTTAGCTTAGAAGGCTTCACACTAGTAAAATAGAGATTCTTCTGGAGCTATAGCGTAAATGCATTCATATGTACATCCCCACAGTGCACGAAAATAGAAAGCTAGTAGAAGCTAGAAGGCAGACTGCGTACAACATGCAACAACACTGACCTAAATATTGAAAATTCATTGAGTAACCACAAAAACTGTCAGAATACCATTAGTAAAAGTATTTGAAAAGGCGAACTGGAGGAAAGGGCGCAATCGAGCGCTCTATGAGGTGAATAACGATATGGATGTATTCTAAAGAGCTGTAATAAATGAGGTAATGGCCCAACTAAAAGTTCTTCGAATCCTAGCTCCTAGTTTTAACGACAAAGCTATAGCAGGTAACTTCAAACTCGATGTGATAGAGAAAGAGATTCCTGCAATAGGTACAACTATGCCTCAGGAAGATAATTTAAATAGGGTAGGAGTCTGAAAAATATGTAAATGTGTGATTAATGATTGAGGCATTTCCAGCATTCTACCAGCAGAACTCAAGCTGTTGTCGGAAAAAGGCAAATTCGCTACGAGCCATGGCCTTCTGTTGATGGTTATCAAAAATCCGAAAAAGATTTCTGATATATTTTTCTGATCAATTATAACCTCTCCTGAAATGAACTTCTTCACACTCTCATCTTCGGGATCAAACGAGACGGACTTCTTCAGAACGGGCTTAGCGGTACCGTTGGTCAACAGAATCGACTTGGTGGTGCCCGTTGGGGTTGCAGTAAGGACTCCTGATTCGGTGATGTTCACGATTACGCTAGGACTGTCCTCAACTTCAATTAATGATTTATCACAGATTTTTGTTATATTATTGCTCTCTTCAACAGATGGCGTTACTTTCTTCGTTGAAATAGATTCACGTGGTGCTGGTACAGGTTGCTTTTGGTGTGCTGCTGTTGTTGTTTCTAGTGTTTGATTTGACTCCGGGGAGGGCTCTGTAGCTTCAGACATTGTTTTTGTAAAGTGTAGATGTGGTGTGTCGTGGTGGTTGTGCTTGTAGTTGCATTAAGGTGAATGAATAGAATGTGTAGTGTGAAGAGATTTCCGTTGAGTTTCATTGAATCCGAAATAACTTCGAAAACGTTCCGTACGAAGGCCATCATGATTGCAACATAAAAACCGCACGACGATCAGGCCAAGGAGATGAAGACGCAGTTCAGAATTACAGATGTACGAGTGCAAGGCACGACTGGAAAGGAGTATTGGCAGCAATGAGGTTGAGGTTAAAGATCCTTGCCGTGTAATTTAAAGTACACAAGATACACACAGTACACTCTTTTACACTTCTAGGTAAATCTACTTCTAAGCTCGTTTTACCGATGTGTAGCTGGAGATAACGCACTCCGCTCCTTTTTCCTTTTATAGCACAACACTTAGCACTCGGCTCACTTTTAAAGCAAACACACGAGAAAAGTCTTTTGCGAAGACCTTCAGTTGAGTATGGATTTAGTGAAAGGGTAGTTACGAGTACAATTGCTTTTGGGGGTCTTACGGCAAGACCTAAGCATTTTCTTTCTAGTGGCAGATTGTTTTGGTTTCGAATCACCTGGTCAAAGTAATTCCTGTGATGAAGACACCATAAATTAGGAACTAGATGTTTAACTTCGGTATTCGAATTCGGATTGGCCAAACCCGTCATAAAACAGTAAAGCCGAGTGCTTGTACTGCAACTTCATCTCTCCAAGATTCCAAAATTCGGCATGTTTTTCTTTTTTTTTTCTCGAAATCCCACTCAATTGGGAACGAGTTCCCACTCAAAGGTAAAAATATTAAAAACAAATAAAAGATAATGATTCAACACTTCATCATCGAGATAATCTCCGAACGCACTTTTAAAAATCCCCGCATCTTAACGGATTATTGTAAATTCGAAAACAAACGAACAAAAAAAAACAAGAAATTGAAAAATATGAGGGCAAAAAAAATTGAAAAAACCAGTCGCACTACCGATGAGCTGAACTCAGAACAAAAATCACGATCGCTCTCAATCGCGGCGTCGCCCGGTCGAATGGGGCGGGTTTCCATTATGCGCACTCATGACTCACACACCCGGGTTTTAAACCTGTTTTCTAAAATCTCCATAAACATGCACCACTGCTTGAAGCAACTCTTCAAAGGGATCTAACTTTTTTTTCGCAATTTCTCTCCTCCAATGTTATTCAACTATCCAATCAGCGAAATTATTATTTTCATAGTTGAATAAGTGTATGCCAAAAATTGTCAGGCAGGCGCTTGTAAGAAAGTTTGCTGTATTTAAAGTTTGGGATGGGTGGCTCGCTTCGCTTGCTAAAGGGATTTTAACGTTTTTTTTCCGCAGGGTTTAGCCGCTCACGCGAATTCGTCGCTCCGCTAAGGGTATGTCAACAACTGTCACACAGACGCCTGGAGCTAAAGTTTAATTATATTTACTCGGGGGTATTTAGCAGTATACTCGTAATATTTTCAGTCAATAAAAAAAAAAAGAAAATATCAAAAAAGACAAAATTAACTTCAAATTATTTGAACTTTGGGACATATGGCAATTTTCTCATAATATTTTTCAACGTTCACTGCACCTACCACCCCACCCATCCCCCTCTTCAGCGATAGAAATCGCTTAGCACAAGTGTCTATTTGTGCAGTGTACAGTACAGTACAGTGAGTACTTAAAAATTTATGGACTTTTCTAAATTCCTCACCAAAATTCTTTTACAGAACATCTTAGAATAATCCATATTAAATAAAAAGAAATAAAAAAATAAACATTGCTTAGTGTACATAATGGAAACCTAAGCTGGTCCAATTGTGGTTGCCTCAGGTGTAAAAAAATTAGGCTCGTGCGCCAATGTCACACAGGAATATGAAATATGTTAAGGACTGTCAAGGAAAAACAGCTTAAGCCAAGGTGATGTCTTGTCGCTTGCCCTCTTTAACATCGGACTTGAGAAATTGTACGAAATTCTCAAGCCAAAGCAGAGGCGCAGGTGTTCAAAAATCTGCGCAACTACATACATACAGTGGTGGAAAAATAATTAGAAACGGTATTTTCTTTCTCAATAAGTTACTCATATTTTTTTAAATAAGTAAAATGAGAAAAAATTATTATGAAAACAAAATAATAGAACATGTCTGTTAATGCTTCTGAACAGAGAAATTAGAAATTATACAAACAATAAAAGCATATTCAAAAAAACATAAAACATTATTTTTATGGGGAATTAGAAACAGCAAGTAAGACATAAAGTAACAATTGAAAAAAGGAAGATGAAATTAATTTTTTTTTAAATTTTTTTTTAGTAAATAACAAGTAGTACTTTGTCAAGTACCCTTTGTTAGCTATCACAGCTGAGCAACATTTTGGTAAGCTAGCCACCAAGTCCTGCCAACTTTTGAGAGGGATATTCCTCCAAACTTCTACGATGTTTTGAAAAAATTCTGCGAATTTCTGGAAATTTTTGATTTCAAACCTCTCATAACATCCGCCCATAGATTCTCAATAAGATTGAGGTGCGGACTTTTTCTTCCTTAAACCAACACCTCACCGGGCGTGAAGTGTGTCTAGGATGGTTATCCTGCTGAGAAATACATGAAACTGGCAAATTATCAAATGCGTACGGCTCCATAGTATTGACAATATGTCTCTGTACATAAACTGATCCATCGATGCGCACAATAGGGCCAACACCGTACCAGGAGACGGGTCCCCAAACCATCACATTTCCTCCACCATGTTTGTTCGTTTTAATGGTGTACTTAGGATTCAGTTCTTTGTTCACAGGCCACCTTACATAAGTCTAACCATCAGATCCAAACATGTTAAATTTGGATGCGTCGCTCCAAAATATCCTTGTCCAAAATGCAAGGGGTTTTTCTGCATGCTCCTTAGCAAATTTTAAATTTAAATTTTTTTTTCGAAACATGTGGCTTTTTGCGGGCAATGCACCCGGATAAAGAATAGTGCTGCAGTGCTCCCCTGTTTGTCGTAAAAGGCGACTAAAATGAGGAATCAGTCATATACAGGCAACTATAACACCAAAAATGAGCCTGTGATACTTTAACATCTTTAAAACTTTCCCATAAGTTCGTGTGCAATCAGTGGGTTCCCACGTCTGGCGACTACCGGTGGAATAAAAGCAAAGTCTATAAATCTCGTACGAAAGTACAAAAAACTTCATGGAAATGATCGCAAGTTGTAGCACTACTCCGCTGGGCACCACGCTTGCTACGCATTCGGGTGATCCCAGGGCAAGCAGAAATGCTTGTGCCAGAGCCCGACGGATTCCGGGGGCGGGCAATATGAAGTTTCTAAATTTTACTAAACTTCGGTTTACAAGTTGGAACGTCGTTTCGATGACCTCAAAAAGCTTGGAGATGGAAGCAATAATGCGTCGCAGAATTCTACATGTCATGTGCGTTCAGGAAACGAAGTGGTGTAATACCGGAAATAAAGCGCGTTTTCTTGATTTAAAAACTAAATCATTTAAGATGTTTTACCATGGAAAGGTCAATGGACGAAACGATGTCAGTGTTATTGTCGCGGCAAATCGGTTGCGATCAATCGGAAAAGGATAAATTTTGGTCAGATTTCGGTAATTTACTCAGAAATATACCCAGCGAGGAGATACTTTTCGTAGGCGGAGATTTAAACGGCCACGTTGGAGAATCAAATGTAGATTATGATTCTGCTGGTGAAGACATCCTTGAAGCATGTAAAGCCCACGGTCTCACTGTTTTAAATACGACGTTTATAAAACATCAACGACATCTTATCGCCTATAGCAGTGGAGGCCACGATATACAAATAGACTATCATCTTTGCAAAAGATCGATGAGAAACAGTGTCAAGGACTACAAGGTAATCCTTGGAGAATCGCTAGTTACCCAACACCGGCTGCTCATTACAGAATTCTTCACAGCAGAATCTCTTGAATAAAATAAATTGCGGACAAACTATGCCGAATCAATGAAGAAGTAGCTTTTTGGTTCCGTTATACAAAGGCAAAGGCGACAAGCGAGAATGCAACAACTACCGCTCAATCAAGCTGATGTCACACACGATGAAAATCGTTGAAAGAGTTTTAAACGAACGTCTTCGCAAAATCATAAAGCTCGACGATAGCCAGTGTGGATTCGTGGAAGGAAGATTGACGGTGGACGCAATCCAAAGCTCGCGAATATTAATGGAAAAACATCGGGATTCGTCAAAAGATCTGCACATGGTATTTATTGATCTAGAAAAGGCATTCGATCGTGTGCCTAGAGATCTCATATGGACCGCGTTGAGGTCTCAAAAGGTACCGGAAACGTATATACGAATGATACAAGACATGTATGGAAACGTCAAAACTGCTGTTAAATATACCGTCGGACTTACGAGAGAAGAAGAAGCGTTCTTAGCCCGTTGCTCTTTAACGTGGTACTAGACTATCTTTTGAAAGATTGCATGCACGAAGCAAATGTAACATCGATTCTCTTCGCAGTTATTCGAAGCGATAATGTCGTAGATTTAGAAAACGTCCTAAGTAAATGGAAAGACGCGCTAGAGAAAAACGGGTTTAAAATAAGTCGCTCAAAGACGGAACATTTGACCTGCCCATTTTCGGATCCACTGCGACCTATTCCAGATATAATGTTGGACGGAATAGTTCTTTCGAAAACCACTAGGTTCAAGTATTTAGGATCAAGTTAACGTAGAAGCGAAATGTGACGACGACGTAAGGCACAGAGTATGTGGGGTGGATGAAATGGCGAGAAAATTCGGGGATCTTCTGTGACCACTTAAATTGAAGGGAAAACTTTACACCACGATGGTTCGGCCAGCTCTTACATATGGTTCGCAATGCTGGACAATATACGAAGCGTTTAAAAATAAAATGACGGCGGCAGAGGAAGTCTACATATAAAGAATTCGGTAATCGAACAACTTGAGTCGGATAGAATTAGCTGGTATTGCCACGTTGAAAGAAGATCTCCGGAAAATCTCGTTAAGAAGGCAATATCAACTACGGTCGCTCCAACTAAAAGAAAACTAGGTAGGAAAAAGAATTCCTGGATTGCTCAGATGGCAAATGCACAACAACGCCTCGGGCTAACCGCCGAAGCGATACAGGACCGAGCTGTATGCAGACGCGTTCTGCGATCTGCGACATTAGCCAACCCCATAAGCGGAGCAGTAGCGATGCAGTAAAAATGGGAAACTCGTTATGCATAAGTTCGTGTAGCGAGGAAAGGGCTAGTAAAAGGAAAAGATGCTGTGTGTATATCCTTACTGGAAAAAAAGGATTAGCCTTACTTTGGCGGTAAATGAGCCTGTCCTCCTTGGTAGTTGTTTTCCGCATTCGTGGTTTTCTTGCGGGGGTATTTGTACTGCCTGTGTCCTTATACACTTTTGTAACCCATCTTTTTTAAAACACATTAGATCCTTGGCAATAGTGCTCATATAAGCCTTCTCCTGATAGTACTTATGAACAATTAGGTCTCTCATTTTCGGTGAACAATGTTTCTTCTTACCCATTTTGGTTAACCAGATAAAAGGGCTAAGTAATATGAACAAAAAAAATATGCAACTCAAAAAATTTACCCTAAGATAATAAAATTTCTTAAATATTATCTGTCATTTCTAATTATATTTCCACGAAATTGAATTATTGCTTTCGACGACACCACTTGTTAAATGAACTACTGTTTTGTGAAATAATTTCAAAGACCAAAAGCAAGCAAAAACAAAAGGTAATAACAGCAGCGAGAAAACGGTAATTTATCGGTGCAGATATCAAAACAAAAGTTATGTAAATTTTTTCATCGTTTCTAATTATTTTTCCACCACTGTTTTCCAATAAGGACTTGACAACTTCTTTTTTAAATAAAACGCAAACCATTTGAGATATTTCAAAAACTTTATTATCGGCTTGAAGTACAATCAAATCATTTATGAATTGAACTCGACTTCGTTCATATGGCCACCGCGGGCACGTTAGCAGCGGTCGATTCGTTGGACCCAATTTTCAACGACTCGGCCACAGATTTCGGCCGAAACGGCCGCTATTTCGCGTTCAATATTGGCTCTGAGCTCATCCAACGTCGTCGGCGTAGCATAAACCAATGACTTAACGTAGCCCCACAGGAAATAGTCAAGCGACGTTAAATCGCACGAACGAGGCAGCCAATCGACTGGCCCATGTCTTGAGATAACACGCTCACCATACTTACTCTTCAATAAATCGATTGTAGCATGTGTTGTGTGGCTTGTGGCACCATCCTGTTGAAACCACATGTCGTTCAAGTCCATATCTTCCAATTCGGGCCAAAAATAATCGGTGATTATGGCGCGATAACGCTGACCATTCACAGTAAAGTGAAGATCGTTTTCCTCGACGAAAAAATATGGCTCAATAACGCCGCCAGCATGCAAACCGCACCAGACAGTTATTTGTTGTGGATGAAGTGGTGGTTCATGAAGCACATGTGGATTTTCACCCGAACAATAACGCATTACTCGCTGCTTCGCATCGGTTGTGAGTGAGCTTTAGCGATAGGACGTGTTTTTAATACGCTCTGATATTTATTACTCCTTCTGCCAAGTTATCGACTTAATTTCCCGAAGTGTAATTAAATACAAATATTAAGATAGTGACTTTAAAAAAGAAATCAATTTGATCATGTGATTAATTTAAAATTGTTCTCTATTCGCATTATATCACAAATCACAAATTTTGTGATCGGGCCATCCAGACGCGTGATCAATTACCTTAGTGAAAGAGTGAAAAAGGTTTTCTTCGTGAAAATAATTGGTCGCAATATTCTCAGTTCACTCGGTAGCCATACGGATAGCGGCGTCGGTTACCAAGTCGTGGGATACCGGTTCGAATCCCGGTTGAGACTTATAAAGTTAATTTTTTTTTTGTTGTTTTTTTTTCCCCCCTTAAATTGTGTAAAAAAAAAAAAAAAAAAAAAACAAAACCAAGTGATGGATGGTGGAGAGCGCCCCGCTCTTCCCACAACCGTGGCGAAAGCCCACAAAAGGAGGAAGAGGTTGAATACCCCTCCTAATCTTTCAAAAAAAAAAATAAGTGCTGTTTCCACAGCTGAAGACGATAAAGAGGAGGGGGGCTCCAACAGCTTCGCCTCTCTGGCGTCATCTGAGTCGGAAGACGAAGATGACGAAATCAACAAGATAAAAAGCAGCATACAAAAGCTGGAGCAAGACATGCTTGCTATTAAACAGAGGCAAATTGCACGAAGGCAGAGGGAGCAATCAGAAGTAGAGAGCTCCCTAAAACAACAACAACAAGAGCAGAAACAGCAACTGCAGCAACATCAAAACCATCAGCAGCCGAAGAAACAACTGCAGAAAAAGCAACAGCGGCAAGAACACCAACAACAACAAAAACAACAACAGCAGCAGCAGCAACAACAACAACAACAACAACAACAACAACAACAGCAGCAGCAGCAGCAGCAGAAGAAGAAGAAAGAGAAGGTGCCTCCGATCAACACTTACAAAATGGAGGTAAATGCAACCAAGGACCTGTGTAAGTTGGTCATTGGTAATAATTTTAATATAAAGAGATTGGGGAACGATCGCCATGCCATCCACTGTAATACAGTGGAGGGCTACGCGAAAGTGAAAGAGCTCCTAAAGGAAACGACGACGGAGCACTACTCATACACACCGAAGTGTGAAAAGCGGCAATCGATGCTGCTGAAGGGGTTGGAACCGTCTTCTGATCCTGAGGAGATCCTGGCACTGCTCAAAGAGAAGGAGTGCGAAGGACTCAAGTTTGTGGGGGTAAAGCCATTTACCACAGCTAGAGCCAGGCGGGAGAAACGGAGTCTGCCGTTCTTCCTGGTGCAGCTCAGTCCCGAAAGCCGTCTGGATAGTCTAAGGAGTATCAATGTCCTAGACTACCAGGTGGTTCACTGGGAAAAACTAAAAAGGAGCGAAGGCGTTATACAATGCGTTCGCTGCCAGAGGTTCGGGCACGCCGCGTCGAACTGCCAAATGCAGCCTCGATGCGTGAAGTGCGCTAAGAACCACAGTTCCGAGGAGTGTGCTCTGGGTGTTGACGGAGCATCCGATAGATCGAAGCTCTCGTGCGTGTTATGTGGAAACGTGGGACACACCGCAAACTATCGGGGTTGTCCTAAGTTCGCTGACATTAAGAAAGCAAAACTGGCTCGGAAGCAGAAGGTGGAGGTCAAACATTCACCTCTTAGATTTCAAACACCAGCCGTCACGTCCCAAATTTCCTACGCCCAAATGGCGTCAGGTAGGGGGGCTACGGTACAGCAAGCGACTGTTGCTTCTCCGGCGCCAATGCCGAGAACAACGGAAGCTGCACCTAACATGCTAGCCATCTTGCTCGCAATCCAAGGGCAGATGGCTCAGCTGCAAAAGCAGGTGCAAGAACAGGCCAAGCGGGTGGACGAGATTTACGCGCTGCTGCCGGGCCTAACGCAACACATGTCGTAATGGGTACGCACATGGTGGAGCAAACTTTGAAGGTCCTTGCGGTGAATGTTAATTCACTGATTAGGATCGAACGAAGAGCCGCGATGTTTAAATTGCTACAAGACCAAACTCCTGATGTGCTTTTCGCTAGCGAAACCAAGCTAACCGATAATCACAAACTGGAGTACAATAATTATATTGTTAGAAGAAGAAACCGGCCCAGATCCAAACGTGGAGGTGGTGTCGCGATCTTCATTAAAGAAGGTATAAAATTTCACAGAGTGTACAAGGGAGTGTTGCGCAGGTTCCGGGTGTTGGAGGCAGTTGTCATTTACATTCCGCTTCGCAGTGGAAAGCGGCTGTACTTGGCCTCTGTTTATGCACCTGAGGCTTCACAATCCACCCTATTTATTACAGAGCTCGACACGCTTTTTCGACTTCTGAGGCTGGAATCGGGGGAGAATTATTTTATAATCGGCGGGGATTTCAACGCTAGACACAGAGATTGGGGAAATAATTTGCCAAATACTAGAGGGAACCTACTACTCGATTGGTGGGGTCAGCACGATGTCATGTACAGACTCGGTCTTAAAGCGACGGATAACCCGTCGTTTCCCAGAGGCGAGTCTTATTTGGATCTACTGCTGTACGACGAACGTATACGACTGACAGGTACGAATTTACAAACGCTAAACTGTCTGCGCACATTCGTGTATGACAGCGACCATTGCGGTTTTAGCACCGAAATTACAGTTCCCAACGAAATTGCGGAATTGGAGGAGTTTGTCCAAAGATATTCTTACAACTACAGTAAGACTCGATGGACGCGCTTCTCCGCAACCTTGAACAGAGCGCTCTCCTCGAACACGCTCCACCCACCGTCCAATAGGAATTTGTCAAACGAGGAGATCGACAATTACCTAAAACAGATGGACGAGACAATTAAACAAACTATGGACACTACAATACCGCGGTATCGACGTACAACTAACGAAGACCTGTTCCGCAATCCTACTATTGACGCACTGCACCGACAGAAAAGTAGACTTCTGTCAAGACTCAAAAACTTGTACAGACAGTTAACTGACAGACAAGATCCGGAGATTAGGACTCTGAAGTCGTCGATTAAAAATGTGCAAAAGTTAATAAAAGAAAATTACAGAATTGCTGTAAGCTCATATTGGAACAACAAGGTTCGGGCTGTAAACACCAGCAACCCGAACATGTTTCCGCAAATCAATAAACTATTTCGGAGAAAAAAACAAAACGACCTTCAGTGTCTTAAAATAGCCCGGACAACAGAAAACGAACGGTTACTGACAATAGCAGGTATTGATCCAAATGAGGCCGCTGATGATGACGACTTTTTTGTGATCGAGGATCCACAGGAGAAGGTTGAGGCCATAGGGGCGACTTTCCAGGAAGTATACAAGGCCATTGATACCATTGGCCCTAATTGCGACCTGGACGGTCGCGTCTTGGTACACGACTTCTGCATTCGAAATGAAATAGGGAACTGGCGATCCGAGGGCTCTGGTTTCACCCGGTTTAGCGACGAAAATATGGCAAATAACGTCATTGCCAGAGAAGGTGACCTACCCCCGTTCATTTCGAAGCAAAAACTCCGTGAGATCTTCGACACAATCAGGGCTAAGAAGTCAGTGGGGACCGATGGTATTCCAAACATCGTGCTTCGACATCTTCCTCTAGAAGCGGTGGACATTTACACCACCCTTTTTAATAATGCAATGAATAATGCACATTATCCAGCGCATTGGAAAACGGCGGTGGTTCAACCTATCCCCAAAAAGGGAAAGGATATATCCAATCCGGCGAATCTCCGGTCGATAAGTCTCCTTCCGAACATCAGTAAGGTTTTCGAAAAAGTAATCAATAGAGCTCTGTCTAGGTGGGTTGAGGACAAACATATAGTTCCGGATAATCAATTCGGTTTTAAGGCGGGACATGATATCTCACATGCCGCGTCTAAACTGGTGTCCGATAACCAATGGAACAAAGGCAAGAAACAGTGCACTGGTGCCTGCCTTGTTGACTTGGAGAAGGCCTTCAACACCGTATGGTTAGAGGGTCTTTTCTATAAGCTGACTAGGCTGGGGATCAGCAAACCTCTCTTGTACATTCTTTATAATATGCTAACCAACAGACAGTTCATCGTGAAAAATGGCGATGTGACTTCTGTTGGAATATTTCAAATTAAAAATGGTCTTCAGCAAGGCGCGGTCAATTCGCCGATCCTATTCAACATTTATACAAGCGACTTGATAGGTTCACTTCCCCATACTATTGCGTACGCAGACGATTTGGTAGCGTACAGAACAGGTCCAAAAATCGAGGTCATTAATACTCTCTTGCAGCGTGACTTCGATAAGATAAGACGATTTTGCGATGACTGGAAGTTGAAAATCAACTTTCAGAAGTCGGAAACCATTCTCTTTAGGACGCCGTTGTCTGGAGCCTCTAGGGATACCAGAAAAAATTGGCGAAAGTTCTCAATCATTGGACAGCACGAACAGCCTCTTGCCTGTCGAAATGTAGTCAGATACCTTGGGATCTGGCTAGATCAGTTTCTGTATTTTGGCAAAAATGTAGATGCTGCTCTGGCCAGAGCTAGAGGTGCTTTTGCCCTTACAAAGAGACTGTTTCATAGCAGCCAACTCGATGTGAGGGTAAAGGTAATCTGCTACATGGCCCTTATTAGGCCCATGCTGGTATTTGGTTGCCCCGTGTGGTTCAATGTACGAGCAAGCTTAATGGAAAAGATTCGGATGTTTGAGAGGGCCTGCCTTAGGGCTTGTCTTCGCTTGTACAGAACACCAGAGTCGGAGTACAAGAAATTTTATCCTATTGAGGTTCTTTACAATAGGGCGAACCTAATACGAGTGGACAACTTCGTAATTAAGCTGACTCGAAGGCACATTGCAAGAGCAATGACCTCGATGAATAACCTGATATCTGGGGCTTACTACCCCAATTACCTTTACCACGAGAGTGTGCGATCTGACGGCTTCGTTCCACCGGAAGCATTCCTCTACCTAGATCAGATAGGGTTGATCCAGGATAGATCAGCGGTGCCGTTAATCTTCCATGTCGCTCGGACAGCTGGGGACAGGCGACTCAACTACAACAGAGACGTCGCACACGGCAGTGTGGATCGCCTCAGATTCAGTAGGGCGGTGGGGAATCGCGATAAGAGGGATGTCGTTCGGCAGCACCAGCATTTCTGGTGGTTGAATGATGGGGAAGATGTTTCGTCGTCGTTTCCGTCAATTACGGACCAGCCTCACTAATGAGGCAGAGCTGACCAATCCGTTTTCTCTGTGAATAGCGATGGCCAGCTTGTATAGGTTTAGGTTAGCATTTAAGAAACATATACATATATCAGTGTATACAAAAGTGTATACTGATATATGTATATGATTGTGTATAATGTCTATGTGTGTTTATGTGTGTATTGTACATTTAGTTTAGGTAGGCTAAGGTTTATTTTAAGTTAGATACTAAGTTTTTATTAAAAAAAAAAAAAAAAGTCCATATGCTAAGTTTTGTTAACAATTTTTTTTCTTAGCTTTAAGTATAGAAAATAAATATCCATAAAGAAATGTAAATGAGGTCGAAAGACATAGATATAAGAATTTAGATTAGCTTAGAGTGCCTGTGTGGGGCCAGTAAGTTAGTATAAGATTGTTAAGTAATTGTAAGCTAGCATTTAAGCATTTTTTGTTAGTATGTAAGAGTTATTGATTAGAAAATAAAATGCGTTTAAAACTTTAAAACTAACCGAACAATAACGCATATTTTGCTTATTGACTAACCCATTGAGCCAAAAATGAGCTTCGTCACTGAAGATGATTTTGCGATGAAATTCATCATTTTGGCGCATCTTCTCCAGAACCCAATCGGAGAACGTACATCGCTTCAAATGGTCCATCGGCTTACACCCATACAAGATGGGTGTAAACCAAGATCCTTACGCAAAATACGCGATAATGTGGTCAGAGCGATGCCCAATTCTTGACAACGCCGTGGAATTGTCTGATTTGGATCGATTGCTACGGACGCCTGAACGGCAGCGATATTTTCGACACTTCGACCAAACCGTTGTTCTACTGAAACTTGTTATTGCCTGTCTACTAGGGCGAGAATTACGACCGAAAATTTGAGTTAACGCTCTTAAAGTTGCAGTCACCGACTCCGAATTTCGGTAGAAAATTTTTATAATTTGCAGACTTTGCTCGTTCGTGTACTTTACCATGATGAAAATGTTGAGGTTACTGAATAAATTGACAATGACAGTTTGATGATTAGTGAAAGAGTGCGTTCACAAATTAAATTCAAAGTTGTCAAGTCCCCATTGGAAAACCCTTTCATACATATGTATTTATCGTTGATATATCATTGGCATAACGCAGCAACTGTCACTGTTGAGTTTGCAAGTATTCAAACAGATTTATTTTAATTTTTTCTTACAAATAAAAATGAATAAATCCTTCGTAGGCGAAATTATACAGGGTGACGTTCGCCGGCTACCACGCAAGAGTATCATATTTTGGGTTCATAACTCAACAAACACTGAAAAGCAGTTTTGGCGTCACCATCCTTTCGGCTGACAATGGTAAGCCCTTAAAAGTTAAATCGTCTGCCCCTGAAAAAGTATTTCACTCTCCCATCACTCGGAGTCGGAAAAAAATCGAAAGTCCCCTCTCACTTCGCATAAAATGACTAGGCGAACAATATAGTAAGTCGGAGTGATTCATCCCGGTCTGTAGCGCCAAAAATTTATATTTTCAACTTCAACACATTGTTGCGGCGTTGGGCGCCCCATAACACATTGTTGTTATCAATCACTCTCTACGATTGTCAATTACAAACTGACAAATAACACTCGAACCAAAATGACAACCAAACACATTTATGTATCCTGAAACATAAAGAGCATCTTGCTCCATATGTCCGCTTTCATACGTCGCAAGGGTGTAATGCGCATGTTCTGGTTATTTTCTTTTGAATTTTCATTCAGTGATGCGCGCAACTCTACATGAAGACTTTCCCCTTCTTTGAGTTTGCATGTTCTTTGACAGTTCTCTTTCATTTCATCTTTGGCGCTCAGTCTTTCATAATTGAAAATGAGCCCCCTTGTTAATTCTTTGGTCCATTTCAGTTCATCCGCCATACTGAAATGTTGTGCTCGTAACACAGCGAAAGAAGTAATGAAGCAAATGCGAAAAAGAAAGAAGAAGGAGAAAAAGAAATGTCAAAAACTTGCGATGAAATTGCTACCCACAGGCAGTGGGAATTTGGTTAATTGGGTATTTTTTGTTTCATTATCCCTCCCTTTTGCACTCACTTGAATCTTTCGAAACATGCGACGTATGAAAGCGGACTATGCAGTTTGGTAAAAAAAAGAAGGGATACAGTGTACTCTCTCGTAACGGACACCCCTCATAAACGGAATCTCTTATAACCGGACGCGGGCATCAATTTCTATAACCGCAATAGAATTTTCACTCTCTCTTAAACGGACAAAACGCATCTGGCACACTTCGTTATCTTTTATTTTGTTTGCTTTGTTTTCCTTTTCTTTGCGCGTTGCCCTTGTTAACCCAGCAAAAAGTTAAAAAAAAACCTTAAAAAATATAAACATAGTAGGCTGCGGCGCCGCCGGCGCGGCGGCCTTATCGGACTATAAGTCTCGTCGCATAATACGTAGGTTTGTGTGTAAGTGTATGCATAATTTGAAGTTTGAATACCATTGTTACAAATTAGTATTTTTTTTGTAATTTGGTGGAATAGCATCATCATGGGCAAAGTGAAGCATTTGTTAACCCTTTAATGCATATTGTTGCATATCTGTGTTTCCTTTTTCAAGGTTGTCAATGTCGTATTTTTTCTCATAACCGGACACCTCTGATAAGCGGACAAATTTCTTTCCGCTTATGAGAGAGTTCACTGTACTTTTAGTCCTAAACTTATGATCGGTAGTACCTATACCCCTATAAGTATGTACTCAAGTTGTCACCCAGTTATTCTTAGTCGTAACAAGGGATAATTTGCATTCCTTACTCTATCGAAGGAAAACCAAGTAAAATGGATTATGACATCAACATCTGAATTACGGTGACGGCATCTGTTTACAGAACATTACTATACACCTATCTATACTAATTGATCTGCACTTTGAAAGCCGAATCAGTAGGCAATGTCAAAAAAATATTTCAGCCTATCACTCTCTATCGCTTAAATAAGCATTTCCGGACAAATAGCCGCCTAGATTGATAACTTATCTGCGAATTTTTTTTCCCTCGACATACGATTGAGCTGAATATTGGCAGAAATATGAGAAAACGTTCAAAAGTATGGCAGAAAAATGTCTTAAGGACTCAATTATTTCACCAGATCCGAAGATCCAAACAACTATAAACATAATTTTATGGAATAATTGGATATTTTCTGCACGAATTGAATCTGAAATAGATCGTCTGATGCAAGGTCTTTGGACCGCAGCGACATAAGTACGAGTATGTACATATTGTAACAGAGATGACCGTATAAATAAAACGCGCAACAAAACTTTTCTTTACGAGGATTTATTACGAAATTAACGTCTGTCTGCACCCTCTGACTGGCGATATATGATCATCCCTAATGAATGTATCCCTACCTAATTACCGGTAACTCCTTTACAATTCTGTTTCGCTCTCTTTTGAGGTATTCTCTTATTTTTACAACTTTGCCTGTTACAATATGTATGTCTGAATCCGAAGAAAAATATGATATAGTCGTTCACACTTTACGGCGCCATAAGAAATCCGTTGCATATATGTAAAGACCGCCTCATGGGTGACATGAACTGAATATGTATAATCATTTCCTTGTTCTGAATCCCTAAAGTAAACCTTAACATCGCCAGCGTTAATCATTAAGCCCCGACATCATGTTCTACTTACTTATTGACATCATACATATAAGCCAAGCACCATGCCATCGGTAATTTTCAAAAAAATTTAAAATCACTCAGCAGTTGAATTTTATTATGTTCACAATCATTTAGTGACATCTTCTTGTACAATCTCTTCAAAGTTCAATAAATGACATAGTTTTGACATCTATAACTTTCGCTTTGTTTGCCCCATAAAAAAAAAAAAATCCAAATTCAGCTGCATAAAAACAAATATAAACAAGTCTGACATCATCTTCACAACTAAACCCAAATATAATCTGAACTAAACAAGTTATCACCAAGAGACGTAGCGACAGACAGATTGGCTTTTCATTACAGATAGGCTCGTGAACACTCTACCATACATGCTCGTACGTTTATAGAAACCTCAAAATACGAGTAGAATACTCTGCTCATTTCGAACACAATAGACAATTAGATTGAAGTCAAGGGAAATTTTTTTAAGAAAAACCGGTCTGCTAAGCGAGCCCGCCATAAACCCATCAAATTTTTCATAAAAATAAAATAAAGGAAGTCTCCCTATGAATGTTGCAGCGATATTAGATCCATCTGAACGAACGCAATCAAAATTAAATCAGAAACCTATTCACGTTGCGACACATTCAAAAATATACAAAAAAAAAAAAAAAAAAACAGGAAAGCGCATACCTACTGACAATCGTAAGAGAGGCAGGCAAAAGCCAAAGAAAATCCAATCCGATCCAATCCAACAATAACAATAAACATCACCAACCAGTCGAGGTGATGATACCTTCTGGTCACGACTGACTTCATTGCATTCACGCCCCATGGGAACATTTTTTTTTCCTAACAAATCCGAATCGAACCCTACACTACTATCAAGTAGCAAATCAAAATTGAAAAAAAAAAATAATAATAATAAATAAAATATCTTTCCCATCTACGAATAATATCGAATTTACATAACAGCAACAGACATCAACACAACCACCCTGCTCAGAACCGGGTGTCAAGAAAATATTAATAGAGCGGGGACAGAGGGGTCTTCAAATTGAGCCTCTTACAAATTTGTATAATACAACTTGTGATTTGTTTTCATTATTTTTTTTTTTGTTTGTTTATTTTTGTTTTGAACTTGAATTCAACACCCGAACAAATTGTCCATGTCAAGAATTTAAGTATCTTTACCACAGTATGACTAAAAATATCTCTACCCACACTACTTGGACTTGACACGACCAAAACCAGCAGCAGCACCAGCACCATTACAAGCACCAGCACCTGTTTGGATAAACATACATAAATTTACGCGATCCATAACGATGATTTATTACTCTAAAGTAAATTGCGTAATTAAATGCGCTTTCAAGAAAATTAATTATTCCTACAGACACTATACAAATTCTTAATTAATTATTATAGAACTGCTAGTACTTGCTTGGGACATTCAAATCAACGGTAGGGTATTTTTGAAACGTTCGGATACGAGTAAATTAGCCCGATCACTAGTAGGGGGACCAATTAAACCCCAAGTGTGATTTTACTTCTTTTTTTTACCTCTAATTCCTCTCGTGATATTCTAATTAAACTTATCAAAACCAGTAATCACCTTTTTTTGTTGAAATATTTTTCTTTATTGAACTTTCAACTGAGTAACAGTGCACCGAACTAGGAATCCGCGTACTCGTACTTGTAACACGCTTCACTATTTGTTGTATTTTTCTTTTGCATAAACAAAATATGCGGCAATAAAACGAAAGTATCTGCTGAAAACGAATTGGCTTAAACTATCGAATGCGACTTCCACCGGCCGTTAGAGAAGCGAAACTGAAAAACGATTTTTTTTTTCTCATCAACCAAGCGACTAGAGAAGTTTTGGTGGGAAGATTCGGTTGGGTTTGACGACGCGAGGCGACTGAACGATGGTGATGTGATGATGCAGTCAATGGTCGTCACGGTGGAATGAATAGAGAGGCGATAACCTCCACTGAAACTGCTCGTCGGGAGAATATTGTGTGAAACTATTTTATGCTGTTGGTTGTGTTGTCAGTTGTGTCTATTTTCTATGAGTTAACAGCTGAATAACATTCGAACGTGTATTGAAACAGAGTGTTGGAGGCCTTGTGTCGCATGGTGTTTGTTTGGGGCTGACACTTTAATCAAATAAGAAAAAGAAAATATATTAAAGTAAAGATACATGTACGAATTCATAAGTGCCAGCAACAGTTTCATTCACAATCTAATATTGTTAACAGTGATCTGCATATGTGCTCGGACATTTGTTTATAACAATGCCAACGGCAATAATTAATATTTAGTACCACAACGCTAATGTAATGTTCCTAGTGTCGCATGCAAGATCCAAACAATGCGACAACGGCTTAAAGAATATAGCATTCCCATGCTTGTCGTAAAAGATCCACGCTTGAAATGGGCCTAAACTATTATAATATGATTCTCCACTTACCGCGGTGTTTGGTTTACTGTCTCCATTTGCGCTCTTCCCTTCTACTCGTGCACATCACCTCAGTCAAAGTCCTCTTTTTCTACGTTGCCCTTCCGTGGTGTTCATTCACTATACAAAGTCTAGCCATCTTAGGCGAATAATGTGTTTGTATGCTTTACAAGGGTCTCACGTCTAGAGAGCACCGATGCCACACGGAAGAAAGAAGAATAATACGAAAGAACTTCTTCTACATAGAGCAATAGTGATTGCGGGACGAATTGAAATATTTGTGTTTGAGAAGTAAATGATTTTCAGGGGGCGAGCAATAAGAATTTTTGCAGAAATAAATTACACTTCGCAAGCTGAAACGTCGAGCAATGATTTTGAAAAAATTCAAAATGTAATATTACGGAACGAAAGAAAATAAAAGTAGTCGCCAACATCTTGATAGCTGATCTCCTTGATAAGATATTACCGACCGACGGCTAACAACAAAATTGATAATTGATCACGAGACTTAGTATATTGTTGGTGTCTACGCACTTCAAGTAGGCAGTGAGCACTCAGAAAAATTTGGCTTTTAATAAAAATATCGAGAAGATATTCCGATTTCAATGTACACGCTGAGGAATCGAACAACGAATATGAAGACTGGCATGGAAGAAACGGTTCCGAAACGTGGAGCTCACCTAAGCTTGTACAAATCACACAATCCAATTGTACTGAATATATACTATTTGCATGTCATTTATTAAATTTTGCATCAGTGGACACAACACAAACGTAATCTTGGACAGACCACTAGCAAGGCAGCACCGACTTTCGCTGATAGAAATTTTCGTGAAGATACCAGCGAACCAAGCGTGCAAGCTACGAGTATATGGAACGACTTCGACAAAAAAAAATTAAGACTAATGCAAAAACGTGGAAGTGGAACGGTAGGACGAAAATAGTGGTAATGAACAAAAAGCAAGCCTTTCAAGCGTGAATCAAGTATAGCGAAATCGACCAAGTTCGACTTGAGTTAGTCTTCGAACATTGCAAAACGAGTAGCTAAATCACATGCTGTCAAGCACTGTATCGTAGATTAGAAAATGTATCCTCATATCCTATAAGCCGGCGATAAGGTCGAAAACGAACTCAGATATTTAATATTGCGGCACAGAGAAATTAAAAAGCTCTGAAGAGATTTAATCAACAATATATTGAAGATAAGCAAGGACAATGAGATTTACAATAAATGTAAAAAACTACTTTAAAACGTTACCATTCCCTCGGCTCTTGCGCTTGAAGAAGAATTAGCAAATCTGTAAAGCAATGAACTGGGGCATTCAGTCGGTTCGAACCACATACACTCCGAAGTATTAAAGAAATCGGATTGTTTTTCAATCTAGCAAGGTGAAACTGCAAAATAAAAACACCACTACGAAATTGATACAACTATTTCGGATAGGAACAGATAGCAATTTTTGTATATCGAAATGGGGACAATATACTCAACGAAATTTAATTAAAGGCAGATGCACTTTGGTCCAGAAAATGTGTTCGTAGTGTAAAAGAACATTGATGTCCAATTTTTTCCATTTATTTTTGCTTTGTGTCCTTTCTCCAACGTATGTTTTGAAAGTACCGCTACTCCCGCTCGGAGAACTTCAACATCTGTTGTTTTGTCACTAATGACGTGTTTATGCTGAAAAGCTGTGAGGATTTCGCTGATTGTTGGCCACAAGTCAGAATGGGAAAAGGAAAAACGCTCTCGGATGGGGAAATCGCCAAAAACCATGCGTATAAGGATACCGGTATGTCCAATCGCCAAATTTCCATTCAATTAAATCCATCAGAAGTAATTACAACGCGAACCATGGAAATAAAAACAATTAAAAAATTTCACCAAGGCAGAAATAGGTCATTATCCGAGCTGGATTGGGAAAAAATGTTACTGCTTGTAAAATCATTTCAGATTTAAAGTTGCGGATATCTAAACGCCGTGTACAACAAATTTTAGCTGGCAGTAATCGCCTAGTTTGGAAAAAAAGTTAAGTCAAAACCAGCTCTTACAGAAGCACATAAAGTTACCTTACTAAACTTTACCAAAGAACACATGACCGTAAACAGTGGAAAAGCGTGATTTTTTCGGACGAAAATAAGTTTAACCTTGATGGGCCAGAGAGTCCTGAGAGCTTCTGCACTAAGCGAAACTTCGGAGGTGGATCTTTGATGGTTTGGGCTGCTTTTAGCTATCATTGCAGGACTCCAATATGCAAAATTGCTGGCCGAATGGAATCAGAAAATTATATTACTGCATTAAAAGATGTTTTGGTAGACTTTTTGGACCATCAGCCGGATTCAAATACAATTTTCCAGCAAGATAATGCTGCCATTCATATATCGCGGGCCAGTCGTGTGTGCTATTTTTAGACAAAGAAATTCAACTTTTAGAGTAGCCAGAACGTTCACCGGACTTAAACCCGATAAAACATGTGGGGACATCTATTTCGTGTTTATGCTGACGGGCGCAAATTTGCTCGGTGGAGAATTTACGCAAGGCCTTTACAACGGAATGCAGCTCAGGAATTCAAAAACGTGGTGAATTCGATGCCAAACTGGCGGTTTGACTCACTATTAATTGAGACTTTTACGTTATTTGTTATACTGAAATTTCTTCCGTTTTTACTGTAACTTGACTGCCTTTAATCGAATTTCGCAGTATAAATTGAGTTTTTTTTTCTGTTTAACAAAGTAAAGATATGTTTATTTGTTTTAGTCAATTTTTTTCTTTCTTAAATAAATCATTTGTTTGTATTCAATAAGTTTGTAAATGGTATTATACTTAAATCAACTTTGTTTTTAATATTTCATAGGAAAATAAGTTGCCTTTAAATGAATTTCACAGAGTGTAATTCGAATTTAGAATATTAAGATCATTCTCGACGTATGGGGCAGATGGTTTAAACATGATAGGGATCTTGGAGTTGTGTAAAATAAACAGTGATATTTCAACAGCAAATGCCGGACAAGCAACTACACGTCGCTTAAACATGTAACGGGTTTTCACTTTATTGGAGACGGGGTCGTCCCCGTAGAAATCGTTTTCTTGTCAACGACGGTGCCTCTATTACTTATTGCCCTTGCTCATTTCAACAGGCTTTTATCATGGTCTTATTAGCCTAACACGTTCCTTTAACCTCTTGTGAAACTTTCGAAAGTTGTTGCTAGAGTATCACCACTTTATGAATATAGGGTACAGTACCAGTCAAACATGTCCTTTTGATGTATTCGGTAGTGATAATAATACCGATTACGAATACTTATTATAATAAGATAATATCGATAAAATCTGAGATCCTGCAGTATCGAAACCATACAGAAATTACTTTAAAGTAGTATCGGAAACCATGTGGAAATAAACGCTAACCTTCAGTGAAAATCTACAAGGAATATTCTATTAAACTTTTATCGGTACAATTCAGAAAAACAAAACAGATATTACATACTATCATAACAAACATATGGCTTGTTTCTGAGAGTAATAGAATGAAGAGATGGCAATCGATTCGACTAAAAACTGATGTAAATGGGCTCTACTGGTTAATTTTCAATAGACTAGCCACCTGGAAAAACTTTTCGTTATTATACTTATAAAAGCTACATATGAAAAAAAAAACTCCGAGCTTGTAGCACAACGTTATGACATGTGCTATTTGAAACCCGAACAGTATAAGACAGAACATCATTATCGGACATGTTCTGCGTGAAATGGGCTACTATATAAACTATATACGTTCAATACAACGCGATGGACGCAACGGAATCTGCTTGCCCATACCGATAAGAAACCAGGTCATGACAAGAAAGAGTGAAATAGCCTTAATAAATATCAAACCTACAACTTTAAAGATGAGATAAGTTCGAGAAAGCTGAAAAACAAAATCGTGTACAGCGTTTTTTACTTTGTTCAAAGCAGAACCTACTTACTTAATCTCAATTCTGTCGGCATTTTGAAAATAAATGTTGATTCAAATATACAAGGTGGCGCAAAATTAATCATCCAATTTTGTTTTTGAATTACATTTTTATTAAACAAAGTTAAGTGGAAAATATGATATCCGCCAAGTGGCTGCGCTGATACACATTTGTTCAAATTTTATCGCATTTTCCATTACTTTCCGCAAGATTTCCGGTGATAAATGTTCGCATTTCTGTCGAATATTCTCCTTAAGGGCTCCGACTGTCTGAGGCTTGTTGGCATAAGCCCGCAACTTCAATTAGTCCCAAAGAAAGAAGTCTGGGATGGTCAAATCGGGTGATCTTGCTGGCCACGCCAAATTGCCAAAACGGGAGATTACGAGACCAGGAAACGCTTCCTTCACAATGTCCATTGTGGGTAATCCTGTCGCATGAACGCCTTTGGCTTTGATGGCTTGTAATGGCTATTCGTACATCACACGCCGATTTTCAGTGCCCCAGAAACCAAGATTTTGCTTATTGACGTACCCGCTTAAGTGGAAATGCGCCCCGTCGTTCATGATGATTTTCGACACAAAATCGCCCTCTTCGTTGTTGAGATTGAGGATGGCTTTACAGTAATTCACAAGCGACTAACGGACAGGAGGCATTAACTGATGCACCGTTTGCACTTTGTACGGGAACATGTGTAAGTCTTTCACTAAAGTTCACTGTAGGCCAGGCCCTGCATGGTCTCCTGTGGTTCAACTCTCTTTGAGTCGAATAGCTAAGTGCTGGAATGTTTGCCCAGTTGGCGCGATGCGATTATGAAATCCGATCCGGCCAACCGATTATGGGTCAAAAACATTGACACAATTATTCCACTCTCTTGCAGAGTATAGCTCTCCATTGCTTGTCTGTTTGTATACTGCAGCTTTCTAGTTCACAAATGCCAAACATGATTGATGTACGTCGGCAAATGCAAAAATTATACGGTCTTCCGATAAGGTGAATAATTTTGCGCCACGTTGTACATACTCTTAATTGAAGACCAAAAATATTTAGTTACCGCTATACATACCGCACACAAATCTTCTCAAAGGGATAACAATTTATCTTTTATTAGTAAATTAGTTCCCAACGTATTGAATTTAAAATCGTTACAAAATTGTAACTTTTTAAAGTAAAGTGGGATCCCGTTTAGCACATATTGTAGGGAACAACAGAAATGGTTGGAAACATCCAAGCGTAAAATATGAACATCGAAGTTCATTCTGTTGTTGGAGTGTGTGACATACTGTTTGACGTACGAGTATACAAAATTGTTCGTATAATTAAGTTAGATGTTGGCAACTAACTGTATGCACATAAATGTTGTTCAAAAAGGTGACTTACTTTCAAGAAAAGTTGCATTTTACAAGTTTGTAGATAACTTAGGAAATGGATCCAAGTATGCGTAATAAGGCTAAACGTTTCTGCCAACAGACATGACGTCACTTAAAGTTCTAAATGCATCAATGCATAGTAGGTTGGTACATAGAATAAAAAAGGTTTTATAGCACGAGTTTGTGCGATAAAGCGTCTGGTGGATTCCAGTAACCTACATACGAGTATGTATGCATTGTGTATACACTATGTACCACACAGAGATGAGTAAAACATTGTAGAGAGATTGACTACTCAATGCAGTCGAACCACTTAACTTTACAAAAAAGGAAACTTCCGAGTGGTTTTAAAATGGTCAAAAAAGGAGACAACCAGATGTCTGAAAATTGTGAAATCAGTCAATTGATTCAATTAAATTGCTACTAACATGTGAATAACTGTATGAATACTACATAGTCATTTTTATATGCATTTGCGCCTGCAATGCCAAACATGACTTTTTCCACTTTGTATATACTTTTAATACAATTTATACACCACTCCTTTAAGATTGTAGAGTCAAAGTCTGGTCTACTACAGTTGTTGGCAACATTTTTTTTTTATAATGGGCGCGCGCTCAAGGGATTTGTATACCCTTAAGGTGATTGTTCACAGCGCGGGCGAAGGAAATTTAGGGAGGAAGAAAAGAGAGGTACCGATGTACATTGCTTTTAAATGTTTGCAGGTTATAACGACCAGGAAATACAGAGATCGTCAGGGCATTCCATAAGCGAGTTGTACGGCTTAGGAACGAATCACAATATTTTAGAGTACGTCCGAAAATGGGCTTGAGGGTATACTGATGAGCATTCATAGCGAGACGGGTGTTACGGTTGAAAGTTTGAATGGGCGGAATGCTACTGGCGATTTCAGTGGAGCACTGGTGGTGGAAATAGCGATAAAACAAAGTGAGACAGGAGACATTACGTCGGTGTTCGAGGGTATCAAATGACTGACTGATATTAGTATCATCAATGAGCTTTATAGCACGATTTTGAATCCTATCTAACAGGTGCAGAGATGTTTTAGGAGCACCTGACCAGATGTGGGCATTGTACTCCAATTTTGGGCGGATGAATGCCTTATATACTGAGGCCAGATTAGAGGCGGTAAAATATTTCTTACATCGCTTGAGGAAACCTAGACATTTCGCAGCATTTTTGGCGATATCAAATATGTGGTCATTCCAACGTAAGCTGTCATTGACACACATACCGAGAATGGAAAGTTGTTCGGTTTCGACGATGCAAGTGCCATTCATAGATAATTGCTGGGTGTTTAAATTTCGCTTTAACGACAGCAGACAGCATTGTGTTTTGGAAGCATTAAATTCCACTCTGTTGATAGTTCCCCAATTGGTTATGCTGTTGATATCGGAATTTAATGAGCTTAGCATACGCTGCCGTTCTCGTTCTACAGCCGAAGAGTAGGGCCGTGAGTCCGGAAACGAATATGAAAACAGAGAGTACTGTCATCAGCAAAGGAATATATTGGATTAGAAGTAGCAGACAAGAGATCGTTAATGAAAATTAAAAAGAGTGTCGGAGACAGAAAAGAGCCCTGGGGCACACCAGCATTTATTTTGTGAATATCAGACTTGAAACCGTCCAAGACAACTTGAATTGAACGTTCCGAAAGGTAATTTCTAATCCATTGAAGAAGAGAGTCGTCGATCCCAAATGCACGCATTTTCGACAAAAGAGCTTGATGCCAAACTCTGTCAAATGCCTTAGAAATATCAAGTGCAACTATCTTGCTTTCGCCAGATTGATGTACGCTTTGGTTCCACTTTTCGGTAAGACATGCCATCAAATCACCAGTGGACCTGTTCCTACGAAAACCATATTGCCGGTCATTGAAAAGTTTTCGTGTTTCGAGATATTTCATGAGCTGATGACTTATCAGTGTTTCCATGACCTTGGAAAGAAGGGACGTAAGTGCAATGGGTCTGTAGGAATAGAGAGAAGATGATTCGCCTTTTTTAGGGACGGGCTGGATAAATGCTGTTTTCCATCTGCTCGGGAAGAGTCCTAAAGGGTAGGATTGATGAAAAAGCTTACGCAGTGGTTTTGCCAGCGAGGAAGAACACCTCTTCAGAAGAAGGGGAGATATACCATCTGGACCAGCGGATTTATGTATGTTGAGATCTTTAAGTACTCTTGCTACTACTGGAGTGCGAAAGTAGATTCGTTCCATTGAAGATTCGACGCACTCAAGTGTAGGCGGAGACAAAGCACAATCTGGGAGTGTTGAGCTGGCTGCAAAGTGTGCAGCAAGCAGATTGGCCTTATCCAAAGAGCTGACACCTGGAATGTCAGTGTAAGTGAGTGTTGGGATGGAGGATGAGGCGGAATTTCTAATGTTTTTGACGAACGACCAACAAATTTTACTGCCTTTGGGACATTGCAGTATTTTTTGCCTCAGTTTTTGGTCGTATTGGAATTTCACACGCTTAAGAAAGGCGTTGCAGTCATTTCTGGCTCGTTTGAACTTTTTTCGGTTTTCCTCTGTCGAGTTGGTCTTGTAGGACCGAAAAAACATTTCTCTAGCTGATATGAGAAATTAGCTGATATGACAATGGTCCGACGAGCCTAGAGGGGAGAGCACATCAATGGTGTACTTATCAGGGTGAGAAGTTAAAAACAAGTCCAGGGTGTTGGCGGTGCCAAAACAGCTGGTTTGTACTTACAGACGTGGACGTACGCGGAAAAGTGATTACTTTTTAGCCCGCGTATATTGGCTACGTCCACTCTGAATTCCCTAGTCATAATCTACAACAAACACAAAAAAACACAAATACCGACGATGCTAAGCAAGGCTGCGAAGTGAAAATTCTGACATTGATTTACCGGATCAAGTTGTTGTAGGTGTTATGCCCTTACAACAATATGAAACAGTGCACCAACAAAATTTTCACTCACAACCCGCTATCCATCAGTTGTTACATACACTCAGCCACTGCCCGTACTGTATGGTAAATACAGTAACGGCAGTGATTGAGTGCAAGCAACAGTACTTCGACTAGGAGCGGGAGAGGTAGGATACCCGCACTGTATTTTTTTTTTTCTCACTGCACTGCACTTTTTTTGTATTTTTTTTTGTTTTGCACACGCGCGCGGTTTTTTTTTTGGTGGTCGACGCGGTACTCAAACATAAACCAGTCTGTAACATAGCCGAGCTACCAAGACGAAAATAGTCCAGGTGAGACAGAAGACAATCCGAATACTTATTTACTTAATAACTACCCTTCTACAGAATGGCTTTTTCGCTGTCAGAGCTTACGGCTCCAAGCATAATCCGGCAGGCACTGTTTCGTCATACGCATATGGTATAACAAAATGTTGACTTCAAAACTAGAAAAAACATTAAATAGAGAATCACCATAGCAATGGAGACAGGCCATCGTCGCCTTACGGATAACCACTATTAATAAATGCCATCACAAATCGCACGTAGTACATACAGAACCACATTGCTTTACCTTTCATTCTAGTCGTTGGTCTAAGTCATTTTGTTTAGAAAGGGGTTATTTTTAAGAGCTATTGAACATTTTTTGAATCAAAAGTCTTTATTCATTATGAAGAATGGTTCTTGACATTAAGTTCATGTTTTGAACATGACTTCAAACACACGGCTTCTCTGTTCGTTTTTAACGATGCGCATGATGCGCATGATCAGTCCAATTTTAAGCCTTACTTTCGAACTGAATATTGGCATTCAAAGACTGAATATCTTACTGTTTATCAGCATAGACCAAAGTCCCACAAGAAGTAATCGATAGGTGTCAAACCGACAGATCTCGATGAACAATTCATTCACTGATGCTTTTCGCGTTTTGATGTTGTCGTTGAATGGAGTCAAAGTTTAATGGGCAATGTGGCACGTGGCGCCATTCTGCTGGAATCACATATCATCCGGATCAATGTCGTCCACATTTTTGCAGAAATGATCGCTGATGATTGTCTGGTAATATTGGCCATTGACAGTAAAGCAAGCTTCGGCATCATTTTTGATCGTGAAGATCACATCAAAAAGTGCACTTGAGTGGGTGTAATTGATTTTCATTTCATCATCATCATTCCAGATTTGCACAAAAGGCCAGCATCGTGCCGTGTCCCGTATAGGCCGAGATCCTTTTACAAGGCCAAATTGCCTTTCCGGATCCTGCGCCGTACTTTCACACACAGCGACTACAGTTTCTTCGTTGACGCCTTGTTTTCCTTGCGTTATGCAAAGCGTATGTGGTATGAAATTTATCCACAACACAAGCTCGGTTGGCCAATTATGAGGACTGTAATCTTCTATATGTTTGAATGATACGAGAGCGATATTTTAGTGTAACTACATATATTAATGATGAGTTGTCCAAGAAGTTTCAAATATGACAGTAGGATTTGAAAATGAAAACTATTGTAAGAGCTACCTATCAGTAAAAAATAAACACCCTTACAAGCGAACATAACAAAAATGAATAGTTTCATTGAAGGCACAATGTAAGAGCATCGACCTCGACAAACAACCTGGTTTCTATGACTTACTACACTAAATATTTGTATCACGTGAGTGACTGAGAGGTTCCTTTATTTAGTACATATTGAAGGACTGATGCAGAACTTCAGAACAGATTTGTGGCAGTTTTCGGTCCAGATGTTGCACAACAACTTCAATTTTGGTGACAGTTTTTTTTTACAGTGAAACCTCCTAATTGGGACACTCTGTAAATAGGGCACCTCCGCAATGAATCACACTCTATGCAAACACTTGGTTTTTTCATATAAGTGAACCCCTGAAAACAAGGCACCTCTGAATTGAATCATGGGACAACGATTTCGTTAGAATTGCCCGAAAAACAACCTCCAAATTAGGACAAAAAGCAAAGCGAGGTAGAAAGTACAAGTGTTCCGGAATGTCGGAAATGCGTTTGTAAAAAGAAGCACTAATTTAATTTAGTAGTGTTTATAATACAGGCACCAGTGAAGTTGGATATTTTATTCTGGTCTATTAATTGTACTGGTTTGTCTCACAGATTTTATGTAGCAACAAATTTTACTTCCAGGAATTTCGAAAATGAGTAGAAGATACGCCGAATCAGAACTACTGAAAAAAATTAGAAATCATTGATTTCTATGAAAAAACAAAATCAGTTACAGAAAAATTCGGAATTAGTAAGAATCAAACTCAGCGAATTATAAAATCGAAGGATAATATCAAACAATCTTTGAATAATTATGGACTCTTAACCCGAAAAAGATCCAAATCATCGTATTCGCTGGAGCTGGATAAGGAAGTTTATCAATGGTTAGCAAGGTCAAAAAACATCCCAATTTCAGGACCAATTTTGCAAATGAAGGTATCTCGGATTGCTGGAATTTTGGCAGTAAACGATTTTAAGGCCTCAAACGCATGGCTTGAAAAATATGGAGAATGTTGAAAACTACAGAGCAACAATTAATGCGTTGTGTGTTGTATGCCTGAAAACATCTATAATGTAGACGAAACTGGTTTATTCTTTCGTATACCACCATCTAAATCTTTGGCATTAAAATCTAAAAAATGCTTTGGAGGTAAACATTCAAAGGAAAGACTTATGGTCACACTCCTTTGCAACGCTTTGGAAAAAAAGAAGAATTTCTGGTGATAGGAAATCTGATAAGCCGAGGATGACATCGCACAAATTTTTCGGTTGGATTCATGCGTTTGACCAAACTTTACAAAAAGAAAAATTCTTCTCTTCTTGGATGACGCACCATGCCATCAAATGTTGAGCGAACTTTCCCTCAAGAACATCTACCTCCTAACTGTACTTCGCACTTGCAGCCATTGGACGGAGCCATTATAAAGAATCTGAAGATACACTGCAGAAAGGTTATGTTGGATCATCTAATATCCACAATTGATGAGTCGGAAAATTTATCAGATATGGCTTCAAAAATAAATCTACTCGACGGTTGCCGGTGGCAAAAAAAGGCTTGGGATAACCTTAGTGGGAAAACGATTTCAAATTGTTTCCGATCGTGTGGTTTTTGGGCGTTAGCTGAGCTCGTTTCTGAAACTACAATTCAAGACATCACCTTACCCGATGTTCTGCCAGAATTCGTTAATTTCGATCAAGAAGTTCAGGTATATGAGCAATTATCATTAAATTAGGAAGAAGAATTTTTTGCATCCATTGGAATTGAGTCCGACGACGAATATCCTGCAGTGTCTTCTGCTCCCTTGAATTTTTAAATGACATAGCTTCATACGCCATTCAAAGCAATTTGCCCAAATTATACGAAATGATTTGAGAGAGTCCAAAAATGCTGAAAAGTTGTTGTTTAAAAAAAACAAAAAGCATAAGTTCCAATATGCATACATATGATACTCGTATATATGCGATTAAAGCAAACGTATAATGTATAATTGGGACAGAATGATACCACTTGATCAAAGTTCCCAAAATTTATTCAGACAAATTAAAATACAAGTCTATTCATCTAAATCTATATTGTCCCCTTCAAAGTAATCCCCATCGACTGCAACACACTTATGCCAGCGCTTGATCCATTCCTCGAAACATTTTTTATAATCGGTTTTCGGTATGTCTATCAGTGCTTCCTGCGATTTTTCCATTACTTCCTTGCGGCTGCTGAAACGCGTTCCCCGTAGTGGTTTTTTAACTCGATTGAACAGAAAGAAGTCACAGGGATCCAAATCAGGTGAATTCGGTGGTTGTTGGATGGTATTTGTTGCATTTTTCGTCAAAAAATTACGAATAATGATGGCACTGTGCGACGGTGCGTTATCATGGTTCAAAATCCACGAGTTTTCTACCCACAATTCTGGTCTCTTTCGGCGAATTGCTTCACGCAATTCAATTCAATTCAATTCAATTCTTTATTGATATCATAAATAATTAACATTTTGATATAATTATCTACAAAGCCTAAGGGCTTATCTGCAGAAGACTAGTTACATAATGTTTATAATATTTATGTTTTACTTGAGTTGAGTTAAATATACATTATACATCCGACTTAAATTTCAAGTTCACATTTTGTATATAAAAGATTCAAAAACTAAAAGAGAAAAAAAAAGTGAATATAAAGATACATACGTTGATATTTCATTCTAAATTCAAAAAGTAATGTTTCGCTTTTTTCAATAAAAGAGGTTTTGAAAGGTTTCTGAAATCGCTTGGAAGTTCATTAAATATTTTCGGCACTACTACTTCATATCGTCTTCGTCCGTACTCATTCCAGTGTCGCGGGATGTTATATCGTCCTTGTTGTCGCCTTCGTGTGTTGAAGTTATGTTGAGCTAATATTTTGTAAGTATTATCATTCCAGAATCTCGAAATAATTTCCATAATTTCCAGCTGTTCGATGTTAAGCATTTTCATCTTATTGCTGATCTGCTGTCGGTCGTGACGCTGCCCTGTTTTTGCACGGATTATTAATTTATGCATTCGTTTTGTATTTGTTGCAGTGATTGAATCTGAAGCGCATTCCCCCACGCTACTATACCATGTCGTAGATGAGATTCTACTAGTCCAAAATATCTCTGCCTTAGAACCTCCCTCGTGCAAAAGTTCCTGAGATGGAACAATGCGTAAGTTGACTGCAAGAGTTTTGTCTCAAGTGCTCTTATCTGGTAGCTCCATTTAAAATTGTAGTCCACGATAACCGCTAAATATTTATAGGTTGACACATTTTGAATAAATGTTTTGCATCCGTCATCTCTTTGTAGTTGCATATGGTTCCCTGCATTATGAAGGCACTTGGTATCATGCATTTTTATTATTATTGTTGCCTTTCGGATATGTGGCGGGCGTATGTGCATTATTTTTGTTTTCTTTGCGTTAACGACGAGACCATGATCATAACACCAAGCTGTAACTACATTGAATTCATCTTGCATTATTCTTACTGCCGTTTCCACACATTTATGATTGACAACTATCGCCGTATCATCTGCATACGCATATCCCTTACTCTGCCGAAGAGCAGAAAGTAGATCATTCACATAGACTATGAAAAGCAATGGCCCGAGTTTTGATCCTTGCGGCACTCCATACAGTGTATTCTCCGGATCGATATAAAGTTCTTTAATTTTAACTTTAAAGTTACGGTTTTTTAGGTAACTTTCAAACCACCGATAATTCCTCTCACGCCGATTTTGTCTAGCTGTCGTAATATATTCCTGTATATTCGATACCCTCGAACGCCTTTTTAAAGTCGATGAATAAGACAACTGTATTATGGTTTCTGTCTAGGCTGCTGTTTATTTGGTTGGTAAACTCTCCCAATAGTTGATTAATACTTCTATTTTTCCTAAACCCATATTGTTTTTTTTTATAAAATGTTGTATCTTTCATTTCAGATATCGGTAAAGCCTATCTGAGAGTACCCCTTCAAGCACTTTATCTACTACTGACAGAATAGAAATGGGTCTGTGGTTCAATATGTAATTTTTTTTACCACTTTTGTATATTGGCCGCACTATAGAGACTTTGAGCAGTTCAGGGACTTGGGATTGTGTTATGCTTTTATTAACCAATTTACAGATTGTTGGAGATAGAAATTCAGCGTATTGTTGGAGGTCTTTTGGTCGTATACCATCTATTCCTGGTGATTTTTTGTCACTTAGTGCACATAGAATATTTTGCACTTCTCTCACGGTCACTTCCTCTAGATACATCGAACGCGTTATGCTAGACGTTGAGCCTATGAAAGTTTGCTGACTACAATGGTGAACTATATTGCTAACCTCCAGTGATAGCTAAGTTGTAAATTTGTTCGCAAGACTTTGTATATTAGATTCGCTTGCAAAGTTTTTGGATAAGACGTCATCAAGGTTGAGGGGTATTCTTCCCAATATCTGATTAACAAGCTTCCATGTTTATTTTGGGTTTACTTTTGCATTTCGAAATATCTCCTTGTAGTATCCAGATTTTGTCGCATTGATCCTTTTGTTTAAGACATTTCGAGAGGTTTTGTAATCCTTTTCATATTCTTGGTTCCGTCTATTATTTTTGTATCTTCTATATAATCTGTCCCTTTCTTTGCAAGCCTGCTTTAATTCCCATGTCATCCATTCACAGCCTGTGTTTTTTCTTTTTTCTTCCCTTGTTTTTGTTGCCGCTTCTATTATATCCGTGTACCTTTTTTTAAATTGCTCGTAAAGTTCGTTTACGCAGTCATATTGGTCTAATGCATCCCTTTGCGACTATTAATGTATTTTTGCATCGTTTTGTATCTCCTTTCGATCTCCATTTAGATCGATCCGGGTGTCGGATTGTATGACGTTGCAAAGCCCCTTTGTTGCAATCATTGACAAATAATTTTTTGCATAAGACTCATTCTGATCCTTGACATTGAGGTTCATATCACCTAGGATAACGAGCGTCTTTTTCCTTTCCACTAAGTCAATGTTAGATGCGAATTCATGAATGAATCCGTTTATATATGGGTGCGGCGGTCTGATTCTGGCGACAAATTCATCTCGCCTAATATTCAAAATCAGACTCTCATAAAAATCGTTTTTTGGCTAATCCACTGAATCTATCCTCGAATCCATATGTAATGTTATCTTTTAAAAAGACCGCAATGCCTCCACGCCCTGATTTTCTGTTTGAGTATTTGCTATTAAAACCATTTATTTTATATACGCTGTTTTCTTTTTTAAATATATCTATTTCAGTCAGTATAATTATGTCTAAATCTTGCAGAAATCCAAACGTCTCATAACGCCCAAATAATACTCTGGCCTTCTGGCAAAAATTCATGATGCACTACACCGTTGTAATCCATGAAAACCGTGAGCATTGCCTTCTTTTTTGACTGAGAACGACGTGGTTTTTTTGGTCTCGGCTCATTTGGTAAACGCCATTCACTTGCCTGATGTCTGGATTACGTGTCGTACTCATAAACTCAAGTCTCCAGTAATGATCCTTTTGATGAATGTGGGATCGGATTCAGCCTCGCAAATCATCTCCTTTGCGACGTCAACGCGGTCTCTTTTTTGCAAGAAATTGAGGTCTTTTGGCACCAACTTTGCTGCTACACGACGGAAACCCAAATCATTAACCAAAATGTCTTGGATGGATCCATAGGCAATGTTCAAATCCTCCGCTTTCTCTCTGATGGTTAATTTGCGGTTATTAACCAACATTTCTTTTACTCCATCAATGTTTTCGTCGGTTTTCGATGTCGATGATCTGCCACTGCGTTCATCATCTTCGATTGACTCACGACCACTTTTCAATCGCTCGTGCCACTGGTAAATGACCGTTTTCTTTAGAGAATCGTTGCCGAAACACTTTTCCAATATTTCCAACGTTCGCGCACCATTAAATCCGTTTTTTACGCAAAATTTAATACAAGTTCGTTGTTGCAAATTGAAATCCATTTCTAAAATTGTAAAAAATCGCCAACACACACAGAGATAGATGTACTCTTGGCTACGTAACTTTTGCAAATGTCAAGCTATGTCGCTAAGATTTAGAGGGAATGTCAACAACAAATTTACCAACTTAACAAAAATAAAAAAACAGAACTCAAATCGGGACAATGGGAGCGCCACACGGTGGTTACTTTTTGATCAAGGTAGTATTTGGCCCAATTTAGATCTCCTCTCATATCGGGCCACCTCCAATTTGGTTCGAATTTTCTTAGTCCCTTGGAGTGCCCCATTGAGGAGGTTTCACTGTATTTTATTTCATTTTTCAAAGGATGCAATACAAATAAATTTTGTAAAGTCCCGGATCTTACGCCGGGGTACTATTCCCATGTGGCAGTAATAATCCATTGTACTTCATGCGATCGGCACGCGGGATTGATATCGACCACCCATGCAGTCCTCCATCTAAGTACTTATCGCGCTCAAGACTGCTTATCTTTATTTGTTTGTTTGAAAAGGATTATTTTTCAGTAAAACCTAACATTTACCAACTCTGAATGGTAAAAGTCCAAAATGTTCTGTGATCATCTTTCATTTCGAAATTTTACCACCATCCACTCGGGAAATCTTAGGTTTTATATCAGAGAAGTGTTCGGTGCGTGGCCTCGTACTTGTGGGCAGTCTGCAGCCCCCGCTATCCATACCACCTCCCTACACCGTAACCACTCGTCTAAATCGATCTCACGTTTGTTTTGATTTTGATTTCTGTTTGTTTTTGATGTCCGAAAGTAATTTATGAATCGAAAGTGATATTAATTCGACATATGTGAGTGTCTTCACTCTCTGAAAGTTACGAGTACTTATCAATCAAAATGAGTGTAAAAAAGAGATTTTATGAAATAATGGACGAGCTTGTAGCAAACAAGAGCGATAATAATTTTTATATCGACAAAGACAAATACGCAAAGTGTTTAGAGGAAGGAAAAACTGCAAAGAGCGTGAAAAGGAATGAAGACGTTCATTACAGCGATAAAAGCGTCATGATATTTTGACTATAGGCGACGGAGAAAAGTTAATTGCGCCGGTAAAGAAAGGGAATGAAGAAATCGAAGAAATGCATGTTGTTGTTGGACACGGTTGAAGGGCAAGGATGCTTAAGGAATGTAACCGCAAGTATAAAAATGTAACAGTTGAGGCTATTATGACATACATACACCAAGACCTCGATTTGCGTCGTTGTGATTTCGATTAGCGTCGCTACATACAACTCTGTGAAGATTTTTTTGTTTGATTATCATTCCTTAAATTACACGCAAAAAGGGGATTTCCCATTTTATTCTTCTTCTTTTATTGACCGTTGAAATATGTATGTAGCGCGTAGAAGTATGTACCTACTCTACATATGTATGCATTTCTCACACGTACCTGCCTTGCTACTGCGCCGCTTGTGGGGATTCCCATTTTATTCTGTTAGCTAATAACTGGTTGTCTTCAAACCGCTCATTTCGGGTGTTTGTTGTTCGACTCAGCAAAGATTATTTTGATCAAAGACAAAGTGAATTCCCATGTTCGATCATCTGACTCTTCCGAACAATGCATTCACTAATAATCAGCACTGTGCTGATTTTATTCAACGCTGAGTTTTATGGAGCGTATGAATATGAGTAAGTATTTTGGTGCATGAATAAATCAAGAAAAAAGTGATTTTTGCAGTTTTCTGGTACGAAATTAGTTTTTAAAAAGAGGTAAAGACGAAAAAAAAACGATCAAAATGTGCAAAAAGAGAAAGAACATTAGTTTAGAGCTAAAATTGGATATATTAAAGCGTTATAAATCGGGAGAAAAAGCTGTAGATATTGGAAGAATTCTTGGTTTAGCACCTACTGCAGTAAAATCAATTTGCTACAGAGATAGTGTCAAAATAAATGAGTTTGCGAAAACGGCCACACCATCACAATGGAAACAAGTTACAAAAGTAAGAAGTTCCTTGATGGTAAAAATGGAGTCCCTTCTTTGTACTTGGATAGAAAACCAAGTAAGCCGAAGGATGCCGCTGAGCAAAATGGTAATAAAAAATAAAGCCCTATCCATATATAACGACCTATAACAAAATACCCCCTCATCAAGTGGTGAGAATTTAGGAGAGTTCGAAGCTAGCAACGGCTGGTTTGAACGATTCAAAACACGAGCGAACTTGCACAGTGTGGCCTTAAAGGGTGAATCAGCTAGTGCTGCTAGAGTAAGAGTGGGTAATATGGACTAGCAGCTTTTCTCCCAACTCACAAATGCAAACGAAGTGGAATGTGTTTACATTCATGCGCAAGCTCCTTAAACATACCTCACCTCAATTCCATTTCAGCCGCCGGCGAGAACGCGTTTGTGAGTTTTGTACAGTTTCTCGAAATTGGTGTTGCTAATATTTCGTTACGCGTAAGTGATTTTCTTTTTTCTACCTTTAAAATGTAATTTTGTTGGTCCACTATCTTTTCAAATACAAAAAGTAAATGTGAAATATGATATTTGCATTAAAAAAAAGTTAATTAAGAACTACAGTTTTTTATAATTTAATTTAATTTTGGTGGGGGCGAATGCCCCCATTTATTCGGCTTAATACAAGCTATAACTTAAAAAATAAACTTAAACTAAAACTTATAACTAAGGTTGGTTGGAGTGGTGAAGGAGAACAGATTTGAGGTGGGAAGTGGTGCGGTGAAAGTCAAAGACGGTAGGGTTTGAGTTGATTTGACGTAGCATACGGGAGATTGGTTTGTTCGCGCCATAGGAGGTTTGGCGGGTTGGTAGATAGAAGAGTCGAGGGGTACGTAGATTACGAGGGTTAGTGTTGAGGAAAATGGAGTTGTGAAGAGACGCGCATTCAACGTGACCTGAAAGGAGTCGATGAATGAAGAGAAAGTCTGCTGCATCTCTGCGATCTTCGAGGGTGTTTAAGTTGATAAGGTTGAGACGATTTTGATAGGGGGGCAGATTAAAAGGATCGTCCCAGGGCATACCTCGAAGAGCAAATCGAAGAAAACGACGCTGAATGCTTTCAATTCTCGAGATATGAACACGATGATATGGGGACCATACTTGACTGGCGTACTCTAGGAGGGGGCGAACAAAGGTAATATAGAGGGACTTGGTCACGTATGGGTTGGTGAATTCTTTGGCCCACCGTTTTACAAAACCTAGTGCAGAGTTGGCTTTGAGGATTATCTCATCCATATGTAAACGGAAGTTGAGCTCGCTGTCACACAAAATGCCGAGGTCGCGAAGAGACTGTACGGAGGAGATAGGTTGGTTATGGAGAAGATAGAGTCGGGGAGGAGATTGGTTCCGCTTATGTGAGAAGGTGATGGATTGGCATTTGGCAATGTTAAGTTCCAAAGAATTTTTGAGGCACCAGATCGAGAAACTATCAAGATCTTGTTGAAGGAGGAAAGAGTCATGGGGAGAGGAAATGGTTTTGAAAAATTTGGTATCGTCGGCGTAAAGGGAGACAGACGAGTGTTTGATGATCATATCGAGATCATTTATGGTTAATATAAAAAGAAGGGGACCGAGATGGCTGCCCTATGGAACTCCAGAGGTGGCCAAAAATGGAGCGGACTGGGCTGACCTAAAACGAACACTGTAAAAACGGTTTTCGAGGTAAGAGGATATCCATTTTAACAATATGGGTTCAAAGCCGAGGGCAGACAATTTAAAGATAATTAACCGATGAGAGATTTTATCGAAGGCTTTGCTAAAATCGGTTGCAACTACATCGACTTCATTGCCATTCTCTAGGGCAGAGAGGGCAAAGGATACGAATTCAACGAGATTTGTGGTGGTTGACCTACCCTTTAAGAAGCCATGTTGTCTAGGAGAAATAAGTGATTTGCATTGGAAGCTTAGAGCTTCATACAAAATACTTTCGAAGAGTTTGGGTATATGGGAGAGTTTAGCGATGGGACGATAGTTGGTTATTTCATTCTTTGATCCTTTCTTGTGGATCGGGGTTATGAAGGAGGTTTTCCAAACCTGAGGAAATTCTCCTTGTAAAAGGGATAGACGGAAGAGATTAGAAAGGGCAAGGGAAAGAGAGGAAGAACATTTTTTAAGAAATATGGCAGGGAGGCCATCTGGGCCGGGTGTGAATTCGTCATTGAGTTGGTGTAATTTATATTCGATATAAGACGGGTCCAAAATATGAGAAAGAAGTGGGCCATTGGAGAAGTTCAGTAGGTAACTAAAATAGGATGGAACTGGTACAAAGGAATCGTTGGTGAAGGATTGTTTAAAAAATGCGGCAAATAGGTTGGCAATGGTGAGTGGATCGGTTGATGACCTGTTGTTGAAAGAGAGGGAAGGAGGGTAACCATCGGACTTTCTTTTGTAGTTAACAAATTGGAAAAAGGACTTAGGGTGGTTTATAAGGTTGACTTGCGCATTGTTAAGGTAGCGCTGGTAAAGGGAATCGTAAAGTTCGGTGAAATGAAGATAAGCACCAAGATAGTTGGAATAGTCGGTAAAGGATCTGGTACGCAGGAAAACAGCCCATAACTTATTTCTCTTATTTCGTAAGGAACGAAGCTTGCGATTATACCAGGGAGGACTAGTAGATGATGTTTTAAGGCGGGAAAACGGAAAGTAAAGGGAAAAAGAATTAAATATTTGTTTATAAAAAATGGATAAGGCATCATTTATACTTAAGTTGTGAAAGTTAAAGAGGGATCTGCTGAGATATTCACTGATTTTGTGAAAGTTTGCTTTATGAAAGTCGTGGGATGAGAGAGTTGTGGGGGGAGTGGACTGGAATGAAGAGTTATGAAAAAATGAAAGTAGAAGGGGGGGATGGTAGTTATCGATTGTTGAGAGAGATAGGGGACAAAGTGAGACTGAGTTAATTGGATCTGTTGTGAAAATAAGGTCTAATTGCCTGCCCATATAATTGGATATACCACTGACTTGGCATAGACTTGAGTCTGTTAAGCGATCTAAGAAGAGACATTCCTTAGCTGAGATGGCATTTGAAGCGATGAAAAACGATTGATCATCTGATGGAGTCCACTGTAGCTGAGGAAGATTAAAGTCGCCGAAAATGAGGATATCATCAATAGGGTCTGACAGGTCAATTAAATGGTCGATCGCATCAATAACAAATTGGTAAGATTCGATAGGTTGAGCTGGTAGGATGTAGCAACATATAACGTAAAGGGACTTGAGAGGCAGTGTTATTTTTATTGCGACAAAGTCGGCCTTAGAGGAGGAAGAAATTGTAATGGGAGAAGAGTTAAGGCTGTTGTCCATCGCCAGTAGGACGCCTCGACAGGGGGAATTTTTTTTTGTGCGGGTAGGATCGTCGTCGCGGAAAACATTAAAAGTAGGAGGGAACAATTCCTGGTTCTTTATGTCGGGAATCAAATTGGTTTCGGTCAAGGCGTAAATATCAAAGGGAAGAGCATGCGATGGACGTAGGACAGCATTGGTTTTAAAGCGAAGACCTCTTACATTCTGGTAGTAAAATGTAAGAGGGATGTTGTGGGGTAGAGGTGTGAGGCAGGATGGTTTAAGCGCTGGCAAGGGAGGCACGTTATGGACGAAAAAATTTGTCGTGATCGGCTCGGCTTCGCTGTAGGTGTGATACTCGTTTAGAGTGAACATAGTTGCCGAATGCAGCAAGGTCGTCTGCTACTTTCTGAGGGGACATGTTAAATATCTCGTGGTACCTGACATAAAGGTTCCTGAGACTGATGGGGTCGGTAGGGAGGTCTTCCTGCTGGATGGAAACCATGACGCTGGTTTTGGTTTTCCCTTCGTAGCAGACCGAGTCAGATTTGTCATGTAAATAGGCAAGAAAGAAACGAATGTTTTCATATATCTTTCGTTCTCTGAGCCTAGAGAGAGCATATCGACTTTCTGTAGTGCCATTGGTTTGCTGTGTTAGTTTAACAGTGGGGGGAAAAAGGGGATCAAGAATAGGAGCATTGGAGGAGGGAGATAGAGATAAATGATTGGATATGGAGTTGGATGAGGGATGAGATGTGGGGTTTAAGGTATGGGAGTTAATGAAGTTAGGGTACTTAGCTCCAGTTTTAAGGTCGAAGTTCGGAATTGGGTTGCTAGCTGGGTTTGGTGGCGTAGAAGGTTGAGAAGGAATAATATGGGTGGTTGGGGTTAAGTTGAAAGAGACGCGTTGGCGCGGGGACTTTGGTGGAACAGGGGGAATTGGGGGATTAGAAGATTGGTGTGTAAATTATAAAATGATTGTTTTTTTCACATCAAGTGCTGTGGCTAACATGGACTACCACAGGGTAGGCTAATATGGACTATAGGTCCATATTATCCGCCGTAATATTATTAGAGGACCGATTTCACTTTTCTTGAGTTCACCTTATTGTTTGTAGTTTTTGTTACCATAGGCCATGGATGCAGCTAAGTAGCGGAAGACATGGAATCCGGACAACATGAAAACAGCGATTGCGATGGTGCGATCCAATACATGTGGCTATTTAAAAGCCTCAAAATTAAACAATGTACCGAAAACTACTCTTCTAAGCCTGGCTTTACAAAAAAAAACGTTGATCCTGAAACCTTGGTAGGCACTAAATTAAGTGTCTGAAAATAATGAACCTATTGCTGCTCAATCCCAGTACTTGAGGAATCTGAACCAAATGATATGCTGCCAACTACAAGCAAGTCAGAAAACCAAAATATATTTCTGACACCTGCCGACATATCTCCGATTCCTGTTAAGAACAAGGCAAAAACCAATTGTGGTAGAAAAGCTGGAAAATCAACATTACTTTCCGGGTCCCCATATAAGAGCTCTTTGGAAGAGTCTTTGAAAAAAATTGCTGATAAAAACAATAAAGCAAGCACTTCGAAGCAGGCGCTTCAGGAGATATTAGCGGAGAAGAAAAAATGTGCAGATAATCTACGAATTTAAATATACGAGTATCTACCTAATTTCTATCTGATTCGGATCTTTATCTATCTAACTTTATTTTTGTAATTAAGGGAAAGAGAAGAAAGAATAAAACTATACAAAACAAAACAAAATTATAGCTGTCATGATGAGTCCGACGACGAAATTAATTCAGTTAAGACCGTTGCCGCCGGTGAAAAGTAAGATGCTGAATGCCTGTATTGCAGAACTTTGTATTCAGAAGACCGCGCAGGTGAAATCTGGGTTCAATGCATTTCATGCCATATTTGGAGCCACGAACAGTGTGCTGGGTGCGAAAAACCAATATTCATTTGCGAACTTTGTACTTCCTAAACAGGTTGGGTAATATGGACTATGTGGTCCAAATTACCCTCCACTTTTTTTTGTTTATGTTTTTGTGTTACTTTCTTATTTAATTTTTGTTATTTTTTTTTATAGATTGAATTAATTTTTTTGTTATTAGTTATGTATTATAATAGTCCAGTTTATTTTTTAAAATAAACAGAAATGTTAAAACTTACATTATCTGTGTTTTATTTGCAAAAATAACATTGATGGTCTATATATGCCTCTCTTACTCTACATCAGCATCAGAAAAGTTCAAGTTAGAACTGAAAGCCATTATTGATGACGGCGGGTATTCAGCTAAACAAGTTTTTAATGTAGATGAAGCAGGCCTTTTTTACAAACGACTTCCATCAAGAACATATCTTTCGAAAACCGAAAAGTCGTGCCCTGGATTTAAGCCCAGCAAAGATCGCTTGACACTTCTTTTGGGAGGAAATGCAGCAGGAGACTTTAAATTTCAGCCTTTCCTAATTTACCAATCCGAAAATTCAAGAGTACTAAAGAATGTAAAAAAGGTGATCTTCCTCTTTATTGGCGTGCAATTAAAAAAGCGTGGATGACTGCATCTCTATTTAAGGATTGGATAGAAAACTGTGCTGTTCCTGAATTAAAACTTTACTGTTCTTCCGAAAATTTAGACTTTAAAGTGCTGTTATTAATAGACAATGCATCAGGACATCCAGTTTTTTCAGATGACTTTTCCAAAAATATAAAAGTAGTTTTCATGCCTCCCAACACTACATCACTTATACAACCCATGTATCAAGGTGTAATATCCGACTTTAAAAGTTACTATCTCGAAGAACTTTTAAGCAACTTCTGGAAGCAACAGACGGAAATGATAAGCCCTCCACGAAAAAGTTTTGGGAGGACTACAACATAATGATGGCAATCAGAAAGATAAATATTTCTTGGAAAGAAGTTAAAACATACTGTATGAACGGATCTTGGCAGAAATTATGGTCAGACTGCGTTCCTACAGATGAGGATGACATTAATGACATTCCAACTTACTGTCTTAGCTGTGGAAGCTGAATTTGATGGAATGGGAGAGGAAGACATTAATGAGCTATTGTTATCACACGAGGAAGATCTTGACAATGAAAGTTTGCTTGCCATTAATGTGGAACATGCATTAGAGGAAGATTCTGCAGCATCTGATGTCATAGCGGGGGAAAAAAAACTAACAACTGCAACAATTTCTAAAACGATGCAATTTGCAATTGATTTCACAAGCAATGGATATTTTTGCTGATAATGATCCCGACGAAAACCGTAGTTCAAAAGTGGCAACAGCTGTTACTGACGCTATCAGTTGTTACAAAGAAATCTACATATTGTAAAATGTTTGTGTGGGTACAAATGATAGAATTTATTATTTTCAATACAAATCCCTTTATTCAGTACAGTTACAATTCACTATTTAATTCTTTCTCTCAGTACAATTCAATTTCTCAACCACTTATACTTTTCTTATCTTTTACTTAAACCACTTAATCACTTCTCCTAATTAACACTTCAAATTACACTTTAGAACTGACTTGCATACCTTGGGGATGCTGGTATTTATACTCGAATGACATACTTCGAGAACAATCCTCGCCATCCAGCGTCCCATACAATTTCCAATTTGCTAGAAAATTCGATTCCACTCTCCAGTCGAGACTTTGCTAATCCAGTATCGAAATCTTCTAGTCTTCGAGTTTCGACATTTTCTGCTAGATGTCGCTGCTCACATTTGAGTGGTTATCACATTGCTCCCTCCCTACAGTTGTTCGTCCCGAACAACTTCGTCATTCAGCATCCCGTCGAAATGACACATTCTATCCAAATGGACCACTTTCAATTTTCCTCGATTCCCACGTTGGATCCGGTAGACAACGTCATTAATGCGGGTTATCACCTTGTATGGACCTTCCCAGTCCTGTTGCAATTTTGGTGATTTGCCTTTCTTACGCTGAGGATTATACAGCCAAACGAGATCTCCTTCGTTGAAACCGGAAGATTTCGCCTTGATATCGTACCTAGTTTTCATGCGGCTGCTTGCTAGCTTCATCTTTTCTCTGGTGTCTTCATGCAATTTACGAATCCTGCTGCGTAAGTCATTCACGTACTCGTTCACCTCTTTGGGCTCCGTCGGTGGGGATCCGAATTTTGCTTCACTTGGCAACCGAATCGTTTGACCAAATAAGATCTCGGATGGTGTGTGCCCTGTTGAGCTATGGACCGCGTTTCGGTAGGCCATTAAGAAGAGGGGTATGTGTCGATCCCAATCCCGCTGGCAGTTGCTGACAACCTTAGATAGATGCTCATTCAAGGTCCGATTGAATCGCTCGACCATTCCATCAGATTGAGGGTGTAGTGGCGTTGTCCTTGTCTTTCTTATTCCCAAATATTGGCATATTTCCTGGAAGACTTTTGATTCAAAGTTTCGCCCTTGATCAGAGTGCAGCTCCATTGGGACCCCAAATCTGCTCACCCAGTTGTTGACTATCTGTTCGGCTACGGTCTTAGCCTCTTGATTTGGGATGGCAAACACTTCCGGCCACTTACTGAAGTAATCCATGACTACGAGGGTATATCGGTTTCCATTAAAGGTTTCGGGAAACGGCCCAGCGATGTCGATGGCTATTCGTTTGAAAGGTACTCCGACATTGTATTGTTGCATTTGTCCACGTGGCTTTGCTTTTGGACCCTTGGTAGCCGCACACCTTATGCACTTTTTGCACCAATTCTCGACATCTTGTTTAGCGCTTAGCCAATAGAAACGTTCCCTTACCTTTTCCAACGTCTTGTTTATTCCCAAATGGCCTCCTGAGATTCCGTCAGGTATTTCATGGAGCACTTGGTTGACTCTGGACCGTGGCACAATTAGCTGCATACGAGATGTTGTCCCATCTGCAGTTTCCCATTTTCTCTTCAGCAATCCATCTTGCACAAAAAGCGAGTCCCACTGTGCCCAGTATGCCTTCAGAGTTTGGCTCCGATCTGATATCTGCTGCCAGCTTGGTCTTTCCTCGTGTTCCTTCCAGGCCAATATTGGTTCGATGTCATTGTCTGCCTGTTGGGAGGAACGGATTTCGTCTATACTCCAACCCTCTATTGGCTCAGTCCTGATCATTTGGATAGTTGCCTGTTCTTTCGCTTCTTTACGGTTGCAGTGTTCGCATTTTACCCCGCACGGTCGACGAGAGAGGGCATCAGCATTTGAGTGGAGTGTTCCCTTGCGGTGTTGCACTTCAAAGTCGTAGCCCTGCAACTGCTCGATCCATCTTGCAACTTGGCCTTCAGGGTTCTTAAATTGGAGTAGCCATTTCAGAGCTGCGTGGTCTGTCCGGAGAATGAACTTTTGTCCGTAGAGGTACTTATGGAAATGCTTCGTAGCCAGAATTAAAGCCAGAAGCTCGCGCCGGGTTACACAGTAGTTCCTTTCAGGTCTGGAGAGTACTTTACTGTAATATGCGACCACTTTCTCTTGACCATCATGAACCTGGGAAATCACAGCTCCGACCCCAACATTGCTAGCGTCTGCGTCCACGATGAACATTTTTCCGGGCGTCGGGTAACCCAAGATGGGGGCATTGCACAGCTGTCGCTTCAGTTCTTGAAATGCTTTTTCGCATTCTCCAGACCACCTGAACTGTCGGCCTTTTTCTGTAAGTTGATGCAGGCTCTTCGCAATGCCAGCAAAATCCTTTACGAACCTTCTGTAATACGTTACGAGTCCCAAGAAGCTTCTCAGTTGGTGTTTATCTTTTGGAGAAGGCCAACTTTTCACGGCTTCGATTTTGTCAGGATCCGTTCTTACTCCTTCCGCTGATATAATGTGACCCAGATATTTTACTTCCGGACGAAACAAGGCACACTTTTCCGAGTTGAGCTTTAAATGAGCACTTCGTAGCCTCTCAAACACTTCTTTTAGATTTTCGCGATGCTCCTCGTACGTCTTACCTATGACGATAACATCGTCCAAATATACTAGGCAGGTTTTCCAGGTGAGTCCTTGCAATGTTCTTTCCATTAGTCGCTCGAAGGTGGCCGGAGCGTTGCATAGTCCAAACGGCATCACTGCAAACTGCCAAAGACCGCTTCCTGTAGTGAAGGCAGTTTTCTCACGATCCGCACGATTTATCTCTACCTGCCAGTAACCGCTCTTCAAGTCAAGTGTTGAAAACCATTTCGCTCCAGAAAGCATATCCAAAGTGTCATCGATTCTCGGAAGTGGGTAGCTGTCCTTTTTAGTGACATCATTGAGACGTCGGTAGTCTACACAAAATCTCGTGCTGCCATCTTTCTTCTTCACGAGGACCACTGGAGATGCCCACGGACTTTGCGATTCTTCAATCACTCCTTCAGCTTTCATCTTCGACATCATTTCGGCAACTTCTGTTTGCTTTGCCAATGGAAGACGCCTTGCAGGTTGACGGATTGGTCGAGCGTCTCCGGTGTCAATGTGGTGTTGAACAATATGCGTACGTCCATATTCTCCATCTTGTGTAGCAAATATATCAGCGTACTCACCGATTAGTTTTTCTGCCAGGATTCGCTGATCTTCGTCCAGATTACAGAGGCTGAGAATTTTGTTCTTGATTTTTATGCTCTGAACCGTTGTGACCGGTGTTGCACCCTTTTTATCCGTTGTGGTCGATATAGCCTCAACAGGTACGCATTTTACCACTATCTCCCACTTTATCACCTTTACACTGAATGTCTTTGGATTTAGAATCCTTACAGGGACCATATTGTCTTTGGCTCCACTAAGGTCTTTCCACCATGAAGTCTCTTTTCTTTTCTGGCTCCATCAAATAGAATCGGTGGCTACCAGGACCACCTTCCACTTTTGCCCACAAAATTGCTTCTGACGAAGGCTCTAGACTCTGATTGCTGCAGATGACGACATTTGAGACTGAGGTATTGGCGTTTCCGTATATCATTGGTATCTCCATGTTTCCGTATTTCAGGGTTTGTGCCCCCAAGTCGACTACAAGTCCATGTTCTCTCATAAAGTCTGTACCAATGATGCACTCGTCACATATGTCAGCTACCAGAAACGCGTGAGTGAATGTTATTCCGGCCAATTGGATTTTTATGCGGACTTCACCATATACCTTAATCGTTGCTCCTGTAGCTGTTCGCAAGCTGCAACTGCTAGTGTTAAGCAGCCAAGACTTCTGCACAAGATTCCTCCTGATGATTGAGGCCGTGGCACCGGTGTCTATTGTTGCCATCCATTTTTCTTTTCCACTGACTACTTCTACTAGAAGGCTTTCGCTGCATCGTTTTGCCAGCGAGACTTGGATGATGGTCCTGGGGCCGTCGACTCCTGCTACCAACTTCTGCCCCGCGAAGTTGGTGCTTAAGCATTTCCCGACTGATGGCTTCGGGAAGGTTGACCGGCTTCTTGATAGCTGTTTCTGCGGGTTTCTTCCTCTATTTGCTTGTCACCACAGTGAGGGCAGTCTTTTCGTCGCACCGGTTCTTTACACTGCCTTTGAAGGTGTCCTATTTTATTTCCCGGCCATCCTTACTGCTGACTGTAGCTTCGAATCTGTAATTCCCCTGATAAATGCATCTTTTGCCATTTCGTCGATAATTTCCTGGCCTGCGGTGGGGTATGACAGATGTGCAAGTCTACTCACGTCTGCTTGGAGCTGCTGCAGTGTTTCTCCTCTTTGCTGCGTTCGGCTTTGCAATTGGACCTTGTAGACCTCCTGCATGTGGCTGTACCCAAATCGTTTCTCGATAGCCTGCACTAAAGTCACATAATCTTTATGCTTTTCGATGTCTACTGTTTGCAACAATTCTGCTGCAGGACCGTGCAAGGCCATTGTTAGGGCAAAGCACTTTTCCTCATTGTCCCAGTCGTTTGCACAGGCAGCCATTTCAAACTGCTTCTTATAAGTAGACCATGAGGTCTGGCCATCGAATGAGGGAGGCTTCAAATCTTTTCTCCTTGGACCGCTTAAAGAACATTCTCGCAGTTTCTGTTTTCGCACTGTGTCGAGCTCTTTTGCCAGTTGCTGAACTTTGCTGTCCATTTCTTCGAATTTTTCGCCAACATTCTTCTCTATTGTATCAAATTTGTTATCGATTTCTTCGAACTTTTGGTGTAGAACGTTATTTTGTTCTTCCAGTTTTTGTTCTAGACTATTCTTTTGTTCGTCGATTTTTTGTTCAATGCTGCTCTTCTGCTCGTCTAGATTTTTTTTTGTTCATCCAGCTTTTGTTCGAGACTATTCTTTTGTTCTTCCAGACTGCTCTTCTGTTCGTCCATTTTTTGTTCCAGACTGTTCTTCTGTTCGTCCATTTTTAACAAGAGGAGTTGCATCATCGCAGCCATGTCATTGCCGGTACTTGTCTGTTCATCCTCGTCAACATCAAAGGAATATGCATCAGGATCATGTCCCTCGTTGTTCAAAGCCTCCTGAAGACGGAGCGAGCACCAGGTCACTTTTTCTTTTTCCTCCACTGGCGCTGAGGCTTCTCTTGTTCAACTCGGATTTGAGTTGGACGAGGGTCAACTGCAATAGTTTTCGACCCATTCTAGCTTTTTCAAATAGTCAGAAAACACAGGTTTTTTTTTGTTTTTTTCTTTTACACACAATAAGTCCTATCCCACTTCTGACACCAATGTAAAATGTTTGTGTGGGTACAAATAATAGAACTTATTATTTTCAATACAAATCCCTTTATTCAGTACAGTTACAATTCACTATTTAATTCTTTCTCTCAGTACAATTCAATTTCTCAACCACTTATACTTTTCTTATCTTTTACTTAAACCACTTAATCACTTCTCCTAATTAACACTTCAAATTACACTTTAGAACTGACTTGCATACCTTGGGGATGCTGGTATTTATACTCGAATGACATACTTCGAGAACAACCCTCGCCATCCAGCGTCCCATACAATTTCCAATTTGCTAGAAAATTCGATTCCACTCTCCAGTCGAGACTTTGTTATTCCAATATCGAAATCTTCTGGTCTTCGACATTTTCTGCTAGATGTCGCTGCTCACATTTAAGTGGTTATCACAATATGTTCAATACAAATCTGTTAAAATTCAACAAACATTGGACAATTGTTTGAACAAAAAGGAAAGACAACAAAATCAGGTGGCTGAAAGTGTTACACATAATTTAGACTCACCAAACTTAGAAGAATATTAGCACAACAGGACGATCTCAAATGTGAATTACGTCAGTTATTATTTTTATTTCTTTTGTATACGTATCGGAATATAAATTAATTTAATTTATTTTTGTTTGTTATTTTAAATGAATAAATAAAAGCACTTGTTTCTATTAAAAATCAATGTTTTCATCAAATATTTAAACATATAGGAAATCGTGTTTCGTTTTGCGTCGCATTTCTCCGGTCCCAATTAACGACGCAAATGGAGGTCTTGGTGTATTTTAAGCTATTCCAACCTTGTCAAAAGAAACAGAAGACTTTGAAAAAGGGCATCAAGCCTATACTTCATAGTGAAATGAACTCACGTTGTCAAGTAGATCTAATAGATCTACAAACTAACCCTGGTGGAAATTATAAATTCATTTTATTTTACCAAGACCATCTCAGTAAATTTGTGATACTTCGTCCTTTTCAATCTAAACGCCCAGCAGATGTTGTATTACCATCTTTTGGATATTTTCACCACTTTCGGAGCTCCGAACATCCTTCATTCCGCTAATCGCCGAGAATTTGGTAACCAAGTTATTGAAAGTTTTTACTCTATGTGGTTCGACGTTAAAATCGTACTTGGGAAGCCCAGACACAGTAAGAGTGAAGGAACAGTAGGGCGGCGCAATCTAGATATCGAAAATATGTTGGACACGTGGATGGAAACAAACCAGTTAACACAGTGATCAGAGGGTTTGAAATTCATTCAGGCAATGAAAAATAGAGCATATCACGAGGGAATAAAATGTTCCCCCTACGAAGTAATGTTTGGTAGTCCCATGAAAATGGGCATTACAACGTCAGCAATCCCTATAGACATGTTTGAACTAGTAAGATATGAAGAAGATTTAGAAAATTTATTGTATTCGCAAAAAAATAAGAACAAAGAAGATACCACTATTGAAAATGAGTCAGAAAAAACAGAAACACTGTGAAGAGTGAAACAGAAAAAGACGAATGAAAAACAAATAACCGATGATTCACATGTAACGATTCAGAGACATACCGATTTAGAGAATAATACCGATGAAGAGCCAATATCGAAAAAGAAAGAATCTATCCTTGCAAAAGAAACAATGATGCAAAATTCAATTTGGAAAACCAAGCTGAACGAATGAAAGCAACGTCAGCAAATAAATATCCAAATGTGAAAATTGGCCAAAATATAAGACTGAAAGTACCTGCCATTGACGGGAAATAAGTTGGAGGGGGAGAGTAAAGAATATCAAAAGGGTGGCTGGAATTGAGGTCAACAAGAGTATTACCCCAAGAGTTCGCCCTAAGGCATCCCCAGTTTCTATGCCGACAATTAAAATCTCCCCCTACTAAATAAGTATCGTTGGTACTGATCAATTTCCTTATATTGTGACGAAGGTTTTCGCGTCTCTGCCGTGAAGAAGACCCACCCGACATCAATATTATATTTGACAAAAAAAGCATATAATTCAAATTTCTTACTTCGAATGCCTCTAGCATTCCAACAAATTATATTTAGATCTGGTTTATGACTTTCTAAATGCAGATTGGGTAAAATTGAATAGACATATACGAAATAATCTTCCCAGCAGTGATGACTTAGCCACAACTCAATCGCAAATAGATCAGTCCGTTGAAAAATTTACCAAACTGATCTCTGATTCTGTAGATCTATCTGTGCCTAAAAAATCTCTTCCCAATAAAACCTTTACAACTCTCCCTTGCTGTATTATAAAATTCATAAAAATCAGAAATTCACAGAGATCGCTATGGATGCGAACGAGGAACGAAATATTTCTCACATCGCTTAAGTTATGGAACGAGATTGTAAGAAATTCGATTGATAGCTTTAGAAATAAATGTTGGAACCAAAAGCTACAGGTGCTGGAAAAAGGCAGTAAGCCATTCTGGAACATAATTAAAGTTATAAAAAAAAGACATGTACACATACCTGCATTTAAAATAGGGAATTCAATATTGATCTCAAATACGGATAAAGCGAACGCCCTGGCCATAGAATTTGCTGATAACCATTTGATCACCAATAATATCACATCCTCACCCAGTATTAAATTTTCAGTTGAACAGTCTATGGGTATTCTCAATTCGTACATTTGCAACAGGAACTCTAATTTTGTATCTAAAGACGAAGTTGAAATTGTTGTAGCAAATTTCAAAACACGCAAAGCTTCTGGCTTCTATGGGATTATAAATGCATGTCTCACACATCTTCCTGACGCGGGAATTAAATATCTCCAACGCCTATTTAATGATTGCTTTCTGCTTGGGTATTTTCCGAATGCTTGGAGAAATGCCAAAGTTGTACCCGTCTTAAAACCTGGTAAAGACCCGAATGTCACTTCTAGCTATAGGCCAATAAGTCTTTTAAGTTGGCTTAGTAAATGTTTTGAAAAAATAATAAAAAATAAAATCGTTGCCTTCATGGATGCGAACATCATTCTACCCAGAGAACAATTTAGTTTCAGGCCTTTTTGTAGCACAGTTCATCAAGTACATCGCATTGCGAAAAATATAAAAAATGAATTTACAACAGGAAAAATCACTGGCTTAATATTACTAGATGTCGAAAAAGCATTTGACTCTGTTTGGCATCAAGCTTTGTTGCATAAAATGATAAGATACAACTTCCCTATGTCCATTGTAAAAATAGTGCAGTCCTTTTTGACGTGTCGTAGCTTTAGGGTCTCCGTAAATGAGTCACTATCAGGGGCAAACCAAGTGAAAGCTTAATTTATACACCTCTGACTTTCCTATACTTATACTTACCAACTCAAATTTTGCCTTATTCGCGGACGATATTTGCATCTACTCGTCTGATGCAATTGGTTCTAATATTGTAACCAATTTGCAATCCTCATTAAACATAGTCCAAGAATACTATAATAATTGGAAGTTTAAAATAAATGCTTCTAAGACTCAGGCTCTCTTTTTTACTCGAAAAAGAAAAGCCTGTTTCCTTTCAAGCCACAATCTTTCCCTTAATGGCAATCACAGTGAGTGGAGATCGATTGCCAAGTATCTTGGGATCTATTTAGATACGCGACTGACTTTTAAGCTACATATTCAAGAAACAATAAGAAAAATTAACATTACCACCAGAACACTATATCCGTTTATCTGTAGGAACTCTAAAATGAGCAACGAAAACAAGATTTTAATTTATAAGGCCATTTTTCAATCTATAATCTTTTATGGGTGTCCTGTCTGGGGAAAGTGTGCCAAAAGTCACATACTTAGGCTTCAAACAACTCAGAATAAAGTTCTTAAGACCATGTTAAATCTTCCCTGGTTTTTCTCCACTGAAGAACTACATAAACTAACTAAATTGGAAAAAGTCATGGACAGAATCGCTAGACTGCATGAAAAATATAACACTTCATGTTTAACATCTGACAACGACTTGATTTCAAACTTACCTTTGTAATACTGAGCCTCTAAATTGTTATCCAAATAACTCAGTGTTTAAATGTAAACTAACTTATTTATTGCTATGATTGTTTTCCTTTAAATTATTTATTTGTATTATGTACTTATTTACTTGTTATTTATTTATTTTTATTTTTTGTTGTTTTTTTTTCTTATTTATTTATATATTTATTTAATTTTTTATATATTTATTTATTTATTTATCTATTTATTTATTTATTTATATATTTATTTATCTATTTACTTATTTATCTATTTATTTATTTATTTACTTATTTATTGTTTTAATAAGCTGAAATCAAGCCTCGTGTTTTTGGTTCTCACCGAAGCTCTTCTCTCTTCTCTGTCCAAGCGGCGTACTCATTCTAAAGAAGGTTTTTTAACTGTGGAATTTTCCTTCAAATCTATTGTTATTTTTTCTCTGTCTAAGTAATAATTTTTCAGTAGTAAGGTATATATAAAACCGTATCTCTGTAGAATCATAAATATTGTTCTACAAAATTAAGTGTTGATCACAAATAAATTAACTAACTAACTAACTAACCTGGGTGGCCGTGGCTCAAGTGGTAGTGTGTTGGCTTAGAAATCGGAAGGTTCGGTGTTCGAATCCCAGCCTCGTCCGAAAGACGAATGGTTGCCTCTAATACAATAACAAGTCCAATTACACTAATAATTTAGTCTCCCCATTAAATGTTGGATGCCACCCATGGAGCGAATTAACCACTGAGCCCAAAAATCTTAACACGCGCTCAGGCATTTTAAGTGTATAATACCCACTTGAGTGTTAAGTTCTTTAAAAAAAAAAAAAAAAAACCTTCCATTGACTGAGCTAAAACTGACCAAAAACGCATTATTGCAGTGGATGGTACGAAAATTGGAGTACTAAAGCAGCTTTATACTAAGAATAATCAATTTACCTCATACTCGAAGGCTTTATATAGATAGAAGAAGTTAGACTTCGAGAAGTTGTCGGAAAATTGTCTATGACGGGAGGACATAAGAAATGCTTATCAAAAAAATGCGCTTGCAAGTCATCAGGACTACTTTGTAATTCTAAATGCCACAATAACACTCCACAATAACTGGCAATTTATGAGTTGCCTTCTTTCAATTTGTTTAAAATACCAAATGATAAGAATAATACTGTTTTACAATACCATGTTTTAGGCTTCTCCTAACGACCGCAGCTGAACTAAAAATTCAAGGAATGGTTCCTTTTTACGATGCAAATTCATATACATATATGATCCACGGATTTACAGCTGACATCATCAGCAACCTATATAATACTTTCTTCCACCACTTCTGTGATTTACGGTATAGTTCATACATTCCGGATAACTGATCGGCTCGATCGATTATTAACCTGTAGAATTTTATTATTTCAGGACACCGTACAAGTACTTTTTCACCATTCTTTAGCTTTTTTTCTATAGTTGACATTGAAGATTTATGACAATTGCTTATAACTGCTACCTCCCTAGTATCATGCGACTTTGTATACATAATAAACATAATCCCAGAACTAAACGATTTGAAAATAGCTTCACCCTTGGGTAGTTTTGCAGTTACCTTTGGCAAGTTCTTTCGATTCGTTATCACTGTTCAACTTCAAACGTTTTAAGTAAATAAACACTGGCTAGGATATATACTACACGTTCTCCAAGGTTGCCCATGGTAGGTCCATCTTCTTTACCACAGTATATATAAAAATCGTAAACGTAGCCACTCAAGGAATCATAAGAACGCATCCACATCTTTATGCCACGTTTCGTAGGTTTTAGTGGCATATATTGCTTTAGTGAAGAACGACCTTTAAGCTTAATCATAGACTCATCTATTGACTGAAATGGGCTATCTTCACGAGCATCCTGAAAACGGGCCTTCAAGCACTCTATAATATCATCCAAATAATACGTCTTCGAAGCGTTTGCAGGCTTGTCTGGCGGTGCACAATACAACTTAGAAGAAAGAAACAAGTAGCGATCCACGTACGATAGCAGATTTAATTGCTTCATTGCCTAATGATTGATTATTTGACCAATAGTGCTTAGTGGAAGGAACGTGGTTATAGCTCATGATAATCATGCAAACTAGAATCATTTTTATCTCTTCAACATCTGTACGTTGTATATGTTGATGCTTTTTCTTGAAAGTACAAAGAATTTCAATTCTTTCGTTTGTACAATGCGTGATATACATTATAAGGCTCGGAGGAAACTTTTTTTTGAAAACATGTAGGTAATGGTGTATCAGTTCTATTATATTGTAAAATGTTTGTGTGGGTACAAATGATAGAACTTATTCTTTTCAATAGAAATCCCTTTATTCAGTACAGTTACAATTCACTATTTAATTCTTTCTCTCAGTACAATCCAATTTCTCAACCACTTATACTTTTCTTATCTTTTACTTAAACCACTTAGTCACTTCTCCTAATTAACATTTCAAATTACACTTTAGAACTGATTTGCATACCTTCGGGATGCTGGTATTTATACTCGAATGACATACTTCGAGAACAATCCTCGCCATCCAGCGTCCCATACAATTTCCAATTTGCTAGAAATTTCGATTCCACTCTCCAGTCGAGACTTTGTTATTCCAATATCGAAATCTTCTGGTCTTCGACATTTTCTGCTAGATGTTGCTGCTCACATTTAAGTGGTTATCACAATATTATAGTTTAGTCCTAAAGTGGGTTCTCGATGGCTGCTAGGTACTTTTCTAGGTGTAAAACATTCTTCCGGTGTTGACAATATGTTAGATTCAAAATTAGATGTTTCAGCTACGGGTGCCAAAACAGAGGCATCAACCACTTCTTGATCCTTATTTTCATCTGACGAGTCACGTTCTTTTCTTCATTTTCTTGTCCATCAATACTACTTTCGGAGTCCGATGGCTTGTAATCATCTCAGCTTCCAGATGAAAAGTCATCATCATCAGACAACTCTCTCAAAGTTTTTTCTATATCGAAATTTAAAAGTCGTTTCGTCATTTTGCCTGAAATAATATTTTCACTTTAGTTTCACTGTAGTCCTATTGGGATATATATGTCCCACTCCAAAAGCCGACTGGGACACATACATATGTCCCACTAAAATAAAAACAAGAAATTGAAATAAAATCTTACACTTACTTCTATAAAAACTCGACGAAAACACCACAGAAAAATATTCGAAGACTTTAAAAATGTATTTCATCTACTTGATAGCACTTTTATATATAAATTTCAACATTTTCTGAAAAAAAAAACGTCGAGCGACCTGAATGTAAATATAACATTTTACACAAGACTGTAGGTAAATGTCAAGCATGAGAAATATGCGCAATAAAATTTCCAAGAGCCGTTATAAAACTTATAAGAAACCAAACCTATTTAAAGCGGAAATTGTAGATCTTAGGGCTCTATGAACATTCAGTGGGACACATATGTCCCAATAGGTGCGAAAGGATTGACGAATTTAAGGATGACGCGATACGACGGAAAGTTCCGTTCGGGAGATTTCAGCCTCGAAAATGAACCACGTGGGAAGCCGGAAACGTTAGTTGACGACGCGATGATGTTTTAAGAAATCGGTGCGTGAGATTGCACAAAGCCTGAGAGTATCCCCTATGACAATAAGTCGACACCTTTCTCACATAGGAAAGTTAAAGAAACTCGATAAGTGGGTACCCCATGAACTGAACGAATCCCAAAAACTACAGCTCCTGGAAATCTATGCATCGCTTACATTAAGAAACCAAACTGAACCACCTGTCACTGAACCAAGTCACCTGTGATGAAAAGTGGAAAGTGTATAATAATCTTAAAAGATCTGGGCAGTGGTTGGATGCAGATGAACAACCAAAACACCCCCAAGCCCGATCTTCACCCAAAAAAGGTTATGGTGACAATTTGGTGGACATCGAAAGGACCAATCCACTTTTCATTACTTCAACCAGGAGAAACGATAAACGCTATCAAATATTGTAGGGAAATCGACATATTGCATGCTAAATTGGCTGAAGAGCAACCTGCGTTGGTCAATAGGAACGGTCCAATCCTTTTGCATGACAATGCTAGACCCCCCCCATACAAGTAACGGTGCAAAAATTGTTGCAGTTGAGATTTTAAATTCTTCCTCATCCACCGTACTTTCTCCAACGGATTACCATCTTTTCCGTCTTCCAGAACCGAGAAGAGGTCATAAAAGCCTTTGACGATTTCATTACCTCAAAAGGTCAGCACTTCTACGAAAAAGGAATATTTGACGTTGTATCAGGTTGGCAGAATGTCATAGATGCCAACGGATCCTATTTTGATTGAATAAAAATTCACGGAAAAATAATATTGGCTTTTAAATTTATACTATAAAATCGAACATTTCATCTGGTGCAACCCAATAGAAAGTATTTTGAAGATGTTTAAAAAAAAATACCAAATGAGAGATAATAATTTAAACAATGTAAAGATTTGACAGATGGGTAATTTAATTACTGATTATATTGTAATAAATTATTAAAAATACAATACTTATCTGATATAATTAAAAAATTTCATAATGATAACGAAATACATGTAAGGCTTTGGCACTGATACGTAATTAAAATAAATGATTAAGAAATATATTTATTGTTTTATTCTATTCTCAAAACCAATATTTACCAAGTATTATTGGTAAAACCTAGCATGTACCAAACTCGAATGGTAAAAGCCACACAAATTATCTATTGTTTAAAAAATCCTCACATTTACCAACTCCTGTTTACAGTAACATACTCGTATAGAGGGTGTCCCAACGTCAAGCCGGAAACGGGTGATAGGTCAAGTGGTGTCGGTTATCACAAAATTATAAATCAATTTGTAATTTTTGAATCAAGTTTTGCTAAAAAATTACGGTTCCTTTTGCAAGAAAAACTAATTGTTTTTTTTTTTTTTCGAAAGACTTAAGAAAATTAGAGTTAGCTTTCAATAAAACTAGTTCCTCGAAATGCTGGTCAGAAAGCGCGCTGCGTTTTGGAGTGTTAATTAGCCCAGCAAAGGAAACCAACCTTTCCACAGGGCCCGATGACGTCGAAGGAGTATTAAGTTTGATTGAAAGGTTTTTAAATATCGGATATTTGTCAAATATTTTCATTTCACTTCTTAAATGAGTATCAGTTATGTATAGTAAATATCCTTTTCCAATAAAAGCAGAATGAGAGTATTGACGAAGAACATAGGTATGAAGGATTTGTATGTACTTGAAAAGTACTTGAAAATGTACTTGGGTGTATTCAAGTACCTAGTAAATGTACTTGGAATAGAGTACTTAGGCAAATACTGGTACTTATTTATTTTGAAGTAGGGAGTACATTGTACTTGAAATTTTTAAGTACAAGTACAATTACAGGCTACTTAGTACTTTCACCGTACTGCAGTACAAATGTATTTCATTACTTTACAGGTCTGTTGTGTGCTGTCCAAAAAACAGAAGAAAAAAAAACAACAAAAAGAGCAGTGCAGTGAGAAAAAAAAAATATACAGTGCGGGTATCCCACCTCACCCGATCCTAATCGAAGTACTGTTGCTTGCACTCAATCACTGCCGTTACTGTATTTACCATACGGTACGGGCAGTGGCTGAGTGTATGTAACAACTGATGGATAGCGGGTTGTGAGTGAAGATTTTGTTGGTGCACTGTTTCATATTGTTGTAAGGGCATAACACCTACGGCAATTTGATCCGGTAAATCAATGTCAGAATTTTCACTTCGCAGCCTTGCTTAGCATCGTCGGTATTTGTGTTTTTTGTGTTTGTTGTAGATTATGACTAGGGAATTCAGAGTGGACGTAGCCAATATACGCGGGCTAAAAAGTAATCACTTTTCTGCGTACGTCCTCGTCTGTAAGTACAGACCAGCTGTTTTGGCACCGCCAACACCCTGGACTTGTTTTTAACTTCTCACCCTGATAAATACACCATTGATGTGCTCTCCCCTCTAGGCTCGTCGGACACAGTTAGAGAAAAAATTCCTAAAAGAACCGTATGGCAATACGAGAAAGCCAACTGGAGTGGTCTTAACAGTTTCTTTAGGAATTTTAACTGATCGTTATGCTTCCTCGATAACGACGTGGATGCCGCTGCTGATATGATTACAGACACCATTCTCTTTGGAATGAGATCCTTTATTCCTCATCGGATGAAGAGTATCAAACCAAAAGAAAAGGCATGGTATGACTCGAGCTGTAAAGAGGCCGTCAGGGTTAGAGAAAGGTTTTTTCGGTCCTACAAGACCAACCCGACAGAGGAAACCCGAAAAAAGGTCAAACGAGCCAGAAATGACTGCAACGCCCTTCTTAAGCGTGTGAAATTCCAATACGACCAAAAACTGAGGCAAAAAATACTGCAATGTCCCAAAGGCAGTAAAAATTGTTGGTCGTTCGTCAAAAACATTAGAAATTCCGCCTCATCCTCCATCCCAACGCTCATTTACAATGACATTCCAGCTGTCAGCTCTTTGGATAAGGCCAATCTACTTGCTGCACACTTTGCGGCCAGCTCAACACTCCCAGATTGTGCTTTGTCTCCGCCTACACTTGAGTGCGTCGAATCTGCAATGGGACGAATCTACTTTCGCACTAGTTTAGTAGCAAGAGTACTTAAAGATCTCAACATACATAAATCCGCTGGTCCAGATGGCATATCTCCCCTTCTTCTGAAGAGGTGTTCTTCCTCTCTGGCAAAACCACTGAGTAAGCTTTTTCATCAATCCTACTCATTACGACTCTTCCCGAGCAGATGGAAAACAGCATTTGTCCAGCCCGTCCCTAAAAAAGGCGAATCATTTCTCTCTCCTCCTACAGACCTATTGCACTTACGTCCCTTCCTTCCGAGGTCATGGAAACGCTGATAAATCGTCAGCTCATGAAATATCTCGAGACACGAAAACTTCTCAATGACCGGCAATATGGTTTTCGTAGCAACAGGTCCACTGCCAATTTGATGGCATGTCTCACCGAAAAGTGGAACCAAAGCGTACATCAATCTGGCGAAAGCAATGTAGTTGCACTTGATATTTCTAAGGCATTTGACAGAGTTTGGCATCGGGCTCTTTTGTCGTAAATGCGTGCATTTGTAATCGACGACTCTCTTCTTCAATGGATTAGAAATTACATTTCGGAACGTTCAATTCAAGTTGTCTTGGACGGTTTCAAGTCTGATATTCACAAAATAAATGCTGGTGTGCCCCAGGGCTCTGTTCTGTCTCCGACACTCTTTTTAATTTTCATTAATGATCTCTTGTCTGCTACTTCTAATCCAATATATTCCTTTGCTGATGACAGTACTCTCTGCTTGCTCTTCGGCTGTAGAACGAGAACGGCAGCGTATGCTAAGCTCATTAAATTCCGATATCAACAGCATAACCAATTGGGGAACTATCAACAGAGTGGAATTTAATGCTTCCAAAACACAATGCTGTCTGCTGTCGTTAAAGAGAAATTTAGACACCCAGCAATTATCTATGAATGGCACTTGCATTCTCGGTATGTGTGTCAATGACAGCTTACGTTGGAATGACCACATATTTGATATCGCCAAAAATGCTGCGAAATGTCTAGGTTTCCTCAAGCGATGTAAGAAATATTTTACCGCCTCTAATCTAGCCAGCCCAAAATTGGAGTACAATGCCCACATCTGGTCAGGTGCTCCTAAAACATCTCTGCACCTGCTAGATAGGTTTCAAAATCGTGCGATAAAGCTCATTGATGATAATAATATCAGTCAGTCATTTGATACCCTCGAACACCGACGTAATGTCTCCTGTCTCACTTTGTTTTATCGCTATTTCCACCACCGGTGCTCCACTGAAATCGCCAGTAGCATTCCGCCCATTCAAACTTTCAACCGTAACACCCGTCTCGCTATGAATGCTCATCAGTATACCCTCAAGCCCATTTTCGGACGTACTCTAAAATATCGTGATTCGTTCCTAAGCCGTACAACTCGCTTATGGAATGCCCTGACGATCTCTGTATTTCCTGGTCGTTATAACTTGCAAACATTTAAAAGCAATGTACATCGGTACCTTGCTTTTCTTCCTCCCAAAATTTCCTTTGCCCGCGCTGTGAACAATCACCTTAAGGGTATACAAACCCCTTGAGCGCGCGCCCATTATAAAAAAAAAAAAAAAAAATTAGTACCAAGTGTGACCGTGATTGAGACGGATAAACAGGCCATTTCGATTCGCGTTGATTTCGTGCTTACAATGTTAGCTTTCTTAATTGGACTTCATTGCATTGCGACTTTGATTTGCTATCTGACCGTTTCTGTCGAACATGGATTTCTTCTGGACTAGTGTTGATCGTTGATCCCGTGATTGCGTATTGCGAATGCCATCTTGCCATCTCGATACACTGCTCATGAATATGCTAACATGCATTTAATTTATGGGGAATGCAGGTGTAATACCTTACTTGCCGTACTTCAGTACGTGCTATTGAAGAAAGCATAGGAGTACCCAAAAGTACAGCACACCGAATTCTAAGGAAAAACCAGCTCCATCCGTACCATATACAGTGAGTCCAAAGTCTGATACCCAGGGATTATCCAGAAAGAGTCCAATTTTGTCAAACGATCGTGCAGAGGTTCAGACAAGATCCGAGATTCTTCAAGGAATCAACTTTTAAAAGGGACGGTTATATGAACCTCCACAATTAACACGAGTGGCACGTGCAAAATACACATTTGATGCGGGATGATAGATCACAGTTCCGTTTTAAAGTAAACATGTGGACGAGAATTTTGAATGATAGAATTATTGGCCCATTCGAGCGGCCGCAGAATTTGAATGCGGAGGTTTATTTAGATTTTTTGGAGAACCACTTACCAAATTTATTGGAAGACGTACCACTTAATATTTACGCATGCATGTGGTATCAACAAGATGACTGCCCAGCGCATTATGTTCGCACAGTACGAGGGTTCCTCCATCGGGAATACTCCAACGCGACACTACTTGACCTATCACCCGTTTCCGGCTTGACGTTGATTTTTGGGACATGTATACTATTTCAAATAAATGTTAATAAAGTAAATATCAAAACAGTAGATTACCTCGAAGAACAAAAATTAAGCACAATATTAAGTTTAACCAAAGATAGCCGCATACGGTTAGTAAGTTAAAGTATGATTAGTTAAGTTAGTTTAGCTAGTTCTTAAGGGTTTCTTGTTAAGCCTATAGGAGGTAGTGAATTAAGAAATTAAAATTATATGAAATGAATGCCCTTAGCCGAGACAAGTAAGAAGTATCTAAATAACTTTAAAAAGGTCTCCATCAATCACTTTTAATGAGACATGCTTTAAATGAATACTGCGATGAGAAAACACGCCACACCCCGGAATACATTATGTCAGAATGATGATATCTATCGAAAACCATATCTGATAAGTAGATCACGCATTTGATTTGCGATTTGTTTTAAAATAAATTTCCAAATATCCCTATCAAAGTTTTCAACTACGATAAGATTTTTTTAAATCTACCTACTCGTATGTACGTCTTTAATTTGCTAAAAGAAAGGTATAACTTGGAAATTGGGAAACAACAGAATTATTTTTATTTTTAGATTGTAACTATTATATACGAATACTCGTATGTACAATATGTGCATAGAAAGTTGGCACTTGAGTAGGTATCAATCTTAACAAACATTTGCCATGTAATCGTACGATGTACTTGTTTTATACTTGAACTTGAACATCCGGGTATATTGTTGATAAGATTAGTTTCAGCTTGTGAGAAATACTCGTAAAATAGATAGATAAATAATATTTTCATATAGATGTCTCTTGTGTTTAACGTAGGTACCTGCCGTGAAGGCTTAAACCTACGGTGCGTCTTCGCACAAGATATCAAAACAATGCGTTGATAAGCGTTCTTCGGGTAGTGCAAGTACTAATACCTCCGCCATTCTGTGAGTCATGGCATCCGGGTGCAATGCAACTCCACATCGAGCAAACCAGATGGTTCCATAGCAATCCCATGGTTGAGCACAGGTCGTAGCACACTACAACATATGATAAGCCATGAGATGTCCAAGCTCCATTCGGTCTACTCTCCGCGCGATTTTGGCTACAAACCTACAGCCACTACGATATTCCCACAAGGGGACCAACTCCTAGGTCAGGCCTGGACTATAGTTCCGAAGGCTCCTGACCTCTCGTGGTACCAGAATATAGCTTCGCAACATTGCGGTCGCTGCCAGTTGGGAACCTCACTGCCCAGGACTGGCGGCCTTTCAACAAATTTAAAAATTCCTATGTTCCACCCTCTAGTCTTCTATTAAATACCTCTTTTGCAAAACTACGGGTTCTTTCGAACCGTAAGGTATCAGTGATAATTCCACTGACATCGTAGATCCCACCATTAAAGATGATGCCCATAGCCTGCAAGCCCCTAATATCAGAGTAATGGGGACACTCACATAGGACATAAACCAGTCCTCATAGGTGGCTTCACAAGAGCAGCTCGCAACCGCGCTAAGCCCTCTCTTATGCAAGAATGCATTAAGAGAGCAATGCCCGGTCAACAAAAAGCCCAGGCTGCGGGTAAAGTTCCGTTCAGGAAATACTCTCATGGTTAGCACATCCCTTAGGAAGCCGTAAGTAACTCGAGTCCCTTGAATGTGGAGATTATTGTGATGCTAAATGATAAAGTAAAGTACGTATTTGGGCTTTGATTGTCTTGGAAGCCGAATTAGAATTTAAGATCAACCTTTTTTGGTCTGAGCGATGTAGAATACTTCCTTCATTTGATGAGCTAACTTCCATCTGAAGTTAGTAAGAACAATAAGGCACCCATTATAAAGGGTTTTTCAATAGGGGCTTGACAATTTTGAATTTAATTTGTGAACGCACTCTTTCACTAATCATCAAACTGTCACTGTCAATTTATTCAGTAAATTCAACATTTTCATCATGGTAAAGTACACGAATGACAAACGTCTGCAAATTATAAAAATTTTCTACCAAAATTCGGAGTCGGTGACTGCAACTTTAACAGCGTTAACTCCAATTTTCGGTCGTAATTCTAGCCCTAGTAGACAGGCAATAACAAGTTTAGTGCAAAAATTTGAGTCTACATATTCGTTGTGTGATGTTGCCGTGTCAGTGAGACAACGGGTTGGTCGAAAATATCGCTGCCGTTCAGGCGTCCGTAGCAAACGATCCAAATCAGTCAATTCCACAGCGTTCGCAAGAATTGGGCATCGCTCAGACCACATTATGGCGTATTTTGCGTAAGGATCTTGGTTTACACCCCGTACAAGATCAAGCTGACTCAAGAATTGAAGCCGATGGACCATTTGAAACGACGTACGTTCTCCGATTGGGTTCTGGGGAAGATGCGCCAAAATGATGAATTTCATCGCAAAATCATCTTCAGTGACGAAGCTCATTTTTGGCTCAATAGGTTCGCCAATAAGCATTATGCGTAAAATATGCGTTATTGGTCGGGTGAAAATCCACATGTGCTTTATGAATCACCACTTCATCCACAAAAAATAACTGTTTGGTGCGGTTTGCACCGTCGACGATAACGATCGTCACGTTACTGTGAATGGTCAGCGTTATCGCGCCATGATCACCGATTATTTTTGGCCCGAACTGGAAGATATGGACTTGGACGACATGTGGTTTCAGCAGGATGACGCCACAAGCCACATAGTAAGTATGGTGAGCATGTTATCTCAAGAAATGGGCCAGCCGATTGGCCGCCTCGTTCGTGCGATTTAACGCCGCTTGACTATTTTCTGTGGGGCTACGTTAAGTCATTGGTTTATGCCAACACGCTGACTACGTTGGAAGAGCTCAGAGCCAACATTGAACGCGAAATAGAGTCCGTTTCGGCCGAAATGTGTGGCCGAGTCGTTGAAAATTGGGTCCAACGAATCGACCGCTGCTAACGTGCCCGCGGTGGCCATATGAACGAAGTCGAGTTCCATTCATAAATGTTTTGATTGTACTTCAAGCCGATAATAAAGTTTTTGAAATATTTCAAATAGTTTGCGTTTTATTTAAAAAAAAAGGTTGTCAAGTCCTTATTGGAAAACCCTATATATTATATTATTTTGAGACATGCTCCAATGGTGATTTTTATTCTCGTTTTACTAATTTTAAAGCGCAGCGAGTGGTATTAACACTTTATTAACATTGCATTTGTCATGTTTTGCATTGAACTGCATCGAGCTCAACTCTTAAAATAACTAAAACGCCAGTGCCGTTGGCTGGATTCCGGGGAAACTCAGACAAACCGCCAATGTGCACTGGAGTTTCGGTATCCAAATATCTGAAATGACACAACAAAGGGTGAAATTTATCCACTCAGGGACGTCTTGATAAGGAAAAACAATTTAATTTTAATTTTAATTTTGGTGGGGGCAAAAATCCCCATTTATTCGGCTTATTACAAGCTATAATACTAAGCCTTAAACCTACAAACTAAATTTAGGACTTATCACTAGGGCTTAAAGCTAGGGATGGTGATGGCGATCGAATTTGAGGGAGAGAGTGCTGTGACTAAAATCGAAAACGGAAAGGTTGATATGACACAAGATAGTTGGAATAATCAGCAAAAGAATTGGAACGAATGAAAACTGCCCATAATTAGGAACGAAAAAATTTTTCGTTGTCAATTCTGCTCCATTGAAGGTGTTAGATTATTTTTGAGTGCACATAGTTACCGAAAGCAAGCAAGGCCGTCTGAGACTTTTTGGGGAGACATATTGAAAATCTCGCGGAACTTCATATTATATAAGTTTTGGTTGCGGTTATCATTATTTCGAAACAAACGAAGAATGACATAGGTGCATCGTGCGACCCAACCCTTAATAACAAAGGTAGTGATCGAAGGCATTAAATACTGTGATTTCAAGAAGACGGGACTTGCCATATCACTTTCCTGGCTAAAACCAAGTACAGTGTTACTGGTGACCATCTGCTTGGCCATATAAAAAATTGGTTCTACAATGTAATTTTGTACATCTATGCAATGTAAGTCAGCAGCACTTTAGTTGCGATTGCTGACTGAGGTCAATATGTAATGGAAAGTGTAAGAACCTACTCAGTCACCACGGAATAGGTAAGGGAATGCAAAACTTCTCTGAAAGCAGACAGAATACCTAACTCAACGAATCCAGTCTGGCCCCATGAAGTAATTTAATCGCCGATGTCCAGGATAATTGTATCGACTGATAGCTTATATGTAGACACACCAAACTAATGCTTCCCGAAGTCTCAGAAAGATCAGCGGCATTATCACTAAGCAAAAAAGACTTCAGACTTCTTAATAGCACCTTAACTTTCTTAGCTCTTAATAATAGAATAAGATAGTCCTTATTGAGGCACATACGAGGGGCGTTCAATATATTCTCGGTATCGATATGAAGGAAAATGCGAATTCAATTTAAATTGTTTTTATTTTTCAATATAATCTCCCCTAACATCAATGCATTTGTTACATCTTGAGATAAGCTTTTTTAAACCCTCAAAAAAATAAATTTCCTCTTTCTCTGCAAAATACCCATTTATTGCCGACTTGAGTTCTTCATCATCCGAAAATCTTTTTCCACGAAGACATTTTTTCAAATCCGGAAACAGGAAATAATCACTAGGGGCAAGGTCTGGACTATAGGGTGGGTGTTGGATTTCTTCGAAACCACAATCTCGCGCAGCAGCCTTGGAAACTCGCGCCGTGTGAACAGGAGCGTTGTCATGAAGAAGTTTAGAGTTTACCCCGTCTTTTCTTTTTAATTTCCTCCCGCAAATTATGCAAAGTGGAAGCGTAGGATGTGGCGTTGATGGTTTCACCTTTTTTTTGTACTCAATGAGCAATATTCCTTTTGAGTCCCAAAAAACTGTGGCCATGAGCTTCCCGGCAGACGGAGTGACTTTGAACTTCTTCGGGTGGTCTGTTCCTTTTTTATGCCACTGCATGGACTCTTGTTTACTTTCAGGGTCATAGTGGTGGACCCATGTTTCGTCCCCAGTAACAATTCGATCCATAACACCGTCCGCGTTCTCACTACACATCTCCAAAAGCTCTCTACAGCATGCGATTCTCACTTTTTTCTGAGGCGCTGTGAGCATTCGTGGCACCCACCTTGCACTGACCTTTGAAAGGTTAAGATGGTCATGAAGAATGGTGTGAATGGTACCAATTGAAAGCTTGGTGATATCTGCCATCATTTTCACCTTTATTCGGGCATCCTCAAGAACAAGTTTTTCGACTTCTTTGATGCTTTCTCCCGTACAAGCAGTAGCCGGGGCGCCGGAGCGGGGGTCGTCTTCAATGCTCTCTCTGCCTCTCTTGAACTCACTTGACCACTTTTGCACAGTTGATAATGAATGTGCGGAACCCTGGTAAACAGCCACCATCTCTTCATGAATAGTTTTTTGACTTTTTCCTTGCTTAGTGAGAAATTTAATTACAGCGCGATGCTCAATTTTCACCATCATCGTCTCAGTTGCCATTATGATTCTGTTTAACTAGAGGTAAAACGCGAATTAATAATCACATTTATATGAAATTTTACATGAATGCACTAAAATAATAGTATTACTTGATAAATAAGTCAATTTATATATACAACCATAGTTTCACCCCGATACCGAGAATATGTTGAACGCCCCTCGTATGTTACACCACCTCATGGAATGCTTGCTGTGAAGATGACGAAGAAAGTACCAAGTATTTCCTAAGCGTGCTTCTACAAAAGTTTAAGAAATTTCATTAAAAGAAATTTATGAGTGTAAGGAGTACAATAAAGTCTAAAGGTTTTTTGTTCCACAGAAATAAAAGAAAAATTATGTCTTGGGATATGAGCCTGTTCTTTTTGTTGTCTTCAGTAGATTATCCACTAATCTGGTGTCGACTTCTTGCATACTCATTGATGTGCAGACAATGTGTCCATTTTGGGATTTAATTAAAGGGGATACACAACCGATTGAATAAGTTGTCCTTCCTATCGAAATTCGCGAGCAAAAATCTCCGTTTTAGAGATCAATTTACTGTACTCTGAAGTATTTATGCTAATGCCCAGTAGTTTTGAGGAAGTGCAACTTTAGCATGCTATTGGTATTAACATTGGCTCCACTTTTTACGTTATACCTTTATACGATAATCGGTTAACTCTTTCCGTCTCACTGGGTTAAAATTTGAACCACATATTTCTTGCCGTTGCGGCTAAGTTGGACAAATTTTAAACTATGTAGAAAATATTTTCTGCAACTATTTCAAAGGTTTAAAATTTGTACCGCATGCAAGAAAAACATTGTGTGACTTGTAAGAGAGAAGGGAGAATTTTTCGTTTCAACTTCGTTTTTACGGTAAAGTGAGTAACGGTGCTTTTGTGAAGTTGACACTAGAAATTTTTAAATTTCGTGTTGTTATAAATTCGTGTTTTTGCAAAGTTATTAACAAAATTTATAATTTATAAAATGTTTAGTGTGTTTAAAATACAATTTATTATTATTAGTATAAGAATTTTCTCGAAAACCCGTAAATATAGAAGAAATACAGGTTCTACGTTTTTTGACCGACCCACTGCGACGGAAGCCTTTTTTCACTTTTCCACTTTTTTAATTAATTATTGTATTTTGTGTATTTTGACAATTATTTTACTGGTGTGGAGCTAATGGAAGACTTGCAGAAAAACGGAATCTATGTGTGTGAAACGGTAAATGCCACGAGAAAATATCTTAAACGGTTCCCACCAGATAATCAGATGAGAAGGGGAGACTTTGAGTTTTTCTACAGTGACACAAACCTAACCGTTATAAAATGGAAAGATAAGCTGTCTGTATATACATCCCATATTCTCTCAAATTTTCACCCCGAAAAAAAACAGTGAGGTTTTACGTAAGAACAAGGGTGGGACTGTATCAAAAGTAGTGTGTCCAACTGCAGTTGTGGACTACAATAAACACATGAACTACGTAGACAAGTTCGACCAGAACTTTTCAGTTTATAAATTGGATAGAAAAAGCATGAAATGGTTGCACCGTATATTTTTCTTTTTTCTAGATGAAACAGTCGTAAATTCCTTTGCTTATACAAAACGGTCAACCTTCCGCATATGGACATGAAGACATGAAGACATTCAGGCGCTCAGTTATAAATGATTTATTGGCGAAAAATCTATTTGAAAATAAACACCCATTGGAAAGATCATCACCCGTTATTGCTAAAAAAGGCTTGTAAGCCTTTCGTTCCCTATGAAGTTTGTACAATGTTTGCCGCTCATCAGCCGAAACGCCGCATTACAAATATAATTTGTTCCATTTGTAAAGTTCCTCCGTGTTTGAGAAAAAATAAATCATGTTTCCAAGATCCCCAGAAAAAATAGGCTGACCATTGCGGTGCACTGGTTCAAAATTTAACCCACCTGTCTTAGTACTATATTATATACATTTTTTAAAAATCTATTTTTTTTTTGTTTTTGGCGACGCATTGGTGGATTTTTTTAGCAAATTTTCGCTCCGGCAAGAGTTAATACATTTTTGGCGACAGATTCCATAGGCATTGTGTTTCTCGGATCAAAGTTAGATAAGTAATTCTTTAACAGATAACATCAGTCACTTATATTTAGCGAAGTCTGGCCTGTTTATCTTCGTTAACGATTGCTGAGCGCGTCCCGCGGAATTCTACCATATACGAGTATATAAGGTCAACCAACAACAATAGTCATATTAAATCAGTAGAAAAGCGCAAAATTTTTGTGAAACGTACAAACTCTAAGAAAAGTAATGCAAAACAACATCTACCAAATGTCCGCCTCAGCTCCACATACAAATGGTCATTCTTTTGACGAAATGTTTCATCACGTTTTCGCCTAATGGCGTCTATATTTCGCGAATAACAGCTCAATTTCAGGCAAAAAATAGCCAGACCACATCGTTTGATAACGCAATCCATTCACTGAAACGAGTGAACCAGAATCATTTTGGAAAAAATATGGATCAGTGTTACCGCCAGCCCAAAAAACGAACCAACCGGTCTTTCGTTGTGAATGGAGAGATTGCTCCACTATTTCTCTTGAGTTTTCGCAGCGACAGTTTTGTTTGTTTACGTATCCAGACAAATTGAAATGAGCCTCATCGCTCAGAATAATTTTGTGCAAAAAATTATGATGTTGCCCATTCATTTCCAGCGAAAGTACGGCGTTGTGCGTGGTCTGCTTAAATTGTTGTGTCAACTGGAACTTATAAGCATGTAGATCCAGATCTTTAATGCGGCACAAAGTGGTTGCGGATAGGCCCGATTCCTGTGTTCATCTCGAAATGGATACACCTGCGTTTTCAGTGATATTTTCAACTGATCTAGCCGGGCGAACACGAGTTGGAGTCTTTACATAACTAACATGTGCGAGATGTTCAAATTCACTATAGCTGTGCGAGAAGACACTTGATGATGACCAAAAGCAGTATGAACTTTACAAAACGTTGTCGTGGTATTTTCCTTTTTTGTAGTGAATTTTCACTATTTCACCACGTTGTGTGAATGTGTGTCGATCCATAATTAATAAGTCATCGCAATGATATTTGAATATTAACAGTTCAACAGTGGCGCGAAATTTAAAATGACACCTCTTTTTGGACGACCCTCTACAATATGTTCGCCATGACATCAGGTATATGCATTAGTAGCGTGTTATAAATAGTCTTAATTCAAAAGTAATTTCATAAGATAATAGTAATTGAAAACCAAAAGTGCCTCCTTGTTACATTTATCTGCGCTTTAAGCTTTAAAGAAAACCAGCTTGTTGATCCAAAATTATTATGGCATTGATCGCCAGCATGCATGCAGTGGAATTAAGCCACGACTTGACCTAGTCTTGGCAGACGTACATATGCCGATAATTCATCATTGAAAATTTCCATTTTGATGCAGTGATCGATAATTCATAAAACCTCAACTCCTATCGTATCACCTTGGATAGATAATTGGTGAACCTATTTTTTATTATTTTCCTTTTCAAAAAAAATCCCATGAATAACACATGTAGCAGATAGTGCAATAAAACAAACAAAACAAAAGTGGGCTACTTAAAAGATAAGTGTCGATTCGCACACCCGACAATTGTAGACATTGCATTAATTATTATCTCAACTCGATTTTTATTGGGAACAATAAAAACATAGACTACAGAACGATCACTTGCTTACCAATCAAAAAGAAAACAACACAATTGGCAAATGAAAATTTTCATAAAACTAAACAAAATTAAACGCCGCCTCTGGTATGCTATTCTTTTGGCCTTCTTCGAGAAAGATCTCTAAAGACTGTTTGAAGTCCCAGTTTCCATCATCTAAAAATCTAGAATTGGAGTGTGGGATCATTTTTATTCGTTTCCCAACGTTTCTGAACTGTATTTTAGTCTTATTTACCTTCTGCACCAAATCGTCTTTAGCATCGTCACCTCTTGAAACATCACTAATAGACCCTCCTTCTCGTCGGCACTAACTTTGGTTGCAATTTTTATTGGATTTGGAGCGAATTTAAATGAATTCTGCAGTTGGAACTCTGATGGATTCGTCAAACTGAAGATATCATTGATTATTTGGTACTCAGTTGCACATTTAAGAATGCCCTGAAAAATAAAGGATACACTACTTACGAAATTGGGATGAAATAAAAATGTATTACCGTGTTTTTCACAACTGGAGTTAACACAAATGTTCGGCAGAAGGCTATTAATATATCGGGATCCATGGGAGATGGTGCCAAGTCTTTCAAAACGCCTGTTATTGTTATCACCACCATGTTTTCCTTAAACAAAAAACAAAAAGATAAGAAATGTATTGAAGCTCTTGGAAAATTAGTAGAGAAGATTGGTTAAGAGACACATTGTTCCTGAAGGATTGGTTCAGCATGGAAAATCCATTTTAACCCTATACGAGAGGGTGTGAGAACAAGACAAGCGTAGAAGGTGACGGTTTAATAACTAATTTAAATAAATACCACTTACCACACTTACCAAAAAGTTAAAACAGAAATAGAATTCCAATTGAATATTGCTTCAGAAAAACTAATAATTCTAAGTAAACGGAGGCTGTGCTGACAAAAGAGAACTCAAGTAAAACGCAAGTCATAACGTTTAAATTAGCCGATTGGAACGGAATTCGGGAGTATCGTCTTCAGTTTGTAGTACTTACAGAAAGCTCATTAATAAAGGGAACATGCTCTAATAAATAATGAGCTCATTAAAAGTACTAACTATTTACTTTATATATCCAATTAAAAGTATAAAAAATTTACAACACATCGTATTTCAGCAAAATAATACTATATGTACATCAATGCGCTTATTTTACTGGCTCTTGGTAGCTAACTAGGTACTGGTCTTGTCTAACTAGACTTGATTTGCTAAACTTATAAGCGCGAGTATTGAGTAAAGTAAAAATACTAAAAATATCTCAAATATCTTCGGGCATGACCGAACCTCAGCAGGGAACCTGCAGCAGATGAATTCACGCGATTGAATCAACGGTTGCGTCAGCAGTTAATTGAGTTCCTAGGGAAAATCCGACCTTTTTCATCCAAGTGGTCAGTGAAAGGGTATGACACACAAGGTTGGGTGTATGCGTAGGATCAACAATTCGATCACGTCAACACCAGTTTAAAGAATTTCGAATCTGCAGGTGGTAATGTTAGGTCCGTTTATAGATACCATGCATCGGACAATAAGCAGAGAAGATCCACCAGAAATGGTATTGCTACCGACAACAAAAGCAAGGCTTAGTGCATTCAGCAGATTTCTCATTTGAGCAAGATTTAGAAAAGAATTCTTGAGTTATCAATATGTGAACGGACGAAGCTGCTCAACCATTTTCCGACCATATGCCCTTAGAAATTTCATGCACTATTTTGAAAGCAGGAGTTAGAGTTACGGGCAAATACAAATTAAGTAAAAATACTCAAGTAGGTAATTATTTTTTGAAAAAAACATTAAAATAGTAAAGTAAAAAAAATAATATAAAAAATTCAGTATGATGGATGAACCTGGTAACTTTCTACCAATCTAGCTAGATCCGATTCAATATTGGTGAGTTGCAGCCTTAAATCTCCGCGTTCGTTGATTTTCAAACGATTTCTTTGTTTTGTCAAAATGTTTGTAACCACACTGAAGCCTTTTTCGACTAGGTATGATGATGGAAAAGCGATAAGGTATTTTTCAGCAATGTTCCATAATGCAGGATACTGTGTTTCAATGTTGCGCTGCAACCAGAACTTCTGATGGCCTTCGTTGAAATTCTGCTTAAGCTCCTCGTCTGTGCTGATGGTAATCAACTCTTCTTGGATTATCACATTGGCTTCTTCCATAGCTGTGATATTATACGGATTTATTATCGATTGAGGAATTTGTAAATTTAAGAGATCCTCAAACCTTTTAGTAAAATCCTTGTGTAATGCGTCCAAGTGAGTGACATATGATAAAATAACATCGTCTTGAAGCATTTCTGGTAATTTTGACAAATGCGGAGACTGTGAATATTCTTTTCTGCTTAAATTTTGTTTATAAAAGATGAGTTTACCCACAAAGGCCGACATTATTGATTTTGTTTTAATCAAGTTGAGATCGTCACCCTGTAATAAGTAATAAATATCTGTTTTACAATTGCTCAGATTTTCTTTGAAATTCGGATCTTTTTCTTGTAAGAACTCCAACACAGATTCAAAAATAGCTGAACTTCAGTGTTGCAAAAATAACTGAGTTAAGACTTCGTCATTTTCCTCACATAGCTGAACAAATAACCGAGAGTTCGGTTTAGTTTATTGACAGCATTGATGATGGAATCTAGGACTCAGATTTGTTGCTACTAAATGCTGTCTGTGAATCACGCAGTGAATGACCAATACCTCAGGCAGTTGTCGCTCTAAGTGGGTTATAAAACCACGATGACGACCAACCATAGATGGTGCACCATCAATCGCAACAGGAACAATGTTATTCCATGGAATAGCTTTGTCGATAAAAATAAAACGTTCCTGGGCCTGAAAAATCGATTCTCCTCTGATATCAATCTGTAAATAAGTAGCAAAAAGCAGTTCTTGGCACATATTTTCATCTATAATATATCGAACACATCCTAACAATAGAGCTTCATTGCCGGGTAATGTAGACTCGTTCAACTGGAGAGAGAATCTGTTGGTCTGTAAGAAATTGCATAAAATGTTTCCACGTCGCGACCCATCTCGTCTATTTGTCCCTGAACGGTGTTATTGCTCAAAGGTATGGTTACGCTGTTAACTCTCGTAGGTAACTAAGGATTTTGTAAATTTTGTTTCAATCACTTTATTTAGCTACGTAATCACTTTGTAATCTCTTGAAATAAATTAGTAGATGAGAGTATTCTCATTGATATTCAAGTTCCAATGAATTTCAAAACGCAAATGAACTTTCAACCTAAGGGCAAACTTGTTATATAGTAAAATATCAGGAGCATGCTTGGACTTGAACTTGATCATGATTTCGTTCGTGTTAAATAGCGTATATGCGTCAAATACAGAGCAAGACAAAACGTGTCCGAAAGACTTGTACGCTCGAACCCTTATAGACTTATTGAGTTTTTTTTTAAAGTACAACAATGATACTTCCTACTAAAATATTAGTCATTCTTATAACAAATAAGAACTTGTGTTAATTAATAGGGGTCGATTTTTAGACCTCGTCGACCCACAAAATCAGTTTTCGTTTATATTGACCCGTGGGATATCGACCACTTTGAGAATCTCTGGTTTAGATCATACATATCAAACAGATCTAAAAGAGTGAAGATTGAAGGTGTGAGGAGCGAGATTCGCTCATTTAGTTTGGGAGTTCCTCAAGGTTCTGTGGTGGGACCCATTTTATTTCTCATGTATATACATTCACTGTTTTCACTGAATTTCATGAGTAGAATTGGGGCTTTCGCAGATGATGTTGAGTGTTCGTATCTCATAGTGCTTTGGGTCTAATTTCCGATATTAATTGGGATCTTAGTCTATTAAGAATCTGTTTCACCGAGCACAATTTGAGCTCAAAGACCAAAATAATAGTTTTTAATTTAGGGATCCCAATGAGTATGAATGCGGACTTTTACTTTCATACATCAGATGAATATGGAATCGTAGCCTGCAATTGTGTTTCTACCTTCTGTAGCAGTCTTAATTGCAGTGATAATTGTTTTTTGATTGAGAAAGTGGACGAGTTTAAATATCTTGGGCTCACTATTGATTTGCAAGTCATTTGCAAGCCATACAGAGTCCTTATATTACGGTAGTCCATATTATGGTATTATTCACTCAAGACTTCAGTACGAAATTGTTTGTTGGAGGGGCGTGTATATGAATAAAATTAAGCCTTATACGAGTAAGTCTCACTTATACGAGTGAGGAAAATCTGCAACAATCATCGGCGTCATCCAAGTTTCCCATTGTTTCGTGATATGAAAATTCTTGCAGTCCGTCATTTGTATTGTTTTAAAGTGCTGAAAATGTTCCCTAATAGATCAGGAAATTTAAATAACAGATTAATTTCTGACTACAATCTACGCAGAAACTTTTCTTATGTTGTTACTGTGCCCATTTTCCGTACAACTGCATTTCGTAACTTTTATATAGTTTCATTATGCCGGTTATTTAATAAGCTGCCTCTAAATAAACTACTCAAAAGGAAATAGGGCCCACCAAAGATTTATTTTGATTTTTGTCTAAAAATTACTCTATTGCTAAACATTATCGAAGCGAAGTATTTAACTGTGTAGCTTGCATGCCTATGAGTATTTATCAATACTTTGAGCAACAATTTTACCGTTACCCCCAACTAAGTAGACAGAGAAAACGCATTGTTCTAAAAAACAAGTAATGTAAAATTCCCTGTGCTTGTTTTCTCAATCTAATTCTACGCGTTGTTGCTAAGTGTTACTTTATGTAATCGTTTTCTTCGACAACGTTATTAACTGTGATTACCATGCCCGGTTATCGGCATTATAAGGATATCGAAAACGTTGTAAGAGCGGTAATTTTGCTTCAAGAGGGAGAGTCTCAAAGGTCTCTCCAAAACGTCTGCGAACGCTTCCAAGAAACCGGGACTTTAGCAGGGACACTTGGATCAGGAAAAATCAGAGTCACAACTGCGTAAGAAGACCAGTACTTAAGAATAATTGCACGTCGGGAGCGTACCGTAACCGCCCGGGCGTTACAAAATCAACTGCGGCAATATACTGGCACTCAAGTAAGTGATCAAACCGCACGTAATTGACCCCGCCAAGATTGTGAACGATCCAGAGTGCGCGCCATTCGACCTAAACTGACACGGGCATTCGGATTGAACTGGAGGCCTACTGGAGGTACTCTTTATGGACGAATGTAAGGTCATGTTTTTAGTAACGATAAACGAGTACGCGTGCATGCATTCACGGAACTGACCGTTTTGGGGGCACAAATGTTTCAAAAAAGAGCCTAAAACTTTAGTAAGCCCTATTTTGTTTTGAGTAGTTTATTAGAAAAAATAACAATTTCCTGGAAGTTTTCAAAGGTTTGTAAGGAATTAGGTTTTTAATTATGATTTGCATAACGTGGAATACATTCTCTCTGATATTTTGGTGTAAGCTAAGGGTTTTGTTTCCTTTCTACCGTTTTCTTTTCTTTGTATCTCTCTTTATCTTCACTTTACTTTTTCTTTCTTTTTCTGTAATTAAAAACTAATCGGGTCACCCATACCCATTCGAAATAATAAGAATGAAGTAAACTAAAACGTAGCCTTATGCCGAGCCTTGTGGGGCACCACCGACTATTTTAAACCTTTTGATTCAATCGACGCAACCGCACGAAGATTTTTCGTAAATAGATCGACACATCAATCTGATGCAGAAAATGCACAACCCTTTGACATCAAGTGTTACAATCTTTTAGCTCATTCTTTCTAATTTGTGCGTCCGAAAATATTTTCCCTTTCGCCCTATCGTTGTCGTGAGTGCTTAGTTTCATAGTAACGATTCCCTTAGTTTAAACGAATACGTATTAATTGTTAATTGTTCCTGATATTGATAATAATGAAATCTAGAAAACGAAGAGCTACAACCACAACTACCCATTGGGGCACCTAATTGTTAAACCTCACTCGCAATAAAAAGTGAGGTCAAGAAATTTAGTGTCAAAAACTATATATTGTATAATACTACGGCATAATTGTATGAGTACACATTGTATACCTCGTGAGACACCCAAGAATTTACATTTACGCTTAAATATTGCTCTAAGCAATTAGCTACAATAATTTATTGCTTGCACAAGAATTGTTTGGACAGCTTTCTTGGCGATTTCCCTCATCTCCTATGGACTCAGTCGGATAATAAACCTTATCTCGTTGCCTCAAATGCTGTTTCAGATAAGGAGGTTCTCTTTACTGGTTGTCTTCCTTAGTCTGGCCTTTTTCAAATAAATCAACACGGGTAGACCACTGGACTTGATCTTAATATCTGATTATAAACTGTGTTGACCTTGAGTGTTAACTTCTTCTCTCTAAATAAGACTGTCCCCATACTCCTACGAATAACTTTCCAGTCCTTCTAGCCTTACAAGATGGCATTAATAGGTTCTCAATATAGTGCCACAAAAACTTTCTTGAGCTCACCATAAAAATATGCCAACCTCTCTCATTCTCTTGAAAGCGTTTAATAGTTGCTAACATAACATACTATTTATCAACTTAAGCTGTAGCTTCAGTCACCTCAATGCAATTGTCGCACCCATGTTGTTTCCATAATTAGCAAAACTAACTCTGCGGTCGGCTTTGTTAAAGGATGGTTTTCAAAATTCTCTGGCATTTACGTCACACTTCTCGAGTATGCTAGTCAGGTATGGTCCCCTTACTATTAAAGCCATATTTTACATATGGAAGCTGTCTAACGCAGATGCCTAAGATTCATTCTGCGCGGGCTCCCATTGGCTGATCACTGAACCCCTATGTCACCCTGACTCAAACTCTTCGGTCTACCTTCTTTAGAACAACGTCGCGAATTAGCCGCCATTCTCTTTATTCACCAACTGTTAACCGGCAATATCGACTATCCCACACTAGTGCTCCAGTATTAATACTTACCCAAGTAATTTAAAGCCTCTCCCTCGTTTTTGGTCCAATAAGCACCGAACGAAATGGTTTTAACGAGCTATTGTGTCGTATGTTACGTGAAGCATACACGTGGATGTACCAAGTGTTCGATTTTCATTTCAACACAAGTACCATCACGAAACTGAACTTCTCAGTCATTCAGTTTCAATTTTTATTAAAGTTCAGTTTGTATTAAATTTAATAAAGCCGTGATCAATTAACCCAAGCCAATTAGAAAGATTTAACAAAAAAATAAGTAAATTATTGGCCTCTCCCACTCACTATTCGTTTTGCCATTTTTTTGCGTGATGATAAGGGAGTTACGATTTTTTGGCGACATCGAAAGGCAAGACAGAGAGAAACATAATCATAGGTAGAAAATTTCACTTTAGGAGGTTTGCATTGCCCGCCGAACGACTATTGTCGTTTGTAGTCGACAAACTTCATCACTGTGACAAGCCACCACTACATTTCTTCGGAACCTTTCTGTATTCTGTAAATTTCTAACTTCTGGAAACCAAATTCAGAAACCTAAAGTACTTAACATTACATTTACAGAAATAATTTTCGAAAAAAAAACAATGAAACTCTAACGCAACGTTAAAATCAGCTTACACACGCTTTACACTAATTTATCAATAACCTAGGGACTTTACTACTTACATTATAAGTTGTAGTATCCGTTGTAAAACCAACAAGGTCATGCTCCACATTTGGAATTGCTGCCAATGCTTGACAAATTTCATCACATCCGCTGTGCAGCGATCCCATTGCTCTTGAGAAATCCGACATTTTCAGAATGTTCCTTGACAGGTTTGTGTATCGTGAAACTCGTTTTGTATTTGATGCACTTAGATTTGACATACTGTAGTTGCATGTCATGGACAGAATCGCTTTGGGATGATACATTTCTACGGAAACATAATAAAGGACTACCTGTTTGTCTTTGCAGAAAATCAAGAGCAAACCTTTTAAAACTAAACGATTTTCCGATTCGAACAGGGCGAAATAATGAGTCACGAACTGATCCACCAAGTCATACCCATCAATATCGCACAGGAAGTTCTTCTTTGTCGTTAATGTGTTCTGTGTTTTTATTTCGACGCCGTCCTATACACAATTAATAAGTAATTAAAACATTTGAATTGAGGCAAGTGCATTTACACATACCAACTTTGTGAGATCAGGAAACAAGCTCTGTGCAGCTTTTATATATTCCGGAGCATAACTATACAAATCGCAAAGTGGATTTCCGTCTAAATTTAAGGATTTGATTGGTAGTTTCTCCAGTTCCATAAAATCACTAAAATCTTTTAAATTATTGTGGCTCAAGTCAAGCACTTTCAAGCGAAACATCTGAACAAATGGTTTCGCAAAATTGCAACTTCTTATTCGATTCTTTCCTAGTCGTAGTTCAAATATTTTCTTAGAGTATCTGTTGCCGGCTTGTGTTAGTACTCGATTCAGAATTTTCGGAGACCGAAGGTCAACTTCGACATTTTCAATTCCTAAAATAAACAACATATACAGGTCATATAAACAAGGAAGACAACCTCTAACAAACCAGCAGCTGAATTAAAGTCCTCTAAATCCAGTAGCCGTTCATTTGCAATAAACCTTTGTTCTATCGCCTTGGCTATAGCTTTAATGGCAATCAATGGCTCGCTGTCGAAGCTTTTCACATTCATTATTAATTGGATGATAAGCATTTCGTCATCTGGATCTGGAGCAGGTATTTGAAGCTTACAATCATAAACCAGGTACTTGAGATGAGCATAACATTCTCGGACGAAAAATGTGTGTTCCGTTGAGTTTTCCTAAAAACATTTATTAGTTTAGAGAAAAGAAAGTTTGGATAAGGCGTAGGCAGCTTACCTTATAATTGCAGGGGTATATTTCACTTAATTCTGGTGGAAAGGCATTGAAAAATGCATCTAATAATTCGCGTTTTGAGTACTTTTTTCTGTTGGGTATCTACAAACAAAATAATAGACAATTTAGTCTTATATCTAGAGATGGAAATGTTAAGCTCTGTCCAATTCTGAGATCAGGTATCCGTTTGCAAAAGTTCATGTATCAGCTATGTTAGATAACTTATGAATATATTTATGAGTTTCGAATAATAATTAAGAAATCGTAGGGAAATTTTGACTAAAATATCGCACATTTGCAGCTATATCTCATCGATAACGTCACGGATATTCTTGAATGCTTGAATTCACTAATCATGGTTCGATCACGCAATCCATTCACCGTAACAACCACAACCGCAACATTTTTGAAGAAATAACATCCAATTATGCTTCTTGCCCAAAAACCGCACCAAACAGTAAGACGATCGGATGGAGGTTGCCACACAATCATTCTTAACTGCAAACAAGGCAATTCTGCTCATTTACAATGTCGTGAAGACGAAAATGTGCCTCATCGCTCAAAATGATTTTTAGGCTGAATTCTTGACCAATCACACGCATATACAACGCCCAATTAACAAAGGTACGACGCTGCTGATGGTCGGCAAGCTTAAGTTCATGCGTCAATTAAACCTTATAGTCTTTATGATCCAAACCAGAGACTGACTGCCCCATGTAAGGATCTAAAAATGTGATATATTCAACGATGATTGCTACCGTGAAGACAAGTAGGGATTGGATTAGTCATTAGGCAAACAATCTTGAGTTTCAGGTATTCAAACGAGCGCGTTCTATCACCGAGAGAAAACACAAAAGAGAAAGACCCCACCTCATGTTGCGAAGATGGACCGCAACCGACTTAGCGTTCTATGAGAGACAAGTTTCGCCAACAACTTAAAAAAAAAAGCCAACAACCTTAACGTAAGGTGGAGGAAAAGTGGGTTGCGACCATAGCAACCTTCACGATCAAGAGCATTGTTCACACGGCTTAGTGCAGTTACTGCCATAAGTCTTCTTAAACTCTTGCGTCACAAAAAAGATCTGTCACTCTAGGCATGAGAGTGTTGGTTTAACTTCCGCGTAAAAAACGCACCTGCCACTGTAGTAGCACAATTTACAATTTCGAATATGCTTTAGGATCTATAAAAAATGAGCCAATGTTGACTTTGATCATATTCTGGTTACCGAGACATGGGAAATATAAGAAGCTTAACGCTGGACGCCTTAGTACCCCAAAAATAGCTTGAGCTCATAGTGAACTGCTTGCATGAAAATGGTGTGCCACCTCTCTGCCTAAAAGGCAACGAATATCATATTCGATGAGTTACCAAAGATAGGTTTAATCTATCAGACGATGGGAAATTTGTGGAAAGAAAACGAATACCAGAATAAGCACACAAAAAATACTGCAACGAAAAACTAGAGCAGCGAGGAAAGAGCACAGACCCAGAAAAAAGAAAGAATTCGTGCGAAAAAATAAGGGTTCAAGCAGCATCCTAGCTAAAAGAAGTCGATAAGTCCTGCAATGGGGACATCTGTAATATGTATTAGCTGGATTCAGGCGCTGGTCGTACGCCTTTTCACCGAAGAACTCATATTCAGTCATCAATGAAGTAGTCTATACCCCTGTCCGAAAAGAGGCTGACACAAAAATGAATAGTCTGAAGGATGACTATTCTGCCACCTCGGACTAGATTCTGGAGACAATGCTTTGGTAAGGAGCATGAACCAAATCATTAACTGATTACGTGTATATTTATGCGTGCTTGATGACTACAATCTACATGTTTGTTTTTATAAGAAAGCGGATTTCATATCCTGCAAGAACTACCACATATATAGTCCTATGCAGCATATTGTATAAATATCTGAAATCCTAACCATAATTACCAACGCCGCAGGGGAAATGGCATATATTTAAAATATTGCAACAGTTCCATGGGAAAATTCGTATTCAGATACTTAAACACCAAAGATGAGCTGACGATCTACTAGGCATTCCGCCGTCTCTCTTCATTTTACTGGGCAAAGTGGTGAGCCATTTAAATCCAAAACTTCCGACTGCACAACCTGGTTCATTCGTTTTACTGCTTTGCTAACTTCAACTTCCGCAAAATCTGTCAGTGCTCCTTAGTGCACGGCAGCCTAAGCAGCCGTTTATGCAAATTTTGGTATTCTACGTTAGCAGGTATTCCTGCGGATCTTCAATATACTTTGCTGATTGAATTCCTTCCAAGTTTCCTTCTCGTTCCGTTAACGTTAACTCGTTTGCCCGGGAGTTGCACTTCTTCTGCTGCTTATTACCTGCCTCGGTGCCTCCACTGTGCTGATTACTTCTTTTACATAGTCTAACTTATGACGTACTTTATCAGTTTCGCCTTTTTCGCTGTACTAAGCTTGCTTTTTGTTCTTAACGTCATTTTGGTCTCATTATTCAAGCCGTTGAAATACTCTTACATTTACCTTCGAAGTTGTTTCCGTCTTCCTGCTGGTTTATGGCATTTTGGAGTCATTCTCGAGAATTAAACGCCCAACCTGCCCTCTGCTTGTTTTAACTGATCTGATTATGACTTCCCATTGGAACTATTCCAGACAATCATCGGATTTCCGATTTCATCTACTTAGTGCATGTAGCGGATGTTAATACGAAAAGCGCTAACAAGCCCGTCCAGATATTGAGGGATGCCAACGGCATCGAAATCACCCATCGCAAACATAAGAAAAACAGGTCTGGAAGACAAAATTTTTACCAGGCAAACAACTCACTTAGAGAGCCTCAAGGTGATGATGCTTTGCAAATCCTTGATACTAGAATTTCCAATCTATGGGACGCTTCATGGACTAGATGCTTTGTATACTATATCCTCTTTGCGATCACAACAAATGAAGTAGAAGGCGAAATATGGATGTAGTCCAAAAAGGTTAAATGCGAAACACAAAACACAGTCCAGGATTAAACGGATTTGAACCAATTCCTATTTCGAAACTTAAGAAAATACCAAATCTCAAATTTACGGATCAAGAAATCAAATTTCAAAGCAATTTGACATAGCTCCGTGTAACACACTAATAACTAAAAGACGACTGAGTATCAGGCAGTCCCTGGAATCTATTATCACCATTCAGAATATAGAGCTACAACCACTGTACCAAAGCAATGCAACAAGGAATATACTCACTGTTATCGAATTCCAGTTATCGTCATTTTCATATTTCTTCATTCGATTCGGCTTCATTGGATCAATCAGCTTTCCCTGAGAGTCCCCATCATCTTTATCCGTTTGCATAGGAATTGTTCGCAATTCTTCAATAGTCTTGCCATCCTAAAACGAAACGAATTCCATTATAGATCCCCTTCCTAAGAAATCTACTTCAGCCCTTACTAGCTTAGTAAAATTAGCAAATAGATTTTTCATATTTAAAGGATAATCTTCTCCCTCGGTCACTGGATTACCCTCAAGAAAGAGTTCTTCCATTTTGATTTCTTTGAGTTCCTTACAAATTCGCGATGATGAATACAACTAGAAGAAACCGTTCAGTACAAGGAGATAAGTCAAAAACAATTACTTACCAGGTTGCCACTAAGATCCAATATATCAAATTCACATCCGTTAAAGGCCTTCATGGGTTGTAGGCTGGTAATGTTATTATTTTTCAAGCGTATACCATTAACACGCCGAAATTGATCCTCGTTGCGAAATATCGATCGGCACAACACATCAAAAACTGCTTTGTTTCTCAGGTTTATCGCGATATCCTTAAATTCTAAAAACCTTTTAAGGACACAGAGAATCTCGTGGAAGAAAAACATAAGTTACCTGGATTTTTGGCGAATTCGCTTAAGTTCAAAATACCTCCTTTCTCCATAGTTTTGAAAAGTCCCTCTAAAGCCTTTTCTATTCGTTTTGTTGGAGAAATCTGTCCATACTTGTATTCGGCGACGTTGAGAACAACTTCCAGTTTAATCGTAGTTCCATTCGCCATGTAAAGATAGAGATTCTTGGAAAACAGTTTATCCAGAGCAGCCTGGCACTGTCGAACAAAGAAACGATCTGCTTTGGCTCCTTCCTTAGGGAGGGACATTTCTAATTGGATTAAGATGTCCTGAACTTATTCCCTGTTTGCTTACCTCGTAAACCATGGGAAAGAACTCCTCATCGCCAACACCTTGGAATAGAGCTTCAAAAATTGATCTTTGCGAGAATTTCCCCCGATGGTGGACGACAATCTGATGCCAGACGAATCCTTGGGTCATTTTCGATCGATCGTAAACATTCTTGTCAATGTAGGATGCAGAATTCTTGTAGTTAAGTAAAATGGGAGCATCATTGGCGAATTCCAATGTTTCGTCTAAATGGGATGTGTTACAAATATAAAGGTATAAGAATTTGAGGAATCTAGTTTACCTGGAGTTCGTGTTGAAATCATTTCAATTTGTTTTTCACTTTCACTTGTACAAAGAAAATAAGAAAATCTGAATCAAGAAATATTTACCTCGAAGGCATGTAAACAAATCTACAATTTTCAAAGACAGGGTTCGTTCGATTTGTTTATTGATTATGTCTCTTAACGGGTTTGCATGTTACAGTTAAATGGTATAATTAAACAAAGTAGCAATATCACTGTCTACAGATAAATTGCCTTTCATATAAAAATGTACTAGCTTTATAATATTTCACTCGCGGAATCTAAATATACAACTCAAAACTCATAGTTAACTCTTATTCTTCATTTATGCCATATTTAAGCTTATAGCGGGTAGCTCGACATATTTATTTATAACAGTTTTCAATATTTAGTGTTAACCCGTGTAAGTTTTGTTATTATTTATTCATTTGTTATACCTAAAGCTGTCACATTTGATTATTACAACGTGATTTCTTTTCGATTTTTTTAATATTTTTGTCAAATTTTTAGTAAAAAAATCTACAGTTTGCACTATGTTGTTAACATGTGTTACATGTGTAGTAAAGTATAATTCAACGATTAGAAACTGCTTACTTCCATTATTTTGGAATTAAAATTAGAAACCAAGGTAAATCGTGAGTACCCCATTTTAGTTGCAGTACTTGTTCTACGAATTTGATTAAGTGGCTAAACAAACAGAAACGTTCATTGCCTTTTGGCATTCCAATGATACTAATCATGAGAAAGATTGTTACTTTTGCTTGACACCACCTATCCAGCATGGTATCTAGAGAAAAAAGAAGCGGAGCGTGATACACCCTGACGTTGTATCTGTAACGCAACCAGTACCACACGGAACCGATTTGCCTGTCTCTCAATCTCCTGAAGCCTGCCAGCCAGATACTGAAGAAGAGATTGATTTAATGAAAGCTGACTACAATGAGCCTTCAACCTCACAAGCGTCACAGTTTTTGGGTGAAAATATTGTTTGTAACGAACCTCATAGTGCTTCTTAAGATGACCTTATAATGTTAAAATCAGTGTTTACAGAAATCCTCAGAAGGACTTGATGCCTTACTTTAAATCAGAAAACCAACTTGTATTTTGTCATGACATAAATGGCTTGATGAACGCTTTGAAGATTGAATACAATCCACAGAAATGGAGACTGTTTATAGACGCCTCAAAATTGAGTTTGAAAGCTGTTCTTCTCCACAACGGTAACACAAATATGATAATAATATATAGGATTTAATTAAAAGGCATATAAAAAAATATTTCTGTATACCAGTGTAATCATTTGGTGGGCATTTACACGTAACACGTTTTATAGTAATTGTAGGGTCTCGATTTTTTTAGATTCTCATTGAAGGTTATGCCTGGAATAGATGTGCAGTAGTACATATGGCGTGCAGTAACGCACATGAGACACACGTGCGGTAAAATGTGACATTTCGTCTTTAAACTTCTTATCTTTCGGAAGAAAAATGTTCTTATTATTTTTATAATTTTTGTCATATAAACAAATATTATTCCGCACAAATTCAATTAGTTGTTCCTCTATTTTCAACAATATATTTTTGGAAAAAAAAAATATAAAATTCTAAAATTCCGGTATAAATAAATTGAAGTTGTCAAGTTTAGTACTAAACTGTACTAAACTGTACTAACCTGTACTAATTTGCAATTCTATTTCAACGGGTTTTCAGTAAGATTAGAATTTGCAATTGCTTTTGAAATTTTGCTCAAGACAATAAACGCAAGTCCTGAAAAAGCCAGCAAAATTGTTTTAGCCTGCTGTTTCTTACACAACTATTTAAAGAAGAAAAATGGTTTCGTTTATGAAGCTATACCATCAACAGAAAACCTTCCTTCGATCATTGGACTTGAATCCAGACCCTACAAACCTATCTAAAAATATCCGTAACAAATTATCCAATTATATAATTATTATTATTATTATTAATGAAAAATAAAAAATATTTAAAAAATTAATTAAAACGTTTACTGGCGATTAATTCCGACAAGTCGGTACAAGGCACTTAATCTTGCTCTCCAGTAGTTATGTTGCTTTGCACAGCCGATTGCTGCCACTCATGCATCCTCAAGTACGCTGGCAATGACATAAATTGTACAGGTGAGATTGGGGTGGATGTCCTTGTACTGAAAGCGGAAGAGGATGGGAGAAAAGTCATATGCTGACTTGTTGATATTATTTGAGGAGGCGATATCCTCGAAGAAGCCGATGACGATGTATTCACCACATTTAGGGGCAGTTGCTTTAACTGCCCAAGAATTAGAATCTCTTCTATGGCTTTCTTGGCATACAGCTGCTGCTCCTCATCCATTTTTCTATAGGAGCATGCCCAAGATTTAGCATATAAATCGGCTTAATCCTCCTGTTTATTTCGGGTTATCGTCTGCAAGTGCAAACAAGCTTATTGCAAAAATTCATTTTTCGGATCATTCCTCGTCCGTTTTGATGGATTTTTTGAAATTACAACAGAATTATTATGACATTGGAAGGCATACTTATAACGTGTTCCGAAGTACATACCTCAACATCCATATCGAGAGTTGAAGAACTTTCCGAGGGCTACTCCTGATCCCTCAAAAACTCTAAATTTTCACCTGACTTCATGGAGCCCGAAATTTTTTTGAGTTCGCGGCTGTAGGAGGTTTTAATGTTGGTTAACTTAATTTTAAGTATGTTTTGCTAACATTATTTCCCGGGCTTGGTTCTTTTTTTCATTTTATCGCTCAAAATTACAAACTAGGGCGGGAAAATTTTCTTAATTTTGACAGCTAGTGAAATGGCTTGCCTACACACAATTCAATCGAGTTGAAAGACTTTTCAGTCAATCTCCAAAATTCAAAATCTTTGGTATTTCTTCAACCAACTCGCCAACCGTCAAACTGATCAATTGCCAAAGCTATACACGTGTTGATTTCATCATGATTTGACTGAGTTGATGGGTGAGTTGAATCGTGTATGGTCTGCTTAAGATTAGAATTAGCAACCTACGTGTTGTTTAGAACTCAACATAATGATCATTATTATACATAAATACAATACATCTAATTGTTCAGTAATCTTTTCACTCACTGTTGTAATCGAGTGGTCGAAGCATGGGGTGGCTTTTCATCGCTTCACTATGAGTTCTTAAAACACGTGGAGAAAAATGATAGTGCAGAATACGAAGCCGATTTCGGTATATACGAGTATGAAACAAAGTATTTCGAGGCGCACTCTGGATTAAAAACAGCTATTCGTGAACGGGAAAATTTGGAAATACCTAACCCCAAATCCAAAGATTCGGTATTCGATCTTATTGCTGATCAGCAGACCACGTTTTTAAAAAAATTAGATTCTTCAACCAACGCTTGTTCGAAAATTAATCTGCCGACAATTAACATACCTCCATTTTCTGGCGAGTACAAGGATTGGCATACCTTTCGGGATTTATTCCTAGGATCAGTCGACAACAAACCGAATCTGACTCCTACCCACAGATTTCAATATTTAAAATCTTTTCTACGCGGAGCCGCAGCCGACCTTATCCAGCATATAAAAGTTTCGGATGCGAATTACACGGTTGCTTGGGAAAAACTTGAAAGGCGTTACGACCGGGTGAACTTGGTTGTCCAATCTTTCGTGCAAACGTTTTTATCGCTGCCCTCCACGAATATTGTAAACGTGCCGGTACTGAGAAGGATAACAGATGGTGCAGATGAAGTAATTCGTGGTCTTAACGCTCTTGATAAGAATACTCGTGATCCGTGGCTAACTTTTCTTTTGCTAAACAAGGTCGATAATGAGACAAAGCATGCGTGGGCAGAGGAAGTGGGTTCGCGTGAGAACAGTTCGATATACGATCTAATTGCGTTCCTCGAACGTAGGTGTGATGCATTGGAATCGTGCCAATCGCTGAATCGATCGACAATATCACGCGTAAAACAATCGGTTCCCGTTCGAACTCACTTAGCAAAAGCCTCAGACACAGCAATGTCCAATGTGCAAACGTGATCACAATTTATCGCAGTGCCATCAATTTCTTGATTTAGATATCTCGTCGCGGATAACCTTTACAAACACTAAATTAATATGCTTTAACTGCCTACGGTCAGGTCATTCGTCAATTAAATGCCGGTCCTCGTTTTGTTGTCGCATCTGCAAGGCCCGTCACCACTCTCTTGTTCATCAAGACATCACTCCCCCAGCTATCGAAACTACTCATGTAATTCCCGTATCGTCGGCTTCCGTTTCACAGAAATACTTGTCTTCAGATAACTCTTCCAGTTCTAGTGCTAATGCTCAATTGGTATCCAACCACTCGCTTGATTTTAGCATTCGTAAGCAGACCGTACTTCCAACAATTCTCTCTAAAATTGAAGATAACCGGGGACAACTCATAGACTGTCGTGTTTTATTGGATACCGGATCACAATCAACATTCATTACGGAATCATTAGCTCAAAGGCTTGGGCTTGCGCGAACTCATGCTAGAATTCCTGTATTAGGGTTATCTTCAAAGGAAGCTGGATACACTTAAACTTTTCTCTCGGTACAATTCAACGAATTTAAAGATCGAGGCACTAGTTTTGCGTAAACTAAAGTCAAATTTACCGTTGAAATCATTTGACGCATCCACATGGGAGCACATTCGGAATTTGGATTTCGCTGATCCTTATTTCAATGTTTCCAGTCCTATAGACGTACTACTCTGATCTGACAAACTTTGGTCCATTTTGAAGGCCGAACAAACTATTGGGCCACAAGGTAAACCAATAGCTCAAAATACTACGTTCGGTTGGGTCGTCGCTGGAGAACTATCTGATTCAAGTGGTGATGGCCAAGGATTCTGCTCATTTCATTCAACTATCGACGTAGATATTCTTTTACAGCGCTTTTGGGAGCTGGAAGAAGTTTCATCTAACCAAACTCGAGTCGCTTTTAATGACCCGGCGGAAGAACACTTCCGGAAAACGTTCGCTCGCGCGTCGGATGGAAAATATATCGTCTTGCTCCCATCAAAAAATCCTTTGCCAACATTCGTAGGTACTCTAAAGACAGCGGTCTCGCGGTTAAATTCGATGGAAAGACGGTTTCGTACCAACCCTGAGTTGCATCGACAATACTCCAATTTTATGCAAGAATATCTTGAACTTGGTCACATGGAACTAATTCCTTCTAACGAAATTTCAAAAGATCCATCTCGTCAATTTTATCTTCCTTATCACGCTGTTCTTAAGCCAGAAAGCTCATCGACAAAGCTTCGCGTAGTGTTTGATGGTTCGGCAAAGGACTCAAATGGTCATTCCTTAAATAATCATTTGCTAATCGGTCCACCAATACAGCGCGATCTTATCGGGGTGTGCCTTAACTTTCGCCAACATTGCTACGTTTTCGCGGCCGATATTATTAAAACGTTCCGCCAAATTTGGGTTAAAAAAAGTGACACAGACTTTCAACGTATCGTATGGCGTCGAAATTCTAATGAAGAAATCCAGCAATATCGACTTCGAACAGTGACTTGCGGTACTGCATCAGCTCCATTCTAATCGGTCCGCGTACTACCGCAAATCGCTGATGATCACAAATCTAAGTACCCAAACGCTGCAAGAAATTCTTCTTGAACTGCAGTCTGAACTGATCGCATTACCATCGGAAGCGCGTTTACAGCTTCGAAAATGGAGTTCCAATTGCTGGACTCTATTCGCTCAAAGGAACCCTGAAGATTGTGAGTACTCCTTTTTTGATCTTGAACGCTCGCAGTCAGTCGTTAAGGTGTTGGGAATGTATTGGGATCCAGCAACTGACGTGCTGTCTTATAGTTTGAATCTAACCAACTCGTATCAAGAAGAACGTTGCTCTTCGAAATAGCACGTATCTTCGATCCACTTGGACTCCGTCAGTGATTTTGTTTAAAATTATGTTTCAAAAGCTCTGGTCATCTGAGCTACAACTGAATTGGGATGATTCTTCTGATATCTCCCAGAAATGGCTAACCTATCCCGAACAACTCCCATCGTTCGAACAAGTTCGATCCCTCGCCTTGAACTCTGTGGTGCGTTACTATTGACTCGATTGATAGCCCGGGTAAAGTCATTAGTGAAGAAAAAAAATGGATAGAACCTGTGCTTAGTGTGATTCCGAAATTGTGCTGCATCGGTTGTCCTCACCCCCTCGTCGCTGGACAACATTCGTCGCCAATCGAACTGCTGCTATCTTAGAAACTTTACCTCGATATTCATGGCGATATGTTCCTTCGCAATCAAACCCTGCTGATTGTGCTTAGCGTGGGATCTTACCCTCCGATCTTGTTAACTATCGTATGTGATGGACCGGTCCATCTTGGGGTTTTGCTATCCGAAGAACAAATCGGAACTTTCAAAAGGCTTTGAAAAGTCATGTACATGGTTACGTTGTGTTCCTGTCATGTCTTTCATGACCTTATCCAAAATATTTCGTCCTGGTATCGGTTGCAAAGGGTAACTGCCTACATCCTTAGGTATGTCGCAAACCTAAAACCTAAAACGTTAATACGAGCTACCCACGGGCTGACTTATGCTGAAGTCCGAAATGCGAAGATTTCCATCTTAAGGTTTGTTCAACTTGACGCATTCGAAGATGACATTCAAAACCTACTAAGGGTGGGTTATTTACCATCAAAATCTAAGCTGTTGAGGTACTCCGCATTTTTGGACGACGATGGACTACTCCGCATCGGTGGACGCATCAAACACGCTAATGTATCGTTTAACATCAAGCACCCTATCATACTCCCCAAAAGTAGTTATGTTTCTTCTCTTATTATTTCAGATACTCACAAAAATTATCTATTTACATGCGGGTGTATCAGTATCATCCCCCATGCCATAAACCACATCAAACAGTCAATCTTTATGGATGCATTGATGCTTGACCGAACACTTGTGGATTTCGTTCGCTCCAATAGCGGTAATTTTGCTTGTTGACATAGCCGCTGACCCAAAAATGGGCCTCATCCGAAAAGACGATTTTTTGGCCAAAACCCAGATCTCTGGATCGCGCCCAATTAGCGAACTCACGACGTTGTCTATGTTCGTCCGGCTTCAATTCTTGCGTCAGCACAATCTTATACGGATGTACAAATAAACCGGGTTGACTCTTTGGCATTGCCCAATTCAGCTGATCGGCGCCGAATCGACATTTCTAGGTCGTCTTCGATACTGGCCGCTACGTTGGCTATGTTTTCTTCATTTCGAACCATTCCCTGTCTGGTTGGTGGCTTAAGTTCCAAAAGAGTGTTCTGACGCTTAAACTTTTCCACGGTGCGACGAATTGCCCGAACACCGAAGCCACGATGATGACCGACCTCACAACGACATTCACGTTGCCTATTTACAACTGAGCCGGAATTTCGATAATATTTTTTATTTATTTCCGCACGTTCGGCAAGCGTAAAACTATGTATCATGAAATGGCAAACCTTACTGAATATTTTGACAGCTGGATGTCATTGGTAACTTTGAAAGCTGCTGAAAACTAACAATTGGAAAAACTATCATTGCTATCTGATCACCCTATCTAATAGCCTCTTCTTAAATAAATGAGGCAAGTCTGGTTCCCTAATACACCAGCTTTATGTGCTAAGCATATGCTGTGTCTCGATTGATCGAAACTGATACCCTCACAGCAGCTTTTAGAACGTCGTGAATTCGGTGACATACTCTTTGTTCATCAGTACCCTCCTTCTCTATTTCAACCACATTGAACGTAAACTTAGAACTGTTCCCACCATTTTAATCCTTACGTAACGATGTTACGACAAAGCCGGCACTTCAACCAACCAAATTTAGTTGATGCAGTCAAATTCAGGCTGAGAAACAACCCTGGTGGTGGCTTACTCCGCTCAAAAGATCCGTGAAAATCCAACTCCAAGAAAATCCTGACTCGCCAAACGGATGCTAGACAAGCCCCAGAGGAAACCGCATTATTCTTTTTACGGTGCATTTGTAAGCAGTGCAAATGATTGCAAAAGTATTATCAGAGTTTGCCATCTAACTGTCATCGTAAAGGTACACTAGGTACGCCTTTGCTAAGCACCTTAATGTTCTAGGCATAAGTGACACAAAATCATGCAACGGTTTCTGTGAGAATGCCGACGAGACCGCGGAAGAGGAACATATGATGAGTACGTTGGATTTTATTCTTTGTCTGAATGCTATGTTTTGACAGGGAAATTTAGTTAATTTTTTAGTATTTAAGTTCTTGTCTATATAAAATGTACAGTGCGATTCAAAACGTAGAATTAGACGCGCAATGTTAAAACTTCCACCGCTTTAACCACCAATCACGATGAACGGTTAAAAGAAAACAAACATTACTTTGATAAGCTAGCAGAACCGTAAAACAGAAGTTCCAGTTGTCATGACATCAACGGATTTATTTATTTCAGCTAAGTTTTGAAAATATTTGCGATTTTCTTTATTTTGTAATTTGCTTATCAATTTTCATTATCCACTTTTGGATCACTGCTATTGTAATACATATGATGTCAGAAGAAAAAATCAAATGGCCAAGCGAACGTATACCACAAGGTGGTCTATTCCATGCCCCCAAAGTAGAATACAGCAAGGAGACCAGCGATTTACTAAAATGTATTATAAGTCACCCAATAACATACTTTCAGAATTAATGGTTCTGTTCTTTATTTAGTGTTGATGGCCGAGTCCAAGTTAAGCATGCAAATCAGGAAGCAAATAAACTATCATTTAAGAAATGGTGACCCACTACCAGTTCCACCGCCACCAATGGGCCCAAAGTGTGTGGATGAGAATGCAAGAGCTTTGGAAATAATTCGAAGAGCTCGTGTAGCTAAAAGGAAAAGCCTTGATGCAATTGTTGCGAGTGGAGCTTATGAAATGCAAAAGTTTGTTGCTAATTTGACTCAAACAGTAATTGTTAATTAAGATGTTTTTTTTTCTCTCAGATATCGTCCGAATCCTGATGGCAAGGTTCCATGTAATAAAGCTAAAATGAAATTACAAGAAGCGATGAGTGGCATTCGCCAATCTGAGAATTGTGTGAAGCCCAAGAGAAGGCCAGAAATCGTGGATGAATCGAATATCGAACCAGAAGATCTAATTAACGAGTGTAAGCTTAAATTATCTGATGTAAATAGGTCTTAGGAGTTGAGTTTTCGCATTCGGAAAAACAGCATTCAGATATTCGGTCTTCTATTTGGACTCATTCGTATTCTGATATCTTCTAGTGAATTTATTCAATTATTAAGGCTATGATGACGCTTTCCTCGTCAATTCAACAGAAAATCTTGCCATTCAAATCCAAGATTTCCGGTTGTCGTTCATATAACTTCGAAGCATACGTGATCGAATCCGACAGTCCATCCCCTATTCATCGTTTTTACTGCATCGCTAAATATAAAATATTTCATTTCTTTCCCGTACACGACAGCCGAATTGTTCTGCTTTAGAAATGGAGCCTGCTGTTTTAGAGCTTTTCGTTCGTTAAACCGCAATGTTAAAAATATTGTCGACGTTGCATGTCGCATCTTTGTAGGTAGCAAGGATGCCTCCTCTCGTTTTCTGATGCTACCCAGTTCTTCATTTGAGTGGCGCCGAGCAGCCGACATTTAACCATTATAGATGCCCAAACATTACGAACGTCCGGTATAGACTCGGATCGCTATCAAGTTACGGTCAAATTACGGATATCTCAAACTCCATAACAACGGAGAAATGTAAGATTTAACGTTGAGCGGAAGCAATCACAACAATCCTTCAATATTTTTGGCTGGAAATCATTGGTGTCGATACCAAGATGTCGTGAGATAAAGCTGCGCCTGATGTGTTGGATTTCACCCGAGCACCCTCAGGAAACCCTTGGTTTGTCGAAGAGTGGGTGCAAAAGGAAAAGAACTGTCATATGTCCGTACTCACTAAGAGGAGCATGAGAAATTTGCGATCGAGAAAATGGAATATTGCAACCGCAGGAATAACGTTTTGAAGTTTTACCAAATGTTAAAATGAATGAAACCGGAGCAAACATTTAAATAGTAAAGTCACTCTCGACGCTGACTACATGGAAAACCCATTTCTGCAGACTGTTAAACGGCGAATACGATAAAAATGTCGGTGTCGGGCAGAATGAATCACTTCACATGGGTGACAAAAGCCATTATTTGCATCCAGCATACATAATGAAGTAAAGATATCAAAATCTAAACGTATACATAACAAAGCTGCCGGACTGGACGACCTACCTGCTGAGTTATTTAAGGCAGCTAAAGGTGACTTGATTGGGAGCATACACTAGCTCATTCCCAAGATAAAATATGTCCCTGATGAATCGAAGCTCAGCATCGTTTGGCCGAGGGCCCTCTTAACTACGACAACTACTGTCAGTCTCCATAACATCACGTTCAAGATCTTGCCCACCGCCGGCGAATCGTCGGTATTTCACAATAGACAACCATTTTTTTGAAGATTTTATTTAACCCGGCCCCGCTTTTAATTCTGATAATGATACCTGGTCCGAAATCAGACGAAAATATACTTTTGTCAATTGCTGGATTACTGGCTTAAGAGAGCCATTGGGCCTTAGCGAAGACGAAAATATATTTTTCAACGCAAGATTTAAAGAGGGTGTATAACAGCCAACACCACGGGCTTAACAGCGACATCAACTTGGTAAAAAAAGTCATTAGTCTTGGATGGGTACGACATGTAGAACGAATCAATATTAATGTTCCGACATAAAGTGTCTTTTGCTTCTACAAGACATTGACTTGTGTGATGTAACCGTGAAAGGGACCTCCACCATATCGAACCAGGAAACTAGAGGTTGTTGGCAAAATACCGCGTTAATTGTAGACGTTTATTGATTGAGGCCCAGGACCACCTTGAACTGTAGCGCCACCTAAGAATGTAAGTTCAGAGAAAAGCGTGAATTTCACCGAAGATGGCGAAGATATTGTATGTACAGAACGCATGTTTATTTACGGTCGCTGATTTCTCCCGGACTTACAACGTAGTAGAGGAAGCCATCGTCTTAGGTGTCATGCACAAATAAGGAATTAACCATCTCTGAGCGCGCAACTGGAAGTAGTTGACCAAGGACCGCGATAACTGGATAGGCTTATTGGTTGAGGCCAGGCACACTACGGACTGTCATGACAAGTATGTTAAGTAAGTAAATTAATTCAAATGATTGGTAAGTAATGCGACAAACCAAAGTGTTTCAAGGTAGTAACGTTCACAAAGTAGGCACCATACTTTTCGGTCGTGCCATCCTGTTTATTCACAAGATGGTTATCTGAAGTGTCCTTGCATGCCAATTTATTTCAAAGAGGATTTGAAAACTGAAACTGAAAGATTCGTTGCACAATTTGTTATCCTAGTTTTCGGCGTCAAATAATTTTTAAATAATTTAAGCATGACGGTTCTTCAATCTCCGAAATGTTCTATACTCCCATTTTTTCGGCATCGTCGTTGCATATTTTTTAACACTTACTTTGATAAAAATTCTATTCAACACTTTTAAAATTTTTATTTCCAGTACTTGAACAAATATCCGAACGTGCTGATTGGCTGGCGGAGATGGAAGAACTCGGCGAAGGCAAGAAACACCGCGATGACATCAAAGGACAAATCGCCGAACGCTTACGACGAATTCGAGTTTTAGAGAAGCAAATTGAGCTGAAAAAACAAGGCTGTAGGTTCATCAACTGAAAGCCAATAAAGGAACACTTGAAACGCTTCAAAACTAATTTTTCTCTTTATTTTTTCAAATTCCAATACATAATTAAATATATGAGTGTGTGTGTAGTAATTACGTTCTTTTGTTTTCGTTTTTTTTGTTTATTATTCATTTTAATCGAATAAATATAGACGAAGATATTAATTTTCGTTATCATTAGTAGTATTTATGTACACAAAAAAAAAAAATCAATCAGACAAATGCGTCTTTTTAGTTGGCAAAGTTGTCCAAAGTAACCCTGCAAAAAGTTCCAGAGCTGCTCCGGTTTGTTTGTTTTTTCTTAATAAATACACTTTTAAGCATAAATAAGAAATCACATATACATAAATATTATTAATATAATAGCGAATAAATGCACACTTTATGGAAGTGGCATTAAAAGCTGCAAAAGATAAACAAGAAAATCGAATAAATTTAGCCTTTTCAGTGGCGCCGATTTACGTTATACGAAGATTGGCGGTTAATTGGGAAAGGGACAAAAATTCCAAACCACGGTACGTTCGCTTTTTTCTCCAGACAAAAGACAATAAACGTAGCAAGAAAATTCAATCACAAAAAATGATTTCAAAGTGAGCAAATTTTCTCTGCCGTTTTCATTTGAGATCTCCTAACACGCTGGCATGTGAGAACGAAACTCACCAGCAGCTTCAGCAAAACGATTTCGAATCAAATATGAGCTAATTACTTCGGCAACCTCGTGTGGACGATCTTCATGGACAGCATGTCCGCAACGAGCTAGTACTTGCATTTGAAATTTACCTAGAAAATTAAGAATTTTTACTTTCATTCGAAAGACTCATTCAAAACCTTACCTTGCATTTGGCCGACTGTTAAAGTCTTATCTAAACCATCGATGCTTGCCAAGAGTAATTGTTTTGGTACTCTCAGATTGAGGAATTTCTCACTTAGACCAGAAAACCAACCGACCCAGTATTTTTCTGATTTTGAAAGATCAATGCGCCATGTGTATCTGTAATTGATTGGAGTTTTTCGTATGAATGTGAGGGAATCACAGAAGGGCTTACTTTTTATTGCTGTCATCGTTAGCGGGCAATGGTTTTTTAAAATCGTTGCTCGGTGGTAATGGTGGCAATGAGGAGGATGTCGGTGATGTTGCATTTTCTGCATTTTCCGCGGTCTCTTCGTCTTCGGAAATTACCAATGGATGTGTATATGTCGATGTTTCTGTTGATTCTTCAGTGTCGTCTAGTAGGGGAAGTTCGTTGGTGGCGAGTTTTTTTGTGACACAGCTATGAGGACCAAACAAATATAGGTAGAGATTAAATTAAATTTATAATTAACGAGATGAATTCATACTGCAAATTTTATTTAGGTTACTAATATATATTCATATAAAAGTACAAGTTAACTCTTGCAATCTGTGCCATTTTTAGCCAAAAGGAATCCCTCATCGTCACCACCGTGGTATAATAAAGAGCTGCGATCTCTTCGTAACAAGAGAAATAAGCTCTGGTATTCTTACTTAAAATCGCGTTCCGACACCGATTTCTTCTACTACCAGTCTGCCCAAATTAATTTCTCTGTACTTTGCCAAACTCTCTATAACAACTATTTAAACCGAATGGACCACACACTCATTTCCGACCCCAAAAGATTCTTTCAGTTCATCAAAACTAAAAGCAAATCGGATAACTATCCATCATCCCTAAATTTTCTTGATAGGTCCTCGGGCGATTCCCAAATTATTGCAAATCTCTTCGCAATCTTTTTTGGCCAAGCGTTCGCCATCCATTCCCAAGAGCTAGACCATTCTTACTTTTCCTACTTAAACAGCTGCCCACAAACAACTTTGGAATCGGTGTCTATAACTTTAGAGCAAGTTAGAGATAAAATAATAAAACTCAAAGATGATTATTCTGCTGGCCCTGATGATCTTCCCCCTATATTTTTAAAGAAATGTCAAATGCATCTAGCCCAACCTCTTACAGCTCTCTTTCAGCTATCTATCACCCAGGGATTATTTCCATCAACCTGGAAAAGGTCGTTTATTATTCCCCTACATAAAAAAGGTAGAAAAGACGATATTTCCAACTATCAAACAATTGCTAAGTTGTCCTGCATACCTAAGCTTTTTGAGAGCATTATCTATGACATATTGTTTCCCCAAACCAGCACGGATTTTTCAAAGGCTGATCTACGACCACCAACTTAACGGAATTCGTATCAAGCACTTTATGTGCACTGGAATCTGGAAATGAAGTTGATGTGATTGCCACCGATTTCAGCAAAGCCTTTGATAGAATTTCTCATGATATAATCCTTCTAAAATTAAAGGCTCTTGGTTTCCAGATAAACTTTATAACTTGGGTTCAATCCTATTTAAATGAACGACTTTACTATGTTCTATTTAGGTCCATGGTTTCTGACCCAATTAAAGCCTCCTCTGGTGTCCCTCAAGGCAGCCACCTTGGTCCCTTATTATTTATTCTGACCATTAATGATGTTGCTTGTATCATTAAAAATTCATACATATCTGTTTACGCAGATAATATGAAAATATTATATCATCTTCCTCAGACAGCCTACTTCTGCAGCAAGATCTAGACAGGTTTTGTACTTAGTGTCAGAAGAATTTTCTTGAGCTTAACGTCAATAAGTGTCAGGCTATAACTTATACCCGTAAACGCCTCCCTACTTCACCTCGTGGCTATCTAATCTTTAATCTGCCTGTTCCCTTAGTGAATGAGTTGCGTGATTTAGGTGTTATCTGCGACAAGGAACTCAATTTCCGTTCTCACATTGATAGTATAATAAAAAAAAAGCCAACTCTGCCCTTGGTTTTATCAAGCGCTGGTCTAAGGAGTTTTCCAATCCTTATGTTACCAAATCTCTTTACATAACCTTTTCTTGAATATGCCAGCCAAGTTTGGTCACCCTACTACAGAATTCACATCCTCCGGATAGAAGCTGCTCAACGCAGGTTTTTACGGTTTGCTTTACGTGGTCTTCCCTGGGATGATAACCAAAACTTACCACCTTACACTGACCGGCTGAAACTTATAAATTTACAACCCCTTTCTATACGCCGAAAAGTTGCCGACATTCTCTTTATTCATCAAATTTTAGTGGGTAATATCGATTGTCCTTCCTTACTTCAAATTATTTCTTTTAACACCAATCCCCGCAATCTTAGGTCTATGCCACTTTTCCGGCTCAATCTTCACAGACCGAATTACGGACACCTGGAGCCAATGTCTAGGATGCTTCGCGAAGTTAACGATGTTCTGAATCTCTTCGACTACCATCTCAGCAAACTCTCCCTCAAGAACATACTTATTTCCACTTATGCCTCACGTCCTAAAATGTTAGTTTTAAGTAACGTATGTATTTGCTTGCAATAAGCTTAATAAATCTGTCCGGGATTGATCCGGGCCGCAAAATCAAAATGCCTACAGTTGGATTGGATTTGTCCGTCGTTAGGGAGGTAAGAGTGGCTGTTGAAAACACAAACCCACTTAGACCTATTGGCTAATTGATCCTCTTACTAGTGGAATCAGTTTGAGCTTACGATGAAGCGTAGAAGACTGTTTACTGAACGATAAGCGGAAAAGGAGAGCTGTTACACATTTTAAATAAAAAATGAACAAAGATGATTCGTATTTAATCATTGTCAATGACGTACAAATTAAAGGATACTGTAACCGTTTCTAATAGATATACATAATCTGAAAATATTGTATTGTATGTTCAATGTGCCGTTCGAAAAATGTTGGTCCAACATTTTATTACCCGGGCGCAATTCTTGGAATTTATGAGAGCTACGGGTTTTTTTTGCACTAGGTAGCAAAATGTCGTTCAAATAGTGCATAAAAGTCGATATTTCTTTTTTCTTTAATCCCTAAAAATGAGGCAGGTACCTAAAAACTCAATTTTTCGGTCTAACAACTTTTTGCTCCCGTGACCGCTTGTGAAAAATGTTAACACTCTAAATGTATCATGAAACAATTGAAACCGCATAAGAAAACAAATCCTCATTAAAAAATATGTAGCTATTGCAACAAATTTGACAAAATTCGAATAAAAAAGTTTGAACAAAAATTTTTCGAACGGCACTGTATGTTGGAATATCTGCGAAAAATTTTTACCTTAAAATTTTCTTCTCAAATTAAATATGGAGCCTACGCGCTTTTACACTGTGGTGGCGACATCTGCTAGTCAAACCCGTATGTACCCTTAACTAAGGCGTGATTTTATTCAATATAAAGTTGAATTTTTAGGCGTAGAGAAAAGAGGTTGGTTTGCAACGAACTTGTGGCCAAAGTAGAAACACCGTCCAATAATGATGCTAGACTAGATCAAGAAAGCCCACGATAATACCGTGTTATAGCCCAATAAATACTGCAACAAATGGCGAAATGGACAATTTTCATAATTAGCTTCTTGAGAAGCAAAATCTGAAATGCCCAAAAAAACTGAGAATATTCGGATGCTAGAGGATTGGAGTGGGATATTGATAAAACAGAGCAAAGAGGATTTGTGTCACTATTCTAAATAAGTACAAGAGAAGTACAAGTTGAAGCGGAAACGTAAGGAGCAGCAAATGGGCACAATATTAGAACCACTTACAGACTACTTAATCTTCAAAGAACTGACAGGTGATCGCAGATTTAAACATGTGGATAAGTTTTATACGACTCTAGGTTTCTAAAATACAGCAAAAAAAACATTGTGATGACCCTACACAAATATGTATTTGAAGACGAAGGCGACAGATCCAACAGAAGAAGACTCAGATCGTTTCAAGGTTTCGACTTCGATAATAACGACGAGAGGTATAAACAGAAGCAAAAGTACGTCGATGAACATCTGTGTGCAGCTGATCTGATTACGATTTGCAACGCGTTCGGGATCAATTACGACGTAAAGGATGTGAGCCAACACATATTTGATAACTTAAGAAAGGGTTGCTTACTTAGTTCATGCAATGTCGATGACGACGACGACGATTGTAAGGAGGACGATACCAACAACAACGATGACAGCGATGGGGAAAAGGAAAAAGCCCAGAACGGAAACAACAACGGGGACCAACTCAATCAACAGAAAAAGTCTATACAGATGGTGAAAGAAATTAGACAAAACAATAATAAAAACATCATTAAAAAGGAGCAAAAAGGAATGCAAGCAGTTATAGCGATTGGCAGTGCGCGCGACCGACAATCAATTCCGACCCCAGGTAGGACGAAACAACTTGTGGAGTACGATACGGTAATTATGTCGGTGATGGAGACAGCAAAACCTATAAAGGAATAGTTCACTCAATGCCATACGAAGACTTTGTCGTTACAAAAAAAGAGTGCATTGGTCACGTCCAGAAACGAATGGGGAAACAATTACGCAAATCAAAAAAGGTAATAAGGGCCTTTGTGGCAGAGGAAAGATGACCGCCAAGCTCATCGATGAGCTGACAGTTTATTATGGCCTTGCAATAAGAAGAAATGTGAACAAATGGATTGTGGAAATGAAGACAGCAATATGGGGAACATTCTTGCATAAAATATCTTCTGATGAAAATCCACAACATGACAATTGTCCATCAGGTCAAGATACGTGGTGTTCGTACCAAAAGGCAAAGGCCTTGGCACTCTAGGCTCATATAAACATACCGATCCTCATCCTGATTCTGTTCAAGAGGCGATCAGACCTGTGTATGAAAAACTAAACAATGATGAGTTGTTAGAACGATGCTTAGAAGGCTACACGCAAAATAACAATGAAAGTCTGAACGCTGTCATTTGGACAATGGCTCCAAAAGTGCTTTCCAGCGGTGCAAAAATAGTGGAGATTGCATCTTTCATTGCCGATACTAATGTATTACTAATGATGCAAATATTAAATCTCACTATTGGACCAAACGCACTTAGAACTGTGGAAGAATTAGACGCGCGTCGAGTATCGATGGCCAATGCAAGATTCAAAAGAGGCCAGGAAACTGAAAAGAGCGTCACAAAAGGAGTCGGAAGACATTTTTGCGGTTATGGAATAGCCCATGTATGGACCAGGAATAGCAGATTGAAGGTAATATACAAGTTTACGTGATAATAATACGCTAGCGCGGCACTTTTTTTCTTTTGAATTTTTCTCAAAACTACGTTTTCCAAACTGGTGTAACTTATATCATGAGATCTACTCGACCGATTTTGACCGTATTTATTGCTATACCTTCTTCATTCTATTATCTATCGAGTAGCATATGGGTTTTGCATTGTGATGTCTCCTTCATTTTCAAAAAAAAAGTCTTTAACTCGAAATTCAAGGAAAAAATTGAAATTTTTTTTCCAACATCCGCAGTTTCCTCAAAAAAAATGCGAAAAAAATTATCCTATGCTATTTTATAGCTATTACGATTCTAAACAAGAAAATATTTTTAATTTTTTTTTCACCCATTTCCTGCCATCCAGGAAGTTACACCGTCCGCGATGATTCTAACAGAGAGGTCCCACGGGATCGGGGATTCCGCCGCCATTTTTTTTTTACTTTTTTGCCATTTTTTTAGCCAACAAAATGACGTACTAAGCCATAATAAAAAAAAATTTTTGTAAACAAAGTGTTGAAAAAAAATTTTTTCTTTAGGCTAGTTTTTTCGAGCGCCAGGGTGGTATAACCCGTTAAAACATATTGCCGGAAACCGCATACAATGGCGGGTAGACATAACACGCTGTAGAAACCACAGGAGAACACAGGACATAAGATCTGTGAAGTACGAAGACAATGTGGGTCGCAGGCAACGGTTTCTGAAAAATATCAAGCCAAAAGGAGAACATACCATATACTCGTATCCCAATGATCAGCCTAATTTCATTTAAATAACTAACATTGCATTAATCTGTGTCTGAAGGTAGAGAACTAGAAAACGTGTCACTAACAGTTTTTTACGGATTTTTTCAAGCCAGTATTGTGCATACGAACGTGTTCCTGGAAGGAGTTAGGGCTGAGTATTACCAAAACTTGCCTCTCTGCAATCATGTACAGTAGCATCTTAATATTCCAATCTGAGGTACATGCAATAGACCTGTGCATTAGAGGGAAACTGAACAAGTCAATCACAAGCAAGGACATTTACATTCTCCCTAAATGGCAAATCATCCTAAACAGTCTACGTTTGCAAAAAACTGCTCACAACATTAGTCAGCATCAATAGAGTTCATTTCATCTGGTTACACCAGGCCACATTGGTTATGGTTATAATGGAAAAGACAAATTATCTATCAGAGAATATGTCTAAATATTTATAGTGCCTGGACCAATATACGGAATGCCGATTAGCTCCATAATAAGTATCAATCAATAGTTGAAGGCTAATCCATTCCATGTAACTGGATTTCTAACGGCACACTGTAAAATTAAAAACTTCTCTACGGCTCTATGGAAAAAGCTGGCAATATATGACGAATGTGTAACGAAGACGAGCTTTGACACATGTCTACAACTCTTACTCCCAGCTCACTCAATGTTCATGAATGAACTTTCACCCGAGGATATCACAGTAGGTCTGAGCAGACCACAATGATAAGGGTACTCACCTCTCAAATAATATAATCTTATATGTGTGCATCTAATGCCCAAACAATTGGGAATAAACTGGGCGAATTTTTTCCCTATCAGGCAGCAACAGACAATAACTTGTCACACTGGTGATGACCGCATTCTACAAGATATGCACAAGATGGGCCTTACTGCAGCTCAAGAAAATTTAATAAAACAAGTTACGGTTTCACGATATATCAAAAGCACATAGGCACAAGACTATTGTGCTGTGTATTCAGAATTCCACCAACATGCGGTATGGGAGACGGTTCTACATACACAACTTAGTCTAAGCAACAGAGTGCCTTTTAAGTTCTCATCCTTCTTCTGGAACTACAAGTCTACCTCTCAATTTTTACCAGCTTGACATCATACAGTAGGCCGAACATTCAAGATAACGTAATCCGATAACGCACCGAAAATGAAAGCCCAAATAAAAACGAAAACACTCGTACTCGTACCAATTATTCGTACGCAAATTATTCATAGGTGCCGAGAGTTCAGCAGCTATTTTTAGCCAAAACGAGTGAGTAATAAGGGACATTCGTCCCATTCGGCAGGTCTAGCTTATATCTAAATTAACTTAATTTCATCTAAAAATGTGTCTCCATTTATTTCTTACTTGATTATCTGGCCCGGCATAGACACCTTGGCGCTGTCGATGTTTCTTATCTGTCCACTGCGAATGCACCATTCGATTGCATTTGGTATACTCTTGAAAAAATTCGGTCGAGATCTTAAAAAGCTCTGCATGCTGGCGAGTGCTTCCATGGCTGTGCCTTCAACCACATCGATGACTGTGACGCCAACCAACGATGGAATCAAATCCATATTGGCAATATGCACTGCAATCGCTCCACCCATTGAATGCCCAACCAAGTGTATCGGGGGGCAAGTACCATCTGGATACAACTTCGCAATCAAATTGCCAACATCTCTACAAAAGCAATTCAATCACATCAAATTGGACACACTTGATAAAACATTTCAAATTAACTTACGTTGCCAAAGTCTCAGCGGACAAGTCTTCTTCATCTTCGGTCACTGTGTCCCCATGACCTCTCAAATCCACCGACAAACACTGGCAATGGATCATGTGTGTTATTTCCACCTAAAATATCACACACATACCATCATCAATTTATCATAGCCAGTCACAAATTCATTTTTAGAAAAAAAAAAAAAAAAATCGAAGAGAAAATCAAATCGCATCTCAATTACTTACGCAAAAGTGTGACCAAGTGAGGGCTGAATACCCTCCACCGTGCAGCAATACAATCACCGGACCGGCTTTTTGCGGTTGACTTGTACGATAGACACGAAAGATTGTCCGCTCATCTACTTCTACATCTTCTTTCTCCACAAAGTATTCATTCCATTGGGTTGGTTTATAGTCTCGTGACTTGGACTTCTTAAACGAATCCCTGTGGATTGAGGATGCAAATGCAGATGTTTTGGAAATTATTTGTAAACACTTTCAATTTGGGATGACGCAGATGGGTTGTGTTTTATGGAACCCACCCACCCACTACACTTACGATCTTCCGATTCTACTCCCAGGTATCGTTGGTGGTAGTCTGGACTTCATAATGGATCTTTGTAAATTGGACATTGTCGAGCTTTGAGTTTTGGGTGGTGCTTTATATTAATTTAATTAGAAATTGTATTTCTTTTATTATTTTTATGGCTAAGATAGTTTTGAGTTGCGAAAAACCTTGAAAGTCGAAAGCCGCGTCCACTGCCGAAAAAATAAATCATAGAAATGTCAAATTTCCAGGTGACAGTCGACTGACAGCTGATTTTAATTGCGTTCCAACAATTTTGCGATTGTGGATTGTATTGTTGAAGTGGTGGTTGAAGACGACAAATTTGAATTTGAAATCGGTGCATGTTTTTTGTGCATTTTCATTGAAAGAACTGAGAATTTGTTATAAATTTTAAAATTGAAAATACTATTACACTAATGGTACTTTTTTTTTTTTAACTGAAAACATAAGAAGGGTTTTAATCTTAATATAAAATTGAGCGAATGTCGAAAATGTGATAAAAAATCGGTATTAGAACAGGGAATGATCTAGAACTCAATTTATAACTAGAACAACAGCAGGCTGAAGTACAGCCGGTCCAATTTTGGACCACTGTTCCGAGCATTTAAAACTGGACTATTTCGCAATATAATGTCGTGGAGCCTTGGTTTCTCGTAGAGCTGGACCCACATATTATCGAAAGAGCAATTACTGATCGTTACCCGGTAAGGTTGACTATTTACCTTAGCGCGAGCTCTGGTCTTACTTTGAAGAAATAAGGACCGACGATGCAAGCAAACAGGGCACATCTTTGGGTGTAATTGATTCGCATGAGACTTCTAGCAATTTTGCTTGTTCAAAAACACTTTTGAGTTCGGTAACACGAGTTTTTGCAAAAAATAAAGGTTAAATTCAAGCAGTTTTCGAGTTCAATCCACAAATTATATTATCACAAGCCATGGTTCGTTGATTTAGTTTCTGCACCAGCTAGGTCTTATACGGGTACATTCCTAGATCTTTTCGCAAAATGTTCCGCATAGTGGAGGAACAAAGACTAAACTGCAATCCACACCGCATGGACAATTCCGAATCTTCCACCACACTTTCATACAGTTTCTTCTCTTCTGTACGAACACGTTGACGTGACGCGTTGCTGGGCTTGTGGCTTGTGGCATGTAGAATGTATGTACATACCATATATGGAATGTTATTCGACCAGAACACGACCGATAGCGAGCTCAGTTAAAGCCCCAACACATCGAATCCGTCGATCAGTTATTCTTTCGTTTTTGACTGACAGCTAGATAGAATACACGCATTCATATGGAAGGTGGCCCATAAACAACGTAAGTATGAACTTCGACGGATAAAGTAAGATAACTTTCTACTTTGTCAATCCGTTGATCCATGGGCGTTTCACATATTCACGCATTGAAGTTCACGCATTGAAGTTCACGCATTCACAAATTGAAAGTAAGCACATTCATTGGTGGAAGGATTGGGAGAATGTAAGGAAACTCACATCGCTTGAAGAGAAAACACTCAAATGTCATAGGTTGTCTTCTATCAATGTAGATATGTGACGGGTTATATGGGACGTTTCTTTCCGGCAATACGTCACCACTGTCACTGGAACGACGGAGCAATGGAGCACCAGATAGACGGATTTTATAGGTCGTTGCACGTTACCTTGTATACGTTTCGCGAGTTGAAGACCGATTTTCAAAATAGGTTTAAATAATACAGGAACGTTTTTCTGTTGTACGTCTATTGCAAGACCTTGCATTTAATATATAACAGCTATTCGGTGACCTAACTTCTGTGCAAATAAGTCATTTCTTCACATCCCAAAGTGAAAATATAAAAAAAAGCAAAAGACTTTAAGCCTATTTTTGTTTAATTTACTCGAATTTACCCCTTCAGAAATTAGTTGACACCGATATTAACAGTAAGCTGCACCTAAAAGACATAACCCAAAACCAACATTCCTACACAAAAGAAATAGTAACAACGGTGGAGCATAAAGCTGTTATCAGGATTGACAAAAGTCTTTGCGATAAAGAGTATTCACTGACTATCTTCCTCACTGAAGAAGCGTTTAAAAAGTTTTACACCTCTGCAACTCGAACTATGTCGGGGCTAACCTAGCATTAACGCGCCTAATAACGTGGTCTTCAACGAGTGCATAAATGCAACACTAATCGTCACTGACTGAAGAGGCCCTTCTCAAAGAGAAATGACTTCACTCCTTCTGTTGAGCGTTGGAAAAATATAAAAATCACTGCGAATGCGACTGATATGATTCTTATGGCCACTTATGGCAAGCATATAGCTACAATTAGAGAAAAACACCCTTGGTATTATCGGCAAAATTGAACTTGTCCGTTTCACAGGTAAATGGAAATTTCCCCCATTCCATCCCGTCTACGTATCCAATAGAGCAAAATTGCTAGTTCCATTGAACTAGATTATAAACTTAATTAGCAGCTCCATATTGAGGAACGTGTGATGAATGTACCTACCTTCTTCACAAATAGTCGCATATTCGGGAAAACGGCCCCAACCTCAAAACTTTATGATGAACGTACACGGCTATTGTCTGGCTCAACTTAACTACATTCGACGTGAGAGAAATACACTGCACGCCAAAAGTTTAGGGTCACCCCAGACAACTGACTTCATTCATGCATGGTATTGAATTTTATGAATTACATTATGTTTTTAACCTAAATGTTCTACCTGAACAGTAGACAACACATTCAGCCCATTCAGTGGGCGTTTTATTTACAAATGTGGGAAAACCTGCTCTTGTGGTTTAGGGAGAAGTGTTTAGATTTTTCATAATTATTAAATTTTATGACTTTTGGTTGTTGATTCAGCACTTGTGTCTGATTCCTTACATCAAAAGGGTTGTCAAATCCCAAAATTTTTAGGTCTGTATTGCAAGGGTCTTAAATAAGAGCCACCTTTTGAAGTCATAAGAATTTGTTTAAGATTCTGCACGTCTTGAGCATAGATGAACTAACATAGATGGCAAACTCTACTAATCCTTTTGCAAACCCTTAACTTTCGCACAGATACACTGTAAGTGAGTTACCAATACTTTGTACATCTCCATAACTTGCCAGAATATGCTAGAATCAAAGAAATCTAAAAGTAAAGTTACTAGAATGAGAGCGATTTGCATGCATGTGTGTTATGTGGATGACGCTTTTTGAGTAAAATGGGTGGGTTTTGTATAAAATGAGAAAGAAAGGGTCACACTGATAGAGGCGATTAGTAGAAATCAGGTTTAGGTTTTCCAATATCTGGAAAGTTTGCCATCTATGTTAGTTCATCTATGGTCTTGAGTAAACAACTCGTTAAAAATAGGAAAAGTCGAGGAAACCACAAATGAGAAACGAGGGCTAATACGAGTAGTTACAACAGCAAACGGAATAGATGAAAAACAGCACCCGGAATACGCGCCGGAACAAACCAAACACGGAATAAACAGCTGTCCTTCACTATTTGGGCGAGTTGCTGATCGAAAACCCCTGCTGCAACCACAAAACAAGCAGAAAAGGTTAGTATGGCCCAAAAGCATAAATACTGTAACGAAAGAGCGATGAATTCAATTCGAAGTTTCATTCGACGCAGTGCTGAACAAAAGATGCTACAATACCGTACGGTTCCCACATTCAAGCATGGAGGCGGTTCTTTTATGGTCTGGGGGTGTTTCTCTTCAAGTAGACTGGGAGATCTGGTTCGAGTGATTGGAAAAAGTGAATAAAGAGGTTACAAAACGCTGGAACCTCTGGACTAAGTATAATTGGCAAGGGATTCGTATTTCAGCAGGACAAAGACCCTAAATACACGTCAAGATTTTATTAAGACTATCTGAAGCAGAGGGAAGATAAAGAAATCATACAAATCATACCGCCGCAGTCACCTGATTTAAACCCTATAGAAAGATTGTGGTAGGAGCTGTATAAAAGGGTCCAGGGTCAATGAATCATTATCAGAATCTGTGTTTTGGAATATACTATTGGATCGCTGGAGCTATATAACATACTACCGGGAACAATTCAAAAACTGTGTGAATGTATAGATGGCGTTTTCGACGAAAATCGGTTTAAGTCATTTTTTCGTCTCTTTAATAAATTCTTTTATGTTTAGAACAAAATGACCTCAATCGAGCGTTTTTCTACTTCCGTAGTTTTCTCCAGAGAAGCCAATATAAGGCATCTCTAATAGTTTGCTGACAATGTCGACAGAGGCCTTCTGCGTTGATAGGACAGCATAGGACTTCTCAAAAGGTTTTTGAGAAACTCGATCAGTAAGGGCTTAAGCTGTCTTTTGCAATTGAAGCCGTTCAATGTTAAATTTCTTCGGCCCTCAGTTGTGCGGGATATTCACATTCGCATATTGGGTACAACAAGATAGTGGTCTGAGTCGACCTTGGCTCCAGAATACTAAAGCTGTGCCGTTAAAATCGTCAATCACTGGTCCATCCCACAGCACCTCTTGGAAGGTAGTGATTTCCACTAATTGTCGGGCTGCGTAAGGACTGCTAATGGTCTAAGCATTCTATGTTCATGGCCGAAAGATGTCATCTGTTTTTCATTTGCTATAGTCGACACAAGTAAGTCCATCTAAGGCTGGCCGAACCAAATATTCATACTACAGTAGATCATTAGGAAAATCCGAGAATTCCAGATCGATATAACCACCTCTTCACCGATTTCGAAGGCTATATGTATTTGATTGCATCTTTAGAGGGGAGCTATACAGAGCCTTGTCTAGTTTTGGCATATTGCCCACATTGTGTATATGTACAAGCCTATTATATTGTGTAGAATGACGATGAAAAACGTTCACTATTCCATAAAGATCATTAGCGACAAGGTGGTGTAAGACTCGCAGGCCGACACCAGCGGCACATGTTGCGACATTGACATCGTTGGCAGAAGGTAGCAAGATTTAGCTGGTGTATTCATAAGAGTTGAAATAGAAACGGCGAAAATGGGTGAAACTAAGTAGCCATCATCGACGGATTGGACCGGATGCTGGGGATATTGTCTCCCTCGACTCTCCTATTTAGTACGATAATAACACCTAACCAGACATCAACCGAAGAGTTGCACTTTCCAACTGCTATTTCTTTATTTTAAGAAGGTAACTGAGTAACAAGAATTTGTTTAAAAAAACACTTTGAAAACTCTACATAATACCGTTACAATTCCAACCCTGCTCAATGATGAAAGAATTCTTGGCCATTTTGAATGTGAAATTCTTTGAACGAAAGCGTTGACGGGATCAGGCTGAGTACTGAGAAAATTATACATTGGTGATCTTAAATCGCTAGAACAGAATGAATATTAAATGGTCCAGTCCATCTTATATTCCTACCTAGAGGAACGATGCGGTAGAGAAAGATTTCAGCAGAGGTGGCGTTCGCAAATGGAAGGATACATCAAAACCCACCCAGTGAGTAACTGGAGATTTTTGGCCAAACATCGGACTTACTAGGGACATTTATTAGTTGAGGCTAAGGTCTACTATGAAATGTAACGCCTTTTAAATAAGTAAGTAGGATTCTTATGCTATTCTATAGTTACACCCGTCATAAGCACAAAGTATCATCCAATTTGTTGCTGCAGCTTCTAATCAGAACTGTTTTCATAAGTCGCCATTTTAATATCGGTTTTCGTAGAAAAAGACATCAACTTAAGGGATGGATTGGGCTAGTAGCACAACAATAAAATTGTAGCGTAGTACTTGCCTAACCTCCCAGTGATGGTCCCAGGTAACAGAATGAGTAAATCCACAGTCATGTAGGTGAAAATGCGTGCTCAACCAGCGTAATACTCCTAATACTCGACTAAGCCATGTATTCACTACTCACGACCCTGACAACCGATTACATGGCAACGACCAGAGGTTATTGACTGCTATCACGGATATAACAGCACCATCCAGAAGATATCTGGTATGGTGATTGCTATAGGGAACAGAAACAGAAGCGGATTTGTCATACACGGCAGACTTAGACTAGAAGTCTTGAGTTTCTGACACGACCAAACGAGCGCTTAGTGACAATCTACGTCAAAGCTAAATTCGCTAACATAAGCGTAATATACGCTAATGCCCCAAGGAAGACAAGTATGACGCCACCAAAGAATGTTTCTCTATGAACTCCTCTACAAAACAAATGAGCACATATGAGGCTAGGAAAAGAGGGCATTTTTGATAGAACAGCTAGTACGAGTAAGTACAGCCTATACTACATCACGTCTGGCAACAGACTTAGTCTTATTGCCTTTGCGGCGAGACAAAATATGACTATAGCACACAGTTTCCTCATCTAAATATACACTGGAACATGGCAGTCTCCGAATAATGAAACCCTAAATCAAATTGACCATTTTGCGATCAACGTAAGTGCTTCCATTATTCTGGAGGTTTTATCCTTCCGAGCAGACAACATTGACTCGGATCACCAACTTGTTGAAGCCAAGGTACGAATGCAGTTCCCCCAAGCAACACAACAAAGAAGAACTACTGTGAAAAGATATAACGTATCAAATTTGCAATCGCAAGAGAGCGCCAGAATCGTTGCCGAACGCCTATCCTGAAATCCTTCAACAATATCTACGCCACTAGCATCAAGCACCGAAGGTCGGTGCAAAAGTTGCCGACGTGCCAAAATTTGTTGGAATTTTTACCAACAGAAGACCCGTAGAGAAACCTGTGGAGATGAAGAAGGAAACCTTGGAGCAGAGTCAGAGTCGGTGCCGCGAATATAGCAAAACCTTTTCTGCAGACTGTACAACGGCGACGAAGTCCAAAATACCACCGTTAGGCAGAATAGGCCGTTCACCTGACCAAAACGAGGTGAGGATAGCAATATCTAAGCCGAAGTCCAACAAAGTAGGAGGCATTCAAAGCTGCTGGAAACCACTTTGTGGAGAGCATACACCAACTCATTTCTCACATCTGTTCAGAAGACTGTATGCCCGATGAATGGAATCTCAGCATCATTTCGATCCACAAAAAAGTACACGCCCTCAACTGGGCCAACTATAAGTTTCATAGCATTACATACAAAAACTTATCTGCCATATTGTGTGAACGTGTCAAACCCTTCATCAATAACCGGATTGGCCTCTATTAGTGTGGATTCAGGAGGTTGCCATTTAAGAAGTAGCTTTATTCAGATCACTTTAACCAAGGAATGCTCACAGCATCATTCAACATCAGAGAATAAAACATCACAACCTTGCGTTTACGATGTGCCAGTATGATTTGCGGAAGGTGCTTGTATATCATTCTGCTCATAGATTTTCAGTATCTGGCATTAAAACTTCAGAGTCAAGACAAAGAAATGAAGATGTGAAATCTTGAACCGTCTCCAGTTTTATTATCGTTTTCTTTGTTCCCAATACCAGAAAAATATTGTTTTGGGAGCCGCTAGTTTCCATAGGCGACATGCCTAAGCTCCTGCTCTGAGCAAAACCATGCCCTTGCTCAAAATCATTGACCTGGAGGACTGAACATAAAAATTAAATCCTCCATTTCCTAACCCTCATCATCATTTTCATGTTTTACGTTCAAACTTAGAGTCCACACATGAATTCAATGTAATCTTACCCACAATTTATATATAACCACTGCCAACTTCATCCATTCCATTCCATTTTGTTTTTCCAGTTTGAATCGAAACAGTTAATCCACAGACCGCAATATTTCCATCTCACTTTAACCACCTGAGCTCTGCATACCCTTTCAACAAAGCGCGACCATTCATGGTTGGTCCGTGTTGAAGGTGCTTCAGTGAACCGTCCGTTACGAATGCAAGTGCAAGTGTCTCGCGCGTCGTGTTGTGTCGTCCCTTGTCGACAGTGTAACGCACACAAATTCAATTTCATTCAAATTTAATCAATCCGATTATCAATATCAAATCAATCTGAAATTAATTTAATTGAAAATTTTGTGTATCTCCCCGTGGACCGCAGAGTGAGCTTTGTGGTCAGAGTGCAAAGTGCATCCGAGAAGGCAAAAAGTGTGGATTACTCATTTCCCCTACGTCCCCCTACACATACGTTCCAAAGTGCATATTTTCCACTACCACCACCACCATCGCCACTACACGATTTTTTCGAGTCAAAAAAACCTCCGTCCACTGCAGGCTTTTTCAAAATTTTATCGAAAATCATCGGAATCGTGAGATTTGCAAAATTTTGCGTCAAATTTTCAAAGCAAACGTGAAACACCTCGCGTGTGGAAGAGTTGTGCAAAAAAAAAAAAAAGAAACACATTCCATTGAGAGTAGTGTTTCTTTGTGTGAGTGTTGCGTTTGATTTTTTTTTTCAATTCATCGCTGATTTATTAAAAAAAATCTCTTGTCTCGTTGTTTGGTTAAACTTGGGCCGGTGTTCGACGTCGACGTGGATTTGACGGTCGTCGGTTGGTGGTTGTTTTTGTTTTAATTCTTGTGATTCGACTTTGGTGGTGGATTGGCCAACAAACAACAGCTGGAGCTGGAGAATCTAGTTGGGCTTGCTGCTACAGTTTTACTTGGATTACTATCTACAACCTAGCTACGAGCATCGGGGTGGATTCCAATTGGAGGTACGTACCTACGTTTAAGCTTTGTTTTGAATTCTGATGATGCAACTTACTCCTAATCAAATTTCAAGTGGACAAAATGATGGATCGTCCATCTTATCTCTGTAGCTTGGAAGTTTGGTGAAGAGGACGTGGAAAATGAGAAACAACAAGAACCTAGTGTGGCCGTAGCGTAGCCCATGCAGTTCTTTGTTTTATGTTTTATGCATCACTGCAGCAGCGAATGAGTTTGGACGAGAGAAAGAAGCAAAACTAAAGGAAAATTGTAAAAATCCCTGCAGGTTCTAATTCTCGGGTTCTTTGCTGGTTCGGTGCGGATCAGCGGAGAAGAGAGTCAAAGTCTAGGTAAAGTTGATTGCACTTCTGAAGCCAGCCCGCCTGCTGTTTGCTTGGAAAACTTCTTCCCTGGGAAACCACTTTGAGTGTATTGTTTGAGAAGTTTTTACACTGCTGTGTGATAATCGGCCAGCACCAGCGGTGTACATCAAAAATCCATTGCATCTCGATGGGTTAATGTGTTAATTTCTGAGATAAATGGCATCATGCTGGGAGGGTGGTTTAGCGTCCAATGGCTAGTTGTTACCAAAATCAATCTAACGGGATATGCCGCTAGAATCTCTTTAGAATCGTATGATTCCAAAGATGGCAAAGAAGTGTGGAGGCACTTTTTGCTGGCCCCCACTTAGGAGAAAGAAACAATCACCATTACTCAATGCGAGTAATTAAGGTCCATTAGATTATTTAACCTAACAGTGTGGCTCCTAATTACCTACGCGTGGAGAAGTACATGCAAACAAAAAAAAAAAAAAAAAGTTGAGAATTGGGGCACCAGGCTAATGATACAGCAGATTATCTGTGGGATTGCGCAGTGGGATATGGTCTAGTAAGATCTATGAGGTCTCTCTTGATTAGAACCTGTACTCTTTGTGGGTCACATCCTGTATTTATCGTGAAAAGTTCTGAGAAAAAGGGATAAAAGTCAGGATAGACCGGAATATTGAGTCTAATAATAGCGGAAAGATGCTATTCAAACGGAAGGATGACTGTAATCTATTTGATGTTGACTTTGTCTATTCTTTGCTATTTACAATAGGGACCTTGTCGGGCGCAATCCTTCAAGCAAATGTGGTATTATTCATTTGATTGAAGAGACGAAAACAGACCCCGGATTTATTTCACTTTTGACCATCTACTTATCACCTTGGCACTTTTGATAAATTCTTTCAACTAAAACCTTCCAATACTGTGGCAATACTTTGGTAATTCCACTGGTTTCCCACAGTTAGGAATTCTAGGCTGAATTTGAGTAAATGTCGTATGGATTAGTTGGAGACTGTGTAGATGATCAGATGCTTCTTCATTTCACCAGACGACCCTGCCTTTGGATCTGGCAATAAATGTTTCTATGCAGACACCATGGCTCAAGGCTATGGTGGTGATATTGTTAATGTGTCTGTTCATCTGAATAAAATTTGATCCTCTTATGCCTTCTATCGATACAGGAGTACGGACTTACTTTGAACATTCTATCCCTTCCAATAGGTATATCAGCGAATCTCAAACCTGCTCAAAAGAAGTCGCAAAACTTATTCGGCCATTTCTACCTCTGTAGATATGGTATCGTTTAGTTGATAACACGGCCTTCGTCGCTCGTCCCCTACGTTGAAACTGCTTACAACCAATAGATCTGTCAAAGGCGAGGTCATTATCCTCAATTAGTTTGAGTTTCCGACGCACTAACAGATGTTGTCCTTGCAGCTCCGCTTCAAAATGAGCTGCCACTTTTCTTCAAACCAGCGGTTTCGTGGACTTTCGGGTGAAACACAGCACATCCGTTGTGCCATTTCCATCGTCAGTGATCTTCTTGTAAAGGCTTTGTCGAGATGCTGGGGGAAAAGTGGTCCGCAAAGATTCTGGGGATTTCAGCTGTTTAACATTAACTTCTCACAGTGTTTCCTCGTTGAAGTGTTGTCTACGGACATATCTTGGCAGCAGATAGTGGTCCGATATTGAAAAAGTGCGTTGCGCCGATCGCTACAATCAATGAAATCGACTGTTTTATGATCAGGCGATCATAATATCTTTTTGTAGTGAGGTGAGACAAAATATAGTGATATTAAGCCCCACAGCAAACTCAAGTCTTAGCTCATTTGTTGGCGGAATGTCGTGCAGGGTTTTCTTTTGCAATCTTCTTTTGCGTCGTCTATTTCTTCAGGATGACGTTCGCAAAGATGACTTGATGTGGATTGTTACAATACTTACATGACGAAAACTTAAGCTTTCCAGCCTTAGTCTGTCGCTTTTAACAAATAAAAACCATCTGACAAGAGATTATTAACGAAAATTAAAAATAATGTCGGAAACCGTATGGAGCCCTAGGGCACACAAAGGTTTATTTTGTGAATTTTAGACCGTCCAAAACCACTTAAATTGAACCTTCCGAGTGATATTCTAATTCATTAATCCATCCCAAATCCGCGCATTTTCAACAAAAAGCCTGAAATAAAACTCTGTCAAAGGAAGTTGAAGTATCAGGTGCAACAACTTGGTACAGACCTTGATTCTACTTTTCTATGAAAACCCCACTGCCGATCATGAAGAATTTTCGTGTCTCGAGATATTTCATGTGCTGGCAATTAATCAGCTCGTCCATGATCTTGGAAGCGAGAGACTTAAGTGCAATACGTCTATAAGGGCCACTCCACGTTAAAAATATCTATAAGACAGAAAACTTTGAAAAGACAGCCTAGTTGAGTTGGCTAGACGATTGGAAATTCCATCCATCGTAATATGTAAATAAAGGATCAGATGGTGCAGTGATATGTTCAATGTTATTTCATCGTTTTATTTAACTCTGCTGTTGTTAGTTTGACTTAGAATTATGGCCGTGAATATCCTTAAAATCATCTTTGGTTATAGTTTTTATTTTTCAAGAACTTATTTATGGTATGTACATTTGATTTTCTTTGAAGCCTCCTGGCTTATCTGCAGAAGATTGTTTTACAAGAGTAATGGAGCTATTTATCGCTTTAGAGGTAAATGAAGAAAAAAATACAATTATCTACAAAAATGGTTGCAATCTTTAAGAAGTTTGGCATCAAGTTGAGCACAGTTGGGACACGGTGCTGTAGTTGTCTGGGATTTTTAATATTCCTTGGGTTCTTCTTCTTGTAGTTTGCTGACCCGATAGATTAGGTCTTTGAAGAGTTAGTGTAATTTGGAATATCACCTTGAAAATTCTGTGTCCTATGGCATTGTTGTGATGTCGATCTTGTATCTTCTTCACAATGGAGTTTTGAAGGTTTTGCAGCTTGTTAACGTGAGTGGTTCAGGCGTTACTCCAAGCTCCACAATGACGTAGTACACTTGCTTTAATATTTCCAACGTTGAGTATTATCCATACACCACGGCATAAAGAGTTTGTTTGATGTTGGAGCGGATTTTCTCTATGTGCACATCGTATAGAAGATGACTGTCGATAATTACTCCAAAGAACTTGTAGGTCTGAACTACTTCAATTTCCTGGTCTGAGAGGACTCTTTGGCAGGCGTGTCTTTTTAGAGTTACTATCAGATTGGTTGCTTTATGGTATGATCCTCGGACGTGCATCATTTTCCTCTTCGTCAGGCCATTGTCATGACAACAGTTTACAGCTTTATAAAACTCCGCCTGCATTATTTTTATACCAGTGACACCACATCTATGCCTGATGACTATCGCTGTATCGCCCGTGAACTCAAAAGGAATACTATTCGTAAAGACATGCATCAGCTCGTTTGTAATGATTATAAATAGCAGGGGTCCTAGCTTTGATTCTTGAGGGACTCTAAATGGGGTAGTTTCTTCCCTGAGGGCATTCCTAATTTTAACTTTGAAACTTCTTCCACATAAATAGTTCTGACAGCTAATGTAACTCTGATTCCAAGTCGGCTTAATGCTTCTATCAGCTTTACATGATTTACGCTTTACTAAAGTCTATAAACATGACAAAGACGTGATGATTTTTGATTAGTATTCTCAAATTCACCAAGGAGCTGCCCCTTAGTTTTTCGTTTTTGGAATCCGAATTGTTTTGTGCAGTTTTGATCGCAGGTTAAAAGTGTTAGTTTTTTGTTTGAAAAGGGGTTCAAAACGTAGATGTTTTACAATCGAAGAAAAATCTACAATAATTTCAAGGCTCGAAGCTGATGATTCCAAAATAAAAGTTTGGCAGCAGAGTTTTCTGTATCGGCTTCAACATTTTCAAAGACTGCGATAAAATTAAGAAGAATAATTTTGAAGAATGCCACTTGAAAATTAAAAAAGTTCGATGCAGTCAACATTCTGTCATAGATGCTGCTTTGCTGAGCTGGTTCAAAGCCCAAAGAAACTTGAATACTACATTAAGCGGACCAATTATACAAACTAAGGCAGAAGACTTTGCAAAAGGGTTGGGAAAAAATGACTTCACCTGGTCAAAAGCTTGGATTCCCCGATTTCGGCAAAGACATAGCCTTGTTAGTGCAATGGTAAGCGGTGAATGTGGTAACGTTTCTAAAGAAATTATGGATGATTGGTTGCGTGGTGTTTGGCCAAAGCTGCGAGAGATGATCAAATCTTCAGCATCGACGAAACAGGTTTGTTTTAAAAATTAAACCTAATAAAACATTGAAATTCAAAGGTGGAAAATACGTTGGAGGTAAAATGTCAAAGGAACAAATTAGGGTTTTCGCAGGAGCTAATATGACCGGAACTGCTATACGAAAGTTGTTATTAATTGGAAAATCAAAAAACCCGAGGTGCTTTAAAAATGTCAAGAAATCTCCATCATTGTATGAGTACGATAAACGAACCTGTATGACATCAGACATATTCGAAAAACATTTAAGAAATTGACAAAACGAAAGGAAACAATTATGTTATTAGTGGACAATTGTCCTGCACATTCAAAGATCCAACCAATGGATCAGGGTATAATCAGATCACTAAAAGAGCATTACAGAAAGCTTCAAGTACTAAACATAATTCGTAACATCGAGAAACAAGATGGACCACATGTAATGAGTTTGTTGGATGCCATTCTACTGTTTTCAGAGCTTGAGAGAGGGTGTCTATGGCAACTACAAAAAATAGTTTTAAACATGGTGGATTTATCCTGATGATTCAATCGAAACTGAGTCGAAGAAGAAGACAATTGCCCTGGATTAAACATATTCAGTCATATGATAACATATTTGATTCATGCACTTTTGAAGATTTAGTTAATGTGTTAAAGATTTAATTGCGACTGCAGAGTTATTAACCGACGAACAAATCATTCAATCTGTTCAACTAGAAAATGTGGAGACTGAAGAAGACTTTTTAGTCTTGTTTCTCTGACAGTATGAAAACATTTTGCAACATTTTTACTTACAGAAACTGAAATAATTTCAGTGAACACCGAAGATGCACTTCAGGCTGTCAATATCTTGGAATCGTTTGTTTTGTTGACTTATACCTTTAACCATGGTTGTGAAGAATTTTTGACCAAAATGGAGATGAAAAGAAGGAGAAGTTCATAAAACAAAAATGTCGACAGCAGAAAATCACAGATTACTTTGTAGCCCAATCATAAATAAATAAAAGTGCTAAAAAAAATGGCAAATCGGTTATAACAAAACATTGGATATAACGAACAAATTCACCAGTCCCATCGAGTTCGTTATAACCGATTTTGACTGTACCATATTTATAAATTAATTTGTTTTTAGTGTAGTTGGTACATTACAATTCGTTTAGGGTTAGGTTGATGATCCTTATGACGATGTGTACTGAAACATGCATTTTAATTTTTAGTAATTTAGTATTTATTTTAAGCTACGATTTATGAACCCACAGATTGTATCTTAAATATAACATAAAATAATATAACAATTGATTAAAAAAGTAACGAAATTAATTTATTTTTAAGACTATTTCTGGGCAAAGATATATCCAATTCTGAGCTATATATGTTATATTAAACATTTTGATAAACAAAGAAATAGGTTAACTTTGACCATATCACCATACAACGTATTATGCGGAAGTTCGAATAATAGGACTCTTAAAGGAGTATACAAATTCAAACATCTAAGCAAATTCTCACTGTCAATGGTCGCAGATAGTACGAGTATATCTCGGATCAACATGACATTATACATTTTTCTTCTCGATTCAAGAGATTGCATTCCAAGTAGGAGACATTTAGGACGGTAGGAATGATGAACATAAGGGACATTATTAAAAAACAAACGCCGTAAGGCAAATTTTAAAAAGTTCTTTTGCATGTTTTCGATTCTACGTATATATGTAACAGTGATAGGACCACAAGCATACTCCATAACAGGACGCACAATGCTGTAATACAATGCCTTAACAGTATATGGATCTTTAAACGTTGACTGCCACCTGGGAAACTTTTGCGTGACCCACCGGTGGTCACAGTCAGTACATTTCTGAATTGATGTTTTTTATGTGGCTTGCTAGTAAGATTTATTTTATTTATTCTTCTTTGGCACCTAGTAGAAAGTCCGTTCTTGACAGTACAAAAGGCGGAATTTACGTTTTTAGAAAAACTCTTGTTTTTATTGGCCTATTTCTGGAATTATTTTTTTTTGTAACTTTGTTTTTACATATAAATAAAAGAAAAGTAACAAATTGACTTCAATAGCAAAAGAAAACAGTAAGAAAAAATAATTTGAAAAAAAAAAGCTAATGGTTTTTGTTGAAACAATCAAGACAGAATTATGGATTTCCCCCACGTGAACTGCAATAAGTTGACACTTTCTTCGCTTTTGTTGCAGCGGCTGCTCTTCCTTCATTTTTGCTGAGCTCATTGTAGCAGTTGAAACATCGTTTTTCTCTTTGTTTTACCCACAGTTTCAAATTCCTTCAATTGGTGTTTTTTGATATGTACTGATTGAGTTTCTTCAACCCCTACCCCACAAAGACTTTCACAAATGGACTGTCTAAACTGGCCAATTTGTATGTTTTTGTGCCTTTTGTAAACAACCAACGCATTTAAAACTAGTGTCGACAATAAGAACTCAAAAGCAATCTTATGGTACCAGCGGATTCTTTTTCGTAATGATGTGAAATAGCTAGTCATTTGGTCGGACACGTCAATTCCTTGTTTAGCTTAGTTGTACTCTAAGATCACTTCAAGCTTTTTTATATCCTGGCCATCACAAGTTCTTTTTCCAGTTGAACGTTCTTCTAGACCGTGTTTTGTGCTCAACATCAAAACATCGCGTTTATCTGTCCACTCTCGGCCAATAGTTAGAAGCTTAGCTACAGCAACATCTTTCGGATTGCCAGCTCTATTTTTGCGAAGAGTTCCAATAAGATGCGTTTTACGGCTGAGCAACAATCTTGCAAGAGATACAGATGTATAAAAATTGTCTGTAGCAATTGTTCTGCTCTTGTCCAAAATACCTTTCTGCCAGATCTACGACAATTTGAGTGTTGTGCGAAGTTGAAGGTGTTGGTTTTCCCCTCTAATTGTAGGAATAATTTTTCCTAGCGTAGATACAGCTAGTGTTTGTAGAATCATTCGGGTCACAGACTTTATAAACCTTGACTCCGTATTTGTGGGAATCATTAACTCGTCTACAGCCACTACTTCTCCTGGGATCTTAGCCCTGACAAAATTTTGCTCCAACATGTCCAATAAGCCACTTATTTTTCCCAAACGGCTGCTTTTGCTTGCTGAATTATTCGCAAAATGTATGAATTTCAAAAGCAATTGGAATCTGTTCCGGTATAAATGTATTTTTATAGAAGTTACTCCAATATAGTTATACAGATGGGTATTTCACAACACCCATGTATACAATTATATTCAGAAACTTTTTTATTTCCGATGTCCTTCCAATCTTTAGTTCTAGAATTTCGAGCAATTGTATTGTTTTCCATGTACTTTTTGGCGTTCAAATTAGTTTTGGTAATAATTAATTGTTATACGAGTACATCTTCCGTTACAATTAGACTAAAGAAATCAATAGTAACAATTTATGTTTTGCGTTGTTCAAAATTAAATTCCTTCAGTGATACTTTTGTAACCCGCGCCCATTCATTTGAGGTACTGTTCCAGATTTAGAAGGAAGAACATCCTCATCTTCAGTTTCTGATTCAAAGTCCTCTATCTGAATATTTGGAAAATATTCGTCTAATTCAGAAACCTAGAAATCATCATCCTCATTATCAGAATCCTGGTTTTGACCTACGTTTCCATAAAATAAATTGGGTCTAATGGTGACATTATCTCTATCCATGGAAATATAAAAAAAAGTGAAAAACAAAATAAGCTGAAAGAGGAACAAGCGAAGAAAAGATGTGACCACCAGTGGGTCACGTGGCACTTAACACAAACACTTAATATAAGGGGCCATGTAACCCACCGGTGGTCACACTCTTAAAATCCGTAAAAAACACTCACAATTTGAAACAAAAGACACAGAGATATATGGTATTTAACACAAAAAAACACTGTTGGCACTCTGGTGATATTTTTTTTTTGTATGGTGGCAATCAACGTGTTAAAATCCCTAAAGCGAATTCACTTTGTTAACTAACTTGCTATCAAAGATTACACCAAGGTCTTTAATATCATATACTGCTCTTATTTGAGAACTATTTAATAGGTAATGTGTAACAATATGACGCAGAGTTCTATTATAGCTCATGCAAGCACATTTGTCTATATTTAATCTTAGGTGATTTAATTCGCACCACTTAGTGAAACAATTTAGATCTTCTTGTAACAAAAAAGAGTCGTATCTCAGCAAAAAACCATTTTATATCATCCGCGTACATGAGGCAATAGAAATGCTTTAATAAGTTTGGCAAATCATTGATAAAATGTAAGAATAACGTTGGACCTAGATGGCTGCCTTCTGGAACACCAGAACTAACTTAGAAAAATAGTTTCCAACAACAACATATTGCTTTCTGTCACGCAAATAGAATTTAAACTACATAGAATAGAATTTAAATACAGTTAATTTATGTAAAAGATAAGCTTTAACAAAATCTGTATAAATCACGTCGACTTGTTTATGAGCTTCCAAAGAATTAATGCAGAAATTTGTTAATTCCACTAAGTATTTTAGGTACCTTATTATTCATTATATACATAAACGACTTGCAACTTGTTTTCCAAAATGCAAATCTAGCTCTTTTCGCCGATTATGCTGTAATATATGTGACTAGTAAAAGTATCGTTGAGTGTCATAGGTTGCTGCAGAATGACTTGGAACTAGTTAAAAGCTTAAACAAAACAGATTAAAACTTAACATTGACAAAACGAAGAATGTTTATAATTTAAGAATATTAATTGATGGTGAGATCATTGAGCAAAATGATGAGATTAAGTACTTAGGCGTTATAATTGACAATAAACAATAATTTCTCTAAACATATACAGTGCTGTGCAAAACATTTGCAACTAGTTGTAGCGAAGAATTCAACGTAAATTTAATATGTAAAAGTTTGCAGAAATGAAATACTATGTATCGTTTTATAAACCTTATATATTATAATTTATTGTGAAGAAAATAAAATATACATACGAGGGCGGGTCAATAAGTCCGTGACTTTTGGAATAAAACACAGATTTTTTGATAAAAAAATAATTTTATTTTTCAACGTAGTCTCCCTTGAGCTCTATACACTTTGTCCAACGCTTCTCCAATTTTTTTATCCCTTCCAAAAAAAATGATTTGTCGAGGTCCTCAAAATAGCGAGATGACTTCATCATTGGAGTCAAATCTTTTTCCACCAAGCCATTTCTTCAGGTTTGGGAACAAGAAGTAGTCGCTCGGAGCCAAATCTGGTGAATAGGGTGGATGAGGGAGCAATTCATAGCCCAATTCATGGATTTTTGCCATGGCAACTGCACATGTGTGCACCCTTGCATTGTCTTGGTGGAAAATAACTTTTTTCTTGGCCAAATGAGGTCGGTTTTTTTTTTTCAAATCGTCATTGAATCGGTCCAATAAGTTGGCATAATATTCCCCATTGATTGTTCTTCCCTTTTGAAGGTAGTCAATGTGGATTATCCCGCGTGCATCCCAAAAAACAGTCGCCATAACTTTATTGGCTGACAAACCCACCTTGGCCTTCTTTGGCGCCGATTCACCCTTAGAAACCCACTGTTTGTTCTCTGGTGTGTTGTGATGGATCCATGTTTCGTCCACGGTTACAAAACGGCGCAAAAACTCCTCCATATTGCGATTAAACAACGCCAAACCTTCCTGTGAAGTTGTTACACGATTGCGTTTGTGGTCGACTGTGAGCAAACGCGGCACCCATCTTACGGAAAGCTTTCTCATGCCCAAGTGATCATTCAAAATTGAAACCACTGAGCCATGCGAGATCCCTACGGCTTCCACAATCTCTCGCACTTTCAATCTTCGGTCGGCCAATACCATATCGTGAATTTTTTCGATTGTTTCGGGTGTAGAGACCTAAACTGGGCGTCCAGGACGTTCGGCATCTTCAGTGCTTGTACGGCCACAACGAAATTCAGTAAACCACTTTTTTACCATTGAAATCGATGGTGCAGAGTCCCCATAGCATTTATCAAGCTTAGCCTTGGTCTCGGTAATGGTTTTTTTTCGCAAGAAATAATGCTTAATAAGCACACGAAATTCACTTTTTTCCATTTTCTCCTCAAATTAGTGAGTAGTCTGATAAAAATAGCTGTCAAACACAAACTAACTGACGCAGCAAGTTTAAATTTTGACAGGAGTCAACTGACAGATGCTTGTTGACAGGAGCAGTGTTGCTGTTTCAGTAAAGAGGTCAGAAATTCAAAAAATCACGGACTTATTGACCCGCCCTCGTAATTTAATCCATTAAAAAAATAAACAGCTGAGAATTTAAAAAGTAACATTTTTTGCTGTGCAAATCATTTGCAACCAAGATATGTTCTTCGATTTAAATGTTAAAAACTGTATAAAGTATAAAAAATATTCTAATATTTTACTGCGTACCCCTTATTTTTAATGATGGCTGCACATCTCCTGGGCACGGAAGCAATTAAATTGTCAATAAATAATTTGGGAATGTCTTTCCACTGCTTGTCCACTTCTGCAAAAAGTTCTTCGTTTTTGTTTTTGAATATTTGATTCCCTATTCTCCTCTTTACGTTCTCCCATAAGTTCTCGATGAGGTTAAGGTCTGGGGACTGCGGTGGCCATTGCAGAATGTTTATATTTTGCTCCGCGATCCAATTTTTGACCAGTTTGGATGTGTGTTTGGGGTCATTATCGTGTTCAAATCACCAAACCAGCTGCATTTCCCATTCTGCATAAGGGACCATGACATTTTGTAGGATGTTTTTGTAATCTTCGGATCTCATAATCCCTTCAATACGATGAATTTGACCAATGTCCATCGAAGAGAAGCAGCCCCAGAACATAACATTCCCACCACTGTGCTTGATATTTCCTTTGGTGAATTTGGGGTTCTACCTCTCACTTTTCGGTCTCCTACATGTTGCTTTCCGTCTGATTTTCGATTCACAAGAAAATAAAACAGTCTTCCATTTCTGAGGGCTCCAATTTAAATGTGTCTTAGCAAAATTCATACGAGCCTTCAAAATTTTCTTCGAAATAAACGGTTTTTTGGCTGGCTTGTAGCTTCAAAGAGCTCTGCGCCGTATTGTTGATGAGTCAGTATCCAGCTGTAGTTCTATCTTGATTTCTTTGGAAGACGCCTTAGGGTTTCTCCTTATAAAATTAATAATTTTGCTATCTTTTCTTTTCCACTTGTTTTGCGGGGCCTGCCACCTTTATGGTCTGATACCACAACTCCACTATTAACGACACGACAAATTGTTGACTTGTGGATCGAATATTTAGTCGCAATTTCTTTTTGGATAAGCCCATTATTAAAATCTGTTGAAATGTTGGACTTCAGATCCTGGCAATATTTGTTTCCACCCATTTTATTAATAAGAACACAATTGTTTTAACTGCAAGTCTGTTCACTACTACTTGTATTTGACTAATGCGCTGCAAATCGACAGACGAAACCAATGAATGTAGAATGCAAACAAAAAACCGAAAGCAAACATAAAATTTACCGTTAAAAAAAAAATCATTGTACCGGATAGTAATAGCAAATTGTTAGTTGCAGATGTTTTGCACAGGCAATTTGTAGGTTTCAGTGCAAAAACTTCATGCTTATTTTTGTTGTCAAGAAATATGTCCAATTTGATTTATTTCCAATTAAGTAAAATGTATAAGGATAATTTATAGAAATATTTCAGTTTAAATAACCACTAAGAACTAAGTTAGAAATGCTGCCGCATCACATGGCAATTGCGGTTGCAAATGTTTTGCACAGCACTGTAGACTATATTTGTGAAAAGATAGCTAAAAAAAATTTGTTTTTTAAAAAGAATAAGGAATGAAATGTCTACTTTATGTGTAATAAATATTTTTAATTTAATTGTAAAACCCCATTTTGAGTATTGTTCATCAATTTTGTTTTTGTTTAATGATACTTTAATTCAGAGACTGCAATTATTACAAAATAAGGCTATGCGAAGTATTTTAGAGAGCAATAGATATGTGTCAATAAATTTTTTGTTAGTTGCTTTAAATTGGCTTTCTGTTAAACAAAGACTAGTAATGAATGTTGTCATTTTTGTATATAAAATTAAAAATAACTTAATGCCTAACTATTTGTTCAAATATGTTCAATATATTAGAAATGCCCAGCCATATTATCTTCGAAATAATAATAATTTTAGACTGCCTAACCTAATAACTAGAAACATTCAAAACTCTTTAATTTATAAAGGATTCAAGTTATTAATGAAATGGACGATGTTGCTAAAAATAATCCAAACATATTTGCTTTTAGAAAAGAAGCTATCAAATTTGCTAAACAAAAAATCACTCCTTTTTTAACCAATTGTGATTTTTTTTTTAAATTAAATGTAAATTGTTCTTCGAATATGTTAAATGTTATAATTAGCTATAAAAAGCTAGTAAATAAAGGTATTTTTATAAAGTGCGAGACAGTTGATCTATCCTTCCAAAAGCCATGTTGGTATTTACTTAGATGTTGTTTCATTGTAAAGGTAATTTTGTCCTTTACAAGAAAGACTATTTAAAATAGTATTTATTTTCACTAGTAATATAGTTACAATACTTCAAAATGTACATAATTAAACAAAAAATAATATTAACTAGAGAAAAATGAGAGACATTTTATATTTTTAATCAGAAATAGTATTACATCTCCCATCAAAAGGATAAATAGCAATAATTTAAATAAATGGGTGGGGTGACCCTTTCAGCTAAAAAAAAAATTACAATTTCAAAATTAAAGCAAACAGTGCATTGAACCTTAAGTAAAATGTAATACGTTAGCCGTGTTTTATTATCCCCATGATCTGATCTGGATTAGATCAAGATAATAAAACAACACAGATCATCGCTGTTTTTTTGTTTTAATGTGTGGCAGCACTTTTTTTTGGTTTGACACATATTTCTTTTAAAATATGACATTTCATAAAAAAAAAATATAAAAATTCAAGCAGCTGTAATTGAGGTAAATACAATTGTTTTTTGTATTGAATCATAATCTATATTAACAATTTCTTTATTTTATAGTTCTTATTTAAAAGCGACGATGAAAGCGAAGAATCTGCCTCATCAACTTTTTCACTATTCAACCCTGAAAGCACGGATTCCTCAACTTCTTCTAAGAATGTTTCTGCAAATCACCAAAGAATCGGAGATCTTATGGAAGTAATTTGTAGTTACAACGATTCGGACTTCAAGAAACATTTTAGACTTTATCGTTTAACTGTCCAGATTTTGATAGGTATATAGAACTTCAATGTATGCACATTCCCTCAAGTCTATACATACTTTGCAATTATTCATAGATCGATACAAGTTATCGGAGCGGTTTGGAATTGTACCAAAAAGAGGACTACCGAAAACTTCGCCTGAAAAGGAAGTATATTCCTTTGGTATATGGCGAACACAAACACTTTCCGTAAAATCTCCAATTTATTTGGTGTATCGAGTTCGACGGAATGGAACATTGTTATGAGGGTAACATCGTGGTTCATATACATTGGCCATTAATATGTCAAATTGCCAAACAGAAATGAAGTTGCACAAAATGCAGCGATAATGGAAGCGAGAACAAAGATTCTCGGAATCTTAGGATGCATGATGGTTCTCATATACGAATCAAATCGCTGGTCTTTAACAATGAAATTATTTCGACAGGAACGCTGTTATACTATTTCTGTACAAGCTGTGGTGAATGCCAAGAAAAAATTCATATACATCTTCTGTGGAGATCCAGGTAGCTTGCACGACAGCCGAGTTTTAATAATTTCTGATTTGTACAGAGAAGCTTGTTTGGTTTACTGAAAACCCGTTTCCGAGGATTGCTGGACTTTACCGAGCAGACAAATAAAAATTTGGTTTCAAATTTGATTGTCTGTGCACGTATACTGCACAACATGTGCACCGAAAACAACGATGAATTCGAGGAAGAGGATGATCCTGATTTTTTTTCAGTCGTCGAAGTTAATCAAGAAATAGCGAATAGCACCAGACTGCGACGTTTGTTAAACGACTTAAGAAATAGAAATGTAATAAACGTATAAAATCAAATTCATATTTTTATTATTGCTTAAACCATAATTCATAATAATTCATAAACGCAAACGAAAAATAAAGGAAATAAAATAAAAACAAAAAAATTCATAATTTCATCACTTTTTAAACAACTCCCTAAACAGAGCCTCCTTTCCCAATAAACGGGATTCTTTTCCTTCTTCGGCTTCTTCCATTTTTTTAATTTTTTTTCGCAGCATATTCATCCAAAATGCTGTTTCTTTCTTCAGCTGTTTTTCGCTTCAGCTACAACTTTTTGTGCATGTAATTTTGCCTACAGCTCATCTTTTTTTTGCCTGATGAAGATTGTGCCGAGGGATTTGGCATAGACCCTAATAGAACTGCAAAAAAAGAAAGAATGTATGTAAGTTAAACATGTTATCAGTGTTTGACAACACTTACCAGAAGAACTGCTCTCTGATTCCAACAAATCAATGTCTTTGGTGGTATCTGACATTGGCAGTTCTTTTATTGGTTTCTCCGACAAATTTGTAGAATGGCTGTTCCTTATTTCAGGTCGAGTGCCAAATATTTCTTCCATTTGTTCCTCAAATGGATCTTTAGAGGCCGATTCTCCTGTTTTTTTTAATTTATTATATAAACGCCCTTAGTAAATTCTTCAACTTTATTTGAAGCATTTCGACCGTAGTCGGCTCACTCTAAAAGAAAAACAGGTAAAGCAGTAGAATGAAATAAAAGTTAAATACCAGAACTCCAAGTGCAAGAAGATCCTCCAGCACATTGGCCATCGCATATTTTTTAATCTTTTGGATTTGGAACTCAAACTGCCAGAAAAGCCTTCGTTTCATTTGTAGTCCAAATTCTTCTTAAGCTTAAAAAAAATTTAGGTGAAATTGTTGGTAAATACATGTTTTAAATAATTATTCGTTACAATAACTTACGATTTATTATTTTTGTTATCCATTGCGATTGTGCAGCTGAGTTCGTTTTTGACATTTACCGCGGTGTTGTCATGCCATCAATAAACTTTTCTTTAATAAAAATTTGATTCTTTCGTTTTTTTGTTTTGTAAGGAAGGAATTTTTTAAATTTATTAACAGATGCAGATGGGAACAATATTTTGTAGTTTACACTTCACGTTCGTATACCACTTTGAGAAGAAATTTAATTTTTTATTTAATTGTTTGAACAAACAAATTATTTAATAATATTTGGTTTCCAAGTAATATTTAATGTTCCAATGTGGCAACATAGTTACTTAACAATTGTCAACAATTATACCAAACTTTCCGAACAAAAATGTAACCTAGTGAGAAATAGCGCGAACTAGTTTTCGGATCACGAAAATAGATCCAAAAGAAAAGCAGGATCTCGTGTTGTTTTTGTAATGCATACAAACCAGTGATCCAGATCAGATCATGGGGATAATAAAACACGGATATTATGTTATTGAAGAAAAAGAACACAATGCCAAAATTCAAGTTAGGAAACAATATTAGTTTTAGAGAACAAAATTGCATTTTAAGAAAAGAATAAAGAACGAAACACCAAATCATCAAAAACATCAACATCAGACTACGAATAAGAACTAAAGATGGACACTAAACGTTTAATAATATGGGCTAGAAGCCAATACTTTAAATGCTTCAAAAATATTTTGATAGGTCTAAGAGTCCCAATCCAAAAAGGAAGCTCATTAAAGCGGCTGCGCGATGAAACTGTATAAAAATTCCTATAGACTGTCGTTCGAAATTTAGGAACAGCTAATAGATTCAAGTGATTACGACGTATTATATTGTAATTTTCAAGAACTTTAATATTTAAATTACCAGATCTGTAGAAAAAGGACTTTAGAACTTTGAAACAATATAAATTCCGTAAAATAATGGAAAGCTATGATGTAAGCGATTTTCCCCGCAGATTGTCCTTACAATAAATTTCTGTAAAACGAGAAGTAGTTGGATTCTGTTAAAATAACCACACAGACTGATGGAACTGATCATCAGTCTGTGTGCAGCAAGCCATGTCCTAAACATTTCTAAATCTGCATTGATATCAGCAATTAAATTTAGAGGGCTTACAGAACCATATGTTAGACCAACATCATCTGCAAAGGCAGTTGAGCTGATGTAAATCAGGAATAGAATTGGTCCCAATGCAGAGCCCTGAGGTACCCCTAGATTCATAAACCTAGTATTACTTCTGGTCCTTTCAATCTTTACTCTTTGAGATCTACAAGATATGATTTGAACCACTCAAGAACAAAACCTTGAAAACCGGCATTTTGCAATTTCCGCAACAAAATTTAATGGTTAACCATATCAAATGCTTTGGAAATGTGGACGAACATATTGTCTAGACTATTGCAAAAACCAATGTACTGGTGCCTGCCTTGTTGACTTGGAGAAGGCCTTCGACACCGTATGGTTAGAGGGTATTTTCTATAGGCTGACTAGGCTTGGGATTAGTAAACCACTCTTGTACATTCTTTATAATATGCTACATAACAGACATTTCATCGTGAAGAATGGTGATGTGACTTCTGTTGGAGTATTTCAAGTTAAAAATGCAATTCAGCAAGGCGCGGTCAATTCGCCGATTCTATTCAACATTTATACAAGCGACTTAATAGGTCCGAACAGGTCCAAAAATCGAGGTCATTAATACTCTCTTGCAGCGTGACTTCGATAAGATAAGACGATTTTGCGATGACTGGAAGTTGAAAATCAAATTTCAGAAGTCGAAAACCATTCTCTTTAGGACGCCGTTGTCTGGAGCCTCTAGGGATACCAGAAAAAATTGGCGTAAGTTCTCAATCATTGGACACCACGGGCAACCTCTTGCCTGTCGAAACGTAGTCAGGTACCTTGGGATGTGCTAGGACATCCACAACAAAACAAGCAAGATTCTTCAACAACCGATTTGAAATGCCATCTATGCCACATGAATTTGAGTTTCTTAGAGAGCCTATAGTTTTCAACAACTCCAAGCCTGTATGGGCTCAAAGAAAAAAAATACATCTCTGAGCAGTTTCGTAAAGAGTACATAAAAACCTAGAATTGCTGCAATCGAATGTAGTTGTAATCAGATGGTTAATGTTGGGAAAATAATTATTGAAAATGTCAGCAACTTCAAGCCTATCAGTGACAGTGCGATCATTACACAGAATCATGGTAGGACTTTTAGAGGAAGCGGGCTTATTGAGAATGCTATTAACGAGTTTCCATTCTCCTCTTATATTTCCTCTATTTAAGCTAAAAAAATGTAAAAGTTTGTAAAACGTGTCACGGCAAATTGGAACTTTATTTTTTTCTTCCAAGCCTAGCCTTTTGTAGCTCCTTATCAGATTTATATTGCTTGGGTGTTTATAACATTTCTGTCGCAGTTTATTTTTTTTTATTAATTAATTGAGCAAGCTCAGTAGTTATCCAAAGTTTGAGCCTTTTATATTTTTCGTAAAAGATTGGGAATAACTGAATCTGGGAATCGGTTTGTAGTTAGATACGAGATGTCTAGTACCAGATTTATATACTGGGTCTATTGTGGAGAACTTCCTCTCATCAAGAAAAATTCCATTAGAGAGGGACTCATCAAATAATTCTAATAAGCTATTGGAAAAAACCCCAAAATGTCTGGCTTTTTTTGGGGTTCTAAATTACATAGGACAGACTCAACTTCCGCAACATCAAACGAATAGTAAAAACAATCAAAAATTGATGGAAGAGACCGAAAGTAATTCAAATCGATGGAGGAAGAGCACGTTGAATTATAAATACCTTGAAAGTATTCTGCAAACATATCTCGCTCGAATGCCGTCAAACTCTGGCCATTTATTTTGATCCTGTAATTTGTTTATGATGAAGGTATACATCAACGAACGTTTCCTCTATAAAGATGGAGTTAGGCAGGTTTTTATTTCTGTATGTTGACGTTATATTGTTACAGTTGTGGATGATATGAAGCCGATAAATGCCTTGCACATTTGTTTGAACGTGCTGACATCTTCCGATGGGAAGTTCTTCACAAGTACCTTCACAATATCTGATTAAATTTTTTTTTACCAGAATATGTCTTTGTTAACTTGTACTTGTACTTGTACTTGTACTTTCTTGTACTCTGCTTCGTAACTTTTATTTAGTCTGTTGTTTTTCTCAAATTCTGTAGAGTTCGTCTCTCTGGTGATCAGAGGGTTTAGTCGACATTTACGCCTTGGTTTTTCTAGAATCATCGAGTTTTTATATTTGCTCTGCATTATCGTTGATAATTTATTATAAATTTACTCCACATTATCATCTATCAATAGTATCTCTCAGTGTGTAAGACGTAACTTTTCGTCCACTGAGCTGTTTTTTATGTACGAATAAGTTCCTCTATCTCTCTCGACTGGGAATTCGCTGTTACATGGGTCAAATGTCCAATAAACGACTGACTAGTAGTCAGAAATATCGCTTTAGATGACTGCTGAAATCATATCGCTTTCTGTTAAATATATGGTCGATCAACGTCGATGTTCCATGTTCCTGTGCTGAGATCAACTCTTGATCTTTGACCACGTTAATTAAACCATTGAGTGGCAGTACGTCCAATCAATTTCTCACGCGATTTTGATCATGATCATGAATTCTAATATTCATATCTCTATTTTTTGTTTTGCCGTTTGTTGCAGTAAATTTCCCAACTCTTCAACGAAGTCTTTTATGCTTAAAGCCGGTGGCCTGGAAACTGCATACACGTATTCTAGTTTAGCTCCTTTTGTAATTTTTATCCTGAGAAATTCACAAGACGCGTACTATTCAACTCCTGAAACATTTTTTATTTTTCCAGTCAAGGATGACGCCACTGAAAGATGCTGATTATTGTTGTTTATTGAGCCAATAGACACGTTTTATGTATTGTTTTTCAAATCCTGGTTTCAACTGAAGTGTTCTGTCGTGTGTTTTATAGACTTAAGGCTCATGGGCTTCAAAGTATTGCATACTGCAATTTGTATCGTATAAATGTTCTGGAAAGCGACTGTAATTATTTAGTGCATAGTTTTTAAAAATTTCACAGAAAGAGTCAAATGGGTCATTGTCCATCGTTTAACCTCATCGTATCTAATCCAAGTCTCTATCAGAATCTTTTAATTTATTTCTTTAAATTTTATTTGATTATTTGACGACCTTTGACATTATTTCAAGAAGAATTCTTAAGAAAGATTGTATCTATAATCTTAAAAACCACAACAGTATCAACATATTGAATAGACTGATATTCTCTTTGTTGGTTTTTTCTAAGCAAATACTTCATTAGTGCCCATGAATCGGTTACCTGTTTATACACAAGGTATTTGTATTGAATATAAAAGAATACCGAACGAATACCTGCTGTTCGCATCAAACATTCTAAATTTGCCGGTCGTCACTAAGATTCCTCATATCTTTTGCACTGAAATTCAATTTCTTTGGGTTGACCAAAACTATGGTCGTACTGTATGATATTGTAATTGCAGATTAAGTAAATATCATTTTTGATTTCATGATTGTTTTAAACACGGGGAGACTATAAGAGGATATGAGATTGGAAGATATACGAGGGTTGTGTTAAAAGTTTCCGACCGAACAATGATACAAGACATTTTTTGTCAAATCTATTTTTTTATTTTTCTACATAGTGTCCTTGTAACTCTACACATTTCTCCCAGCTATGCTCCCATCTCTCTAACCCCGTCCAAATAGTACTTGGCGTTTTTCTCTGCAAAATAATTGTTCGTTTTGGAGCCGGCTCGCCCTTTGCAGTCCACTGTTTTGACTGAATTTTTGTTTCGAGCGTATAATGGTGTATCCAAGTTTCATCTACAGTAATTAATCGGCGCCAAAACTCAGATTTATTGCGCCTAAGAGCGTTGGAAATGTTCATTCGAACACGTGTTGGTCTAACGTAAGCAAACGCGGCACCCAACGCGCGGACAACATGAGAAAGCCTAAAACTTGATTTAATATGTAACAAACACGTTCTTTGGACATTTTCATAACCTCTACTATCTCTCTCACTTTAATTCGGCGGTCGTCTAACACCATTTGGTGAACTTTAGCAATGTTATCGTCAGTGGATGCAGTTTTTGTACGTCCCGAACGTTCATCATCTCCCAAGCTCTTCAGCCACGTCTAAATTCAGGTGCGCAAAATTTCATTGTGGTAAATGATGGTGCAGAGTCCTCATACACAGAGTCCAACTCATTTTTGATTTGCGTAGGCGTATTGCCTTTCAAAAACAAGAATTTAATAACAGCCCGATACTCAATTTTTTCCGTTTTCACAAAAAACACTCACATCGACTCACTAATAGACAAGTTGACTGAAAATGACTGAAACTTCGGTAAGTAACTGTCAAAAGATGCACAAATAGCATTCACTTGCTTTTATAGACGAGTGCCGCTATCTTTACGTTGCGGTCGGAAACTAGACAACCCTCGTATATAAATCATTCGAATGCAGGAAGAATTCAATCCCTTAGATTGGAAACTTCATTCTAGAGCTTTCTGTTTATGAAATTCAGGGATTGTTGCTTATCCCATGGAGATGCATGTACACAAATTGAAGAATGATTTTGCAGGGGAAACGCAACAAGACCGCATTTCACGTATTTAAGAATCCAGAGTGGTCTCGTGTTCATAGCACGACAGCGCAGCGTGATTGGAATAAATACGTGCAGTTCTGATGGACTGTTTTAGTAGTAGGGAAAGTACGATATGAGAAGGTTTAACCCCGGACGGGGATGGGCTAGAGGCTGTCAAAGCCCTCACTATTTGCTTTTCACTTACTCTCACCTCTAAAAACCTTTTCACCACCATCATCAAGGGCAGAGGAACAGTCGTAAAGTTGCCAGGAGGTCATGAGAAGTGTGCTACGGTGCACATGGCCACCGCAAACAAGTTACCTATGAGAACTTCTGTTGGCTTGTACTCGTACCAGCAGAAAGTAAGAAAGCCGAACTTTACTAAATGAAAAACGTAAAGCTCGAAAAACACGAGATCGAGCCGATCTGAAGGCACTTTTCTTTGCCGAAATATTAATTAAATTACTCCTTGTATGGTCCTTTTACTGAAATTTCGCACCTTCCATAGAAAGATAATTAAACACTTCAATGATAAAATGTCTGCAGTACCAGCATCTATCATATCAAGCTCGAACGCCCAGCCAGATATTGCTCCGCGTTGCCGTCATCACTCTCACAGCAAGCGTCGCGTCGTCATTGTAAGTCACTTATATCTATCACGCTTAATCAGTCTACAACCTTTCCTACTGAGGGACAATAGGAAGTTACCAACCTCTTACAGACGGATGTTTGGATCCTGAGAAATAATCCTTTTTCCTAGAAAATTCACCGGCTGCAATCACTGCCATACGGGAAGTGCGATGGTAATGGCCGCAAATAAGGAGGATGAAAAACTGTGATATATACTCGTATATACTGCGGTGATTGCTATAGGGAAAAGGATCAGCGCTTATTTGGATACGGATTTGTTATATGCGGCAATAAGGCAAGAAGTTTTGAGCTTCCGGCATGTGAGCGAACGTCTTATGACAATCCCCATCCCGGCTAATTTCGCTAACATTAAGCTAATATGTGCACATGTGGAATGCGGAAGACAAGGACGATACCACCACAGAATGTTTCCACAAGCTCCTCGACAAGACTTATGAGCAACGTTCTAAATATGACGTTACAATCATAGTAGGCGATTTTAAAACTAGGATAGGAAAGGCCGACATCTTTGGTAGGACAGTAGGACTCGACACCGCGTCTGGAAACGGACATAAGCTTATTAACTTAGCGGCGGAACAAAATATCACTATAGCAAGTGCACGATTTTCTCATCTCAATATACACAAGGGGACATGGTTGTCTCCGGGTGGTGAAACGCTAAATTAAATTGATCACATTGCGACCGACTTAAGACATGCCTTCAGTATTCTGGGGGTACCAACCTTCCGGGCAGCCAACATTGACTCGGATCCTCACTTTGTTGCTGCCACAGTACGAATGCGGATTTCCCACGCGGCACAACAAAGAAGAACTACTGTGAAAAAGTATAACGTAGAGTTATTCAAAGCTGCTGAACTTCGTCAACCTTAGCTCTGCTATCAATTCTGCCAATAACACCTCAGCAGAAATAAAACTCTCTTACCAATCGTTGTTTCTTTCTGAACTCTATCGAAAGCGGATGAAGATATCCACAGCATTTTCAAGAGAAAAATCGAAAAATATTCGGTTCTGTTTGCATTGACGGACTTTGTCTGTCGCCTGAGATGGCTAGAGCATATAGGGTCTTCGAAACTAACCCGGAGTGACAACGCAGTAGAGGAAGATCTCACCTTAGGTCGCGCGCACAATTAGAATGAGACCCCAACCGACTTGGAGTGCGCAACTGGAGGCAGTTAGTTGAGGGCCAGTTCCACCCCGAATTGTAGCGTTGCAGCCTACTGCAGAGTTTACTTACATAACTAACAGCCGACAGCTGTTTCTATTTGTTAAGATGGCAATTAGAAAAGCTATCTCAAGCAATGAAGAAGTATTTTATCCCAAAACTAGATTAAAACTTTTAAAGAATCTGTTACTTCCTATTGCTTGCAAAGGACATGGTCAAAACCTAGCTTTCAAATAAGTATAGTATACGCTCTTGTATGACTCAATAGAGAGTCTTGAACTTCCCTTATATGAAAAGTAACAAACTAAGCCAACATGTGGAAATTTTACTCGTGTGTGAAAGTACAAGGTTACACCTTTTATTATTCAAAACCATCCCAACTTGACACCACTTCGGCTTTTCTGAATCTTAAACAATCAATGTCACGTCGAAAATGTCACATTTCGTCTCTTTGAACCCGTATCACATATCACATTCACTTTCTCGTTCTACACTCGTACGAAGAAGACTTTCGCTTGTCTCAAGTGTTGGAATTACACGAGATCTTGAGAAATAATCTTCTCAAGCCTAATCCAATCCCACAACGCCTGTCATCTTAAGAGAATTTATTTTAGAAATCGAAAGCACAGTGCACCTTACAGAAGAAGTACCCTTACATCATCGCTATCACTCGAGATACTCATAACAAATATCGCTGGAATGTCAGTGTGCTTATCCACTTTCATTCTTTTTTTTTTTTTGTTTTTTTGAAATCCAATCAACTTACCCCCTCTACTTCCAAAGCCCCATAATCCACCAGCTTGCAAATGAATCTTCCCCAATTCCATAGAAAAGTTGAAAGTAAGAGCTTTCAAGAATCGGAACCAATAAGTTTATCATTTATCCGATTATCATAAGCACTCACTTCCCTGGCAATCGTATTCGTATTTCTCTTTTCAAAGACACATAAAACAAAAATCCACTTACTGGGGAGGCGCTCTTCAAAGTCTGACATTTTCATTGCCACTTATTAAAGACTCGAAATAGTGACAGGCACCAGACACCGAAAAGATCCAAATTCTCCATGGGAGACAAAGAAATGCATAAAATCACGACTGACTTGATGCGAGTATTGGCATTTCGAATGCAAGTCTAAGCGTCCCCTTCTGTGCTATGTAAATGTCTGTCGGTCCTAAACAATCGACGTAAATAAGTTGTCATCGTATGCCGTCTGAACGAACCGAGACCGAAAACGACAACGTGCTGTCACAATGACACCAAATTACTATACCAATTTAGCAAACCAATTGAGTTGTAGCAGCAACAACAACTACAACAATAAAGACGAAATAGAAATAAATGCTTCATCGGAGCCTAAAAAACTCTCACCTATAACAAGTGCATCATCTGTCAACGACATGACATTATAAATGTCGAGGGAAACCCTCACTTTTCCACTTGACATCGCTCATTTTCATCTTTGAGATGAAATGTTTATGCTCGTGGTATAAAGCCAACAATCACTGCTGTCTTTCTGGCTATGTTCGTTGGTACTTTGACATAAGCAATTTGTTTGCTGAACATTACCGAAAAAAAAAACAACAAAAAAACATCACTTCCATTGGAATTTGTGCAGGCCTGTTTTCAAATTTTTCGGGCAAACGCGGTGCGTTGTGGTTTTGCCTCTGCGTTTCTCTGTGGCAGTGGAAAGTATAATGAACATTAAAAAAGACCTGAGGACCCAATGAGATGCAACAAATCGTTCAACATTTATTTGGACAGTGCACTGAATTACGAAAGTGAGAAGGTTGGAGAGATTTACATAATTAATTTTGACTTTTTAACATAAGCCTATGACGGGGTATTAAATTGCACCTGTTTGATTTACTGATAGAGATTTGTCTCCCTTTCTATTCCTGACTTTCCATAGATCACCGAACGCTGGTAGCTTTCGAAGAACAGAGCAATCATCGGGTGGATAGGTGCCACCGATGCGTGGTCAGAATAATCAGTTTGGACAGTGCTGATCGGTGTAGAATATGTGTAGGAGTTTGGGATGCCGCGTCGGATAGAAATCTCATCGTCGGATTTGTTACTGAAAGTGAATTTAAAAGTTCTGTCAGTAGTTAAGTCAGTTAGTCAGAGTTTGATAGAAAAAGAGTGGGTAATCCAAAATTAGGCACGGTTTCGCTATTAGACAAGAATACCTGCCATAAAAGCCCATGCCGAATTGCTATTTTATTAATAAAAGATTTAATTATGCATTGGTCTTTGTTGGTCATGTATGGCTATTTGTAATTTGAATGTTCCATAAGAGTTTCATTCAAGACTGTCATCCGTTTTCTGAACATTTCTTCATGTCATGTGAGTTGTTTATGCGTGACCTCGCTGATTAGCGTGGAAATAGAAAATAAGAAAGAATTGGTTCCATTCTCTTAGAAGTCTGAGACATTTCAAATCACAACTACTATAATACCTCATGGCTATCCAATACTATTTCGAAATAGAAGCGTATCTCATGATCGGCTTCTATAGCAATTGAATGATTTTGATGATAATCTGGTGACACCCTGTAAAAGTGCTACCAACCGGCCCCACCAAAAAGTCACAGCCAATTACCACTTACTCGTATACCAATCTTCAACATCTTTCGACTTCCGGCAGGATAGAAGGAGAAATCGACCAGTGCTGTATAAATAATTAATTCTTATGTGACTACCCTTTGTACTTGTTATTGTATATTAGCTTACTAAATAAATAATGAGCATTTGTATTTGTTAAAGTGGAAAGTGATTTCTTTTATTATTTCTCCACAATGGGTTTGTGCTTTATTTCCTAAAGTTCAGCAGTTTTAACATACCCTCTAACCTAGACATGTTAATTTGTGTGCCTTAGGCATTTGTAATATCAATCGAAGCAGTAACCTCGTCATTCCCAGACTACTTTGTGAATCATTATGCGCTGGTATGTTAGAAATCACTGATAGGTTCTACTTAAATCACCTGTACAGCAAAATAAAGAGTGTTGTGTACATTTATTGCCACGGATTAGAAGAAGCCAATGGTTGAATCATAATTTTTAAGTTATCCTTAAAAGAAGTTATAGAAACCAAGCGAATGGGTCGCGAAGGTAACATCCTGCATTAACCTCCAATTATCATCTAGACGCGCACTACTTAAGCAGTTCTTAGTTAAAATGGTCTTCATAGCCTACCGCCTTTAATTGAATCAACTACGAGCAACAATAGATTACTTGCTATACACAAACATGACATAATGTTCACTGTAAATGTTAGTTATGTATAGCATACACTACGAAATTCGTATATTTTTGTCGACTTTTCAAGAAATCTTGCTTCAGCCCCAAGAAGAAGGACTAAGATAGCTAAGCTAAGAGATCATCGTGTTGCTGCAGTCGTTGTACTAGGTGTACGAGTATGTATAAGACTTTTCCGGTTTAACTAAAAGATGGCGCCAGCAAAAAGTACACAGCGTATTAAATTGACACATACGTCATTTTGTTCGTCTGACATTTAACTACAAACACACACAAGTTGAGTCCGCCTGAAAAAGAACATTTGCGGCACGCATTGCTTTTCTTATTTAATCAAAAGAAAAAGGCTGTTGAAAGTCATGGTATGCTAGTAGAAATATATGGTGAGTACGTTCCATCAATTAGAACATGGTTTCGACAATTTAAAAGTGGTGATTTCAATGTGAGCGCTCTCGTAGACCACAAAAATGCGAAGACGAGCAATTGGCGGAGTTATTGGATGATGAGAAAACCCATGCAAAAGCATTACATGTGTCACAAGAATTGGGAAGATGAATAAACTCGGTAAATGCGTTCCACACGTTTTGAATGAACGTCAAATGGAAAATCGCAAAGTCACTTGTGAAATGCTCTTCAACGCCACGAAAGGAAATCACTTTTTGCATCAAATTGTGACAGGTGACGAAAAATGGATTTCTTTTTTATTTATTTTTCTGCACCCGCCGTACTCCCCAGACTTGATGCCATCTGCCTATCACCTCTTCGCATCAGTGGGGCACGCGCTCGCAGAGCATCACTTCAGCGATTTCGGGGAACTTGGAAAATGGCTCGACGAATGATTTGCCGCAAAAGACAAGCAGTTTTTCTAGCATACTATTCATAAATTACTTGAAAGATGGACGAAATGTATAGAAGCCGATGGCCAATATTTTGAATAAAAAAAAAATTATTTTCCCTAGAAAATTACGTAAAACCGGGAAAACCTTTTGCATACACCTGGTAAGATTATAAGACATTATATCGATTATAGCCATTACACCAAATCGAAACTTTTGCTTGCCGCATCATGTGTACTGTACGATCCTTGATAAGTTTTTTCGACCATTGCCGAAGATTTTTGACTAAAATCAAAATCAGAATTGCAGCTGAAACAATGCAGCCTTCATCTTCTTCGGTTCCATGCATTTTACTGCCAATAACACAGCCCAAGCATTCTGGAATTTGTTTGGTTTTAAGAATCAAATTTCGATATTCCTAATACATGGGGGCTCCTAAAGGAAGAAACTCTTTTCATAAGTGCTGTTGTCCAATAGCTTCATGTGTCCGATTGTGCCATCGTTCGTAGAGTTCAAGGTAATATCTTCTTCGTCTACCATTCACTATTAGGACTAAGTAGTAACTGCATTTTACTGAACTAAATCAGAAGCAACCAGCCAGACCATTCGTGGAGTTGACATTTGGTTCAGAATAGGATTACTTTGTGACTCTTTCGAAGTTGCATCTGCTAAATTTGAAGTGGCCATCGTCTAATGGAACTCGATGAATGCCTAGCAGTATTATAAGTAAATAGGTGGGACACGTAGAGCGGACGGATATCAATACTCCGGCCCGCACAGTCTTTGCGGTACAAGAGGAAGAGGAAGACCTCACCTTAGGTGGTGCTCAGTAGTAAAAGCGGACCTTAACCGACTTGGAGTGAGCAACTGGAGAGGTTTGTTTGTTGGGGCCCAGATTTACCCCGAAACTGTAGCGCCACCTTCTTCTTCCGGTACCTTGGTCTTCCCCAAGATCTACTTTAATGTGAAATTGGTTGATTTCCATACAATTTGATATTTGGTTTTGCTGAAAACCGGCAAAAACTTACACACATTACCTTCTGTACGAACTCGATATATTCCGCCCGGTCCATACTATAGCTGATATGTTAGTATTCAGTAATATGTATGTCCATTTGGATTCGATTAATGATTTAGTGCATAGGCTTAAACATACGTTTCTCCGCTCAAAAAAATTGATTTTTTTTTCCATGAAAAAATCCTATATTCTTTTGCAATTCAAATGCCGCAAGAATTTTTCAAAAATTCCAATAATTAAGAAACGGACCGGGCGGAGCGCTCATTAGGGACATGAGCAGCTGCGTGCCTGCTCTGCCTTCCTACCTTCTCTAATGACGGGTCAGTGCCTGCTTAACAAAAATAGCCTCGTACGTTCAAAAAGCTGCCATTTTGTTAAAAATGAAAATTTTTGAAAACGGCTATGATAGAGACTAGTTTTATCCATCTACTTTAACAGGCTTTTTCTTTTTGTTTCAAATGAAACCTACCAGAGATATTCCTGGTACCGCCCAGCACGTTTTTGAAGAGAGGTTTCGGGAGATGGGCGAAATGTATACTTTATAATTGTTTTTCTTCTATTGTCAATAAAGTTTTGCATTCGTCAAGGAATACTTTACATAATGTATATACTCGTATTACTTTTTTTTATATTAATTTAATATCGTAGCGAAAAAAAATCTTGAAAAACGCTCCGTTTATCAGCGGAGAAACGTATGTAACCCCTTAATTGAAACATAACATTCGAATTGAAACTTTTAATATTTTCAAGGCGAAGGCCTTTTTCTTTTTTATTTCTTACTAGCTTATACACGCAACTTCGTTCGCGTTGGTACGAGTATATTGAATAATTGATAAGAGCTCTCTGACCTTTCCTTACCGGCTTTGAATCCCAACCGGGACCCGGATGACAAAAATTTTTACAGGCAACTAAAATTGTGTGAGGTGTTGTGTTTTACTTTAAAGAGTTCTCATATCACCTTGAGCGTTGAAAAAAAAAATTATTTCATATATTACGAAGCTAAATCCAAAGTAAATGTTTAACTAATTGTTATTGAATTTACATTAGCAATTTTAATTCGTTGGTTCCAGGCTTTGCGTCACTTTAACTTTAAATCAAGACCTCTCTGTATATTACGTTACTTGTTTGGGTCTCGGGAGTAGGCGGTGAAATTCGAGGAGTCCCTGACCGCTGAATAGGCAAACACAGAATTGGCCGTGGACGAAGCATGGCGTGCGGGAGTTTATGCCGACCGCCTTTAGCGTGTGGCCCCGAGACTTTTTTACGGTCATGGTGAAGTAGAGAGCAACGGGGAACAGGAGTTGTTTGAACTGGAAAGGGAAGTTAAAAGGACTTCTTTGGATCAAAGTGCCGCACGAGTATTATTGATGCCTCAACTTTTAACTTCAGCTCATGCGCAGGGAGGCCGGATACGGTTGATCGTTATTCCATACAGCGGTCAAACTACTAAATAGTTTCAACAATTTTTTACATTTAATTAAATTTTAATTCGCTGCAAACTGCTAGACTTTAGTAGTCTTATTTACCTCGTAAAATTTAATGACAACCCAGCCAAGATCATTGAAACCAGTTAGCATTGAAGACAAAAACTTTTGTTGTTATTTTTTCTTTGTTTCTCTTTTGCGAGAGCATGCACATGTATGACACATGTATATGATGTTTGATGTTTATGTTTTCGCTAGATCAGCGACTGCATTTCTCTGGTTCTGAACTATATGTGGGTGGTGCATACATATACATTCAGATTTTCAGATTTTCTAAAATATCCTTCTTTGAAATGTTTCTTTAATTATAACTCTAGCTCTGTCCAACCGATCATAATGAACTATATCGCAGTTTCTAAGTTGAGAATAGTGAAAACCATATTAGAATCGGTTCAGTAGTCTTTTTGTGATGCTCGGACAAACAGACAAATTGACATGAATTCTAAAAAAAATCGATTTGGGTTCAGATACATCCATACGACATAACCCATTTCTTCAATGTACAGACACGGCTTATAATAGCGGAGACAAGCTACTTCAAAATCTGCGATAGTTGCATCTGAGAGGAATAAGGAATAAGAGTAAGTATCTCCTTTCCTTTTTATCTTTCGTCCGGTGCTTCCTTACGCTGTGTCCAAAGCAAGCACGGGGAATACGGGCAAAGTTATAGATTATTGTTTGCCATCAAATTTCTGGAACTGACATTTTGTTCAAAAATGTTGGGAAACGTGTCTTGCTCCATATCAATAATAACATTGTGTAAAGTGCAAACGGCTTTTACAATATGAACTGCATTTTCGGCATTAATTTCTATTGCTTTCAATAAAATTCGAAATTTGGCGGAACTAATGCCGAATGCACGCTCAACTTCATTCTGGCTCGTGATATCGTAGCGGTTATCTCTTGGTAAATTAAAATTACCATGTTCGATATTTTTAAAAATGTTTGAATTTGCAAAAACTCCCGCGTCACTATCTTTTCCATATGCGCCCACATCGATCATTGAAAAGCGATGTTTTGCATCAACCATTGCCAAGAGTACTATTGAAGAAAAACCTTTGTAATTGTAATACATACTGGCCGAAGCTTTTGGACACTTTAGTCTTATATGCTTTCCGTCTATACTGCCTAAACAGTTGGGGAAATTAAATATTTCAAAATATTCGTTTAAAAACTTGTCAAATCGATCTGTAATTATTACAGGCATATGTATCTGGAGTGATTCCCAAATGAAAACTTCTATGATTCTACAGGCAACAGACGATTTCGATATTCGAAAAAAAAAGTGGGTGGCCGTGGCTAAAGTGGCAGTGGACTGGCGACTAAAAATCCACAACAAGCCAACCTCCACTAAGAATTTAGTCTCCCCATTAAATGTTGGATGCCACTATGGAGCGAAATAACCACTGACCCCAAACATCTTTCTTTCTCTCTCTATCCCATTTTTCAAAAAACTTAACTCGTGTTCAGGCACTTTATGTGTATTCATACCCACTTGAGTGTTAAGTTCTTTAAAAAAAAAAGCAATTTCTCTAAATGATATTCCCGTTGATAGGTACCTGAAACAAAAAATGTTTGTCTAGTTTTTCTTTCATTTCCAGAAGATGATGCTGAAAAAAAGTGGCGGAATTTAAGAGATCAATTTTGTAAAGAACTTAAAAAAATTCCAAAGAGTAAGTCAGGTGATTCGCAAGACTGTGCTGCAAGATATTCTGAAAAGTGGCGGTTTTTTAAAAGGAAGCTTTTCCTAAAGGACACCGTGTCTCCGCGAGATACGGATGGAAATTTTTCCGTGGTAACAGACGATTCGCTAAGCTTTACAGCTGCAGTAAAAATCAACAATGAAGAGGCAAATACAGAAGTGAATGAACCGCATAAACGCACGCAACGTGTTGTATTTGTCCCCGTATTACCCGCACACACCGCATCAAACGTATTGCCCTTGCCCGTATTTACGTTGGACACAGCGTTAGTGTAGCTAGACCCTAATAATTATGCCGAAGTGTTTGCGTTCGGGATTTGAATTTAGCAGGAAGTTTCTTCGCTTTAAAAAGCCTTCGGAATGTATCCGCATCACTCTTCAATATCATTGAAGGCATTTCTCTTCCGAACGAGTACTTAGTTTTTTTATTGTACAATAGTTTTTTTTTACTGATTTTATTCTCATACTGCACTTGTTTCTCTTACCCTGTTCAACGAAAATCTGCAGTGCAGTACAGGCCCTACTGTTCTTGTGATTCTATAGAACCAATTTTCTTAAAGTGTATGATTAATTGCATCAAACGCGTTAAATTAAAATTTAAGCCTAAGATGTGGAATTTAGATGTTTTCGCTGAAAATCCGAAAGTTAGGAGTTCGACATCAGACCAGGGCTTGGCCTCTAAATTGTCTGGCAGCCCATCTTTCGGCAACATGAAATCGCCAAATGAATCAGTGGATGTGCCACTGAGATGGTGTTATTTGACGCTATAAATGATTTGGTACATGTAGATAAACGGCGAATGGTACAGACCTTAGAAGTCAACATTGAGCGCATGAAATAATCCCAAATGCTCGAAAATTGGACTAATAGGATTCGCTTCGTCAAAAACACCTCAGGAAGTCATATGCCTGAAGTCGTGTTCAGGCATCATTCTTCATAATTAATAAAGATTTTTGATTCCAACTCAATTCCTGTCGTTCCGTTATATAAAAGAAGTCATACAGCTCTCAAAAGAATACCCATTATTTCTATGTTGTACTACAAACGTAACACTAAAAATTTTCTTTGTTTTAAAAATTGTTGTGACATAGAGTGCTAAGTCTCAGAGTCTTTCTGCCAAAGCAGAAATGGTACATTTACTATGGCTGTGGTTACAATTCAGCTTCTGGTTGTAGGTCTTTGTTATTGCACTATTGGACTTTGTTCAATAAACGATACCACATAACAAGGCGTTATTCTCAAGAAAACAAAAAACAGTTTTGCTGCAGTTCAAAAGGCAAATGCAAATGCAAATGAAACCAATTATCCGTTTTAAGAATGACATAGATTTAAGTGATTGGGAATCTGTATGCACATATTTTCACACATAGTACGCACTGCAAGAAGTCATGCCAGATACATTTTAAACGTTCCAATTCAGTACTCTAAGGTGGACTACCTGATTCACGATCTACAGTAAGATTTGTTGAGTTCTTGCAAACAATAACAATTATTTGTCGTGGGATTAGGGATTCGCAGCAACCGTTCCAGCCCATGGGTTTAATAAATTTATTTCTTTCAGAGGTCGCACAAACCCTTACCATCCGACAACTCCTTCGTTCACGGCTGCTTATCTTACATACCTTACACCTTTTAGGGCCCCTTCTCTATCCATCCTTTGGTCTTAGACCAACCTTGTTTTTCCCCTTTCCCTTTCCCACAGGTCATCTTCTACTAGGTGGGGTGAAAAGTAACCTCCAGAATGCGCTGCTACTGCAAAAAAGGTTATGGTGCCTTGAAGTCCGTTCATATTTAGGCAGACATGCCAAATTTCAGTGCGATACTGTCTTTAGTTTTGTTTTGATAGCTGATTGTTGTTGACGTGTTTGGCATCATGTTGAGTATGGACAAAAAGGTTTTTTAGTTCTCTCATAAAACATTATTTTTTGAGAGGCAAAACGGCGAAGGAAACAAAAGAAAAGTTGGATAAATATGATGGGGCTAATCCTCCGTCAGATTACACCGTCAAATATTGGTTTCGAGAGCTTCGTAGTGGCCGCAACTCCACTACCGATCAAGTCCGCAGCGGCAGGCCCTCCGATGCGGTTACAGAGGACAATGTCAAAAAAATACATAAAATGTTGTTGGCTGACCGGAAAGTGAAGGTGCGCGAGCTACCAGATACCACAAAGATTGGGCAATATTCTGCATATGAAAAAGTTATCCTTCCGCTGGGTGCCGCGCATTCTCACTCCTGAAAGAGTGTTTGGACTTGCTGATGCGGAATCGTGCGGACTTTTGGCGTCGATTAGTAACTGTTGATGAAACTTGGATCCACTATTACACACCAGAGAACAGAATGAGTGCCCGGCAATGGACTGAAGCCGGCACGTGTGCTCCAAAGCGGCCGAGGCTTGATGGGTCGGAAAAGTTATCGCGTCGGTTTTCTGGGATTGTCATGCCATACTTCGTGGACTACCTCGAAAAGCAAAAACCATCTACAGCAAGTATTACTGTGCATTATTGGAGCGATTGAAGGCCGAAATCGCTGCAAAACGGCCTCACTTGAAGCCAAAAAAAATTTTTGTTTTTGCAAGACAATGCGCCGGCGCACAAGAGCATCACAACCACGGCTAAGATCAATGACTTACGGCTCCAATTGCTGTCGCATCCACCGTATTCGCCCGATTTGGCTCCCTCGGACTATTATCTCTTCCCAAACCTCATAAGATGGCTCATCAAAAAAAAATTCAGATCACGCGAGGAAATCATCGACGCCACGTAGGAGTATTTTGCAGACCTTCCGGAAAATTACTTTTCGGACGGGATCAAGAAGTTTTGAAAATCGCTGGAATAAGTGTATCAAGCTAAAAGGAGACTGTATTAAATAAAATAAAAATAAAACATTAAAAAAAAAATTATTTCATTCCCAAGGAGGTTACTCGTACTTTTACCCCACCTAGTATTCATCTTTATCATACGGGGTAGCCGTTTTGTAGTGGTACTAGCAATCGCTTCTCACTCGGAGTTTTTTCCATTTTTTGGCTTTATCAAAGCGTGGTCCAAAGAATTTTTAGTCGAGGACTGCCTCAAATTGCTTACAAGACTAGCCAACAACATTCAATCTGGGTGGCAGAACACAGAGACTGTGACTCTTCATAGAGCTCTTTCATAGAGCAGACGGACTAACCAGCAAAAGAAACGCCTCAATATTCATGATGCCAAGACCATTCTGTGAGATGCCTCTCAGCTATCAAAAGCTGACTAACTGAATCAAAAGAACCTAGAAGTTAGATACACAGAACCACCAGATTTCTACTGTGAGATAGTAAAGCCGAAAAACATTTCAGGACTGTGGGAATAGTTACGATAATACATAACACAGCATGCTTTGAACCGTACATACTTTGCCACTGTAGCGGCCTAAGCTGAACACGTTAACGTCTCTAGTTGAAACCTATCTGGAGCTGAAAGACGTTACTGCCAGTACATTCAAATACTAAGCCAGAGGTGATGGGAGACTTTTGGGCCAAGAGCGTACATCAATGAGACTGGTATCAAAATGAAGCCGAGCGTTAGTACATTTCTTGTGTGAAGTTCGTATTGCGGGTGAATCTCCTGATGATTTTTGTGCGTTTATATCCATATAAAATCATATATCATAATAAACGTACGACCCACATATGTAACTGTTTTTGGTATCAAATAAAACTTGATATCACTATCTATCATGGTTCTAAGATTTTCAGCTTCTTAAATAATTAATCTATCGCTGAAGACTTCGAAAGTAACGAAAGTAGCGAGAGCGTATCTTTTTTTACCGTTACGTGAAAGAACATCATTCCAGCTTTACGTCGGTTTATTATAGTGTAAGATTCAGCCAACATTAACCAAGAAAAGCACTTTCAAAGTCCTCAATCACCATGTGCTCAATATGCAGGTATGTTGTAAGTACCTACATTCTTGAAAAAAATTTTGCTTTTTTCTTTTTGTTCAATATAAACGTTAACATTACTATGTACCAGACCAAAGCAAGGCAAGAACATGCATATGTATAAGGTAGATAACTGTCGATTGTCGCTTTCTATGCAGTCCGCTTCTAGTCGATTGCAATACTATATGCGTATTATTAAAATAAGTTCCCAAGTTCTCTGCGGTATGTCTTAAATAATTGGATTTCTCTCAGATCAGATTTGAATTGCCTGTGAAGGTACCTCTATGTGCGTCATGTGTCCATACATGTACGCCCTACATACCTATGTACAAGTGTGAAGCTTATGTATATACCTTGCTTTGTATTACTTTTAGATACCAGAATCAAGATCGATATGTCTTGAATGGCACCAGGTTTTATGTTGGCTTAGCTTGATAAATGATCGTAACCTGTTGCGAGTTTGGCATTTGGCCATACATCGGTGTGTTTGTGTTGTGGTTCCACTCTGAGGTCGATTAGATCTCATAATGTTCCACAGAACTACCCTCAAAAAAATATTAAATTGCTATGGGTTCCAGGTAGGGATTTCAATCCCGTGAATGGACAGAATATATATACAAAAACGACGAGATCTCCGCAATGATCTTTTAAAATTACTTAATACAAATGATCTATTCCTTATTGGTGGCGACTTCAACTGCAGGCATAGACGCTGGGGTTGTCTCAGAGCCAACGCCTGGGGTAACATTCTTGCAGACTTAAACTCAAGGCATTCTTTTGATATTCTTTATCCACCAAATCCTTCCTATATTCCAGCTAACAGGAACAGGAACCCATCTACATTAGATCTATTTTTAACTAATATGCCTGACCTTTTCACTCCTCCCATAACACTTAATGAACTCAGTTCTGACCATTTACCTGTTAAATGTAGTGTTATTCTTTCTCCAGTTAAATGCTCAAATCGTATATACGACATCAAAAACGCCAATTGGAAGTTATTTAAAAGGTTAATGCGATCAAAACTGGAAAATGCTTGGGTTCAAAATAACAGTCCAACTCAAATTGATCAAAATGTAAATATGTTTACAAATGCCATTCTTGAGAGCTTTGATCTGTCAGTACCTAAGAAAACGGCCTTAAGTAATGTCTCAAATATTTTACCGTATTACATTCTTCAGTTTATTACGCAAAAAAACACCTGCAGATCTAGATGGATACGCACGAGAAATGATTTTTATCTCAGCGAATATAAGAAAATGAATTCTTTAGTCAAATTCGCTATCGCTAATTTCAAAAACCAATCGTGGAACGAAAAGCTCCAATGTTTAGACAAGGGCAGCAAGCCATTCTGGAATATAATCAAAGTAATTAAGAAAAAACGTATCTACATTCCTCCCCTTAAAACAGGGGACTCTGTAATGCTTTCTTGTGTTGATAAGGCTAATGCGCTAGCAAACAAATTCTCACTCAATCATTCGATTGCCAATAATATTACCCCACCTATGCACATTGAAGCTTCCGTCAAACAGTCCGTAGATTTCGTTAATTCTCAAACTTTAGATAATGATTTTAATCGCATACCTATTAAAGAACTAAAAGATCTTATAAGTAGACTAAAAGCTACTGGCCTTGATGGTATTAGGAATGTATGTCTTAAGAACCTACCACCTTTTGCTCTTACGAAATTAACGGAACTATTTGACTGCTGCCTAAGATATGGATATTTCCCAATACATTGGAGAACTGTCAAGATAATTCCCATTTTGAAGCCTGGAAAAGATCCGAATTTAACCTGTAGCTATAGACCAATTAGCTTGCTTAGTTCTTTGAGTAAATGCCTAGAAAAAATCATAAAGAACAGAATTATTTCCTTCTTAGAGAACAACTCTATTCTACCTTCTGTACAATTTGGTTTTAGAGCTTTTCACAGTACTACACACCAAGTACATCGTATTACAAAGGACATTAAGAACAATCTATCAGATGGAAGAAGTACCGGTATGATAATTTTAGATATTGAAAAAGCTTTTGACACCATATGGCATGATGGCTTAATACATAAGCTTACCAGCATTAACCTCCCGCTGTATCTTGTCAAAATTATTCAGTCTTTCCTATCATTCCGAAATTTTAAAGTGTCAATTAATCGTTACTTTTCAGGCAATAAATTAATTAATGCTGGAGTTCCACAAGGGAATATAATGTATACACTTCCGATTTCCCCAATCTGACAAACTGTAGTATCGCCCTGTTCGCAGATGATACTTGCATTTACTCATCTGATGCAATTGGTTTCAATGTTGAAACGAATCTGCAATCAGCTATACATGCTTTCGCATCATACTGTGTTAACTGGAAAATCAAAATTAATGCTTCTAAGACTCAAGCTATCTTTTTCACTCGTAAAAGGTAAGCTTGTTTACTACCAAGCAACAGACTTCTATTGAACGGTGTTCAGATTGAGTGGAAATCGAATGGAAAGTACCTTGGTATATATTTAGACAAACACTTAACTTTTAATCTTCATGTGCAAGAAGTAATTAAGAAAGTCAACACAACCATAAGAATTCTTTACCCTTTCATATGTAGAAATTCGAAATTGAATGACCCGAATAAATTACTAATTTTTAAGGCTATCTTTCAAGCCATAATATTCTACGGATCTCCAGTCTGGGGTAGGTGCGCGAAAAGTCACTTGCGCAAACTTCAGACAACCCAAAACAAATTATTGAAAATGATCCTAAATCTACCTTGGTTTTTCTCTACAAAAGAACTACATGAAATAGCAAATATAGAAATGGTAGAAAATAGAATTGAAAAGATTTGGAACCAATATAATATATCGTGTCTATCCTCTGACAATGACTTAATCATAAATTTAGCATCATAGTGAATGCAACACTTTTTTCTGTTCTTAGTTTAGTTCAACTAATCATATATTTATTTCTTGTATTTATTTATTTATTTATTTATTCATTTTTTCTTGTCTTATTTTTTGCTTTACTTATTTTGTTTGTTTATTTATATATTTATTTATTTATTTACTTGTTTATTTTACTGTTTAATTATTTATTTATTATTTTTCTTTGTTTTGTGCTTTATTTATTGTGTTATTTATTTATTTATTTATTTATCTATTTACTAATTTTTAATTTATCTATTTACTTACTCGTATTTACTTATTCATTTGTTTACTTATTTATTATTTATCTTTTATTTATTTATTATTCTTTTGTTTATTTATTTATTATTTATTTATTTATTTCCAAAATATTAATTAAATAGTACTTAAAGTTTGTACTTTCAAACCCAGTTATGCAACCACTTCTCTTTTCCCTCCAAGGATATCGGGCATAGAACTTATTTTAGTGAAGGTTTTTAGTGGCTTTTCCTTCAAATTTATAAAATTCTGTGATATTATTTTAAGCATTTATAATAATATTTTAGTAGTAAGGTGCTTCAACCAAATCTCTGTAATACGAGCATTATAACTATAAATATTGTAAACATTATGCCACAATAAATAATAATAAAAGAAATATATATTTTTTTTAAAGAAATCAGACCAAAAATTGATGTCATCTTTTTAACAAAAAAAAAATCAACTTCCGATAATTGCTCACAAAAATTGAGAAATTAATTATAAGTCTTTTTAAATAAAAAACAGCGTAACTAATATGCTCTGCATTTTTTTTTTATTAGTAAAATGAATGAAAAGAAACAAAATGTAAGAAGTTTATTTAAATTAATAAAAACTTAATTGCTAGGAAACAAACAAATAAAGGGTCCACCATCTAACGTTTTTTTTTTTCAACTAGTGCTTATTTCGTGAATGGTAACACTTAGCTCATGTCTGATTTGACAGATAATTAGTTTTAGCCTTCCGCTGAACGAATATGTGTATACGCTTGAACAACGCTAGGAAATATTGCCTGCGATCGACTTAGAGAAGATGCCGATTTTGCCAAAAAAATCATCTTTTCAGATGAAGCTCATTTTGATCTTGGCGGGTATGTAAACAAGCAAAATTGTCGCATTTGGGGCACAGAAAACCCGCACGCATACATTGAAAAGCCGATACACCCAAAACGAGTCACTGTTTGGTGCGGATTTTGGTCCAGAGGCATAATTGGGCCATTTTTCTTCGAAAATGATCAAGGAGTGGCCGTTACAGTCAATGGCGATCGTTATCGGGCCATGTTGAACGAATTTTTGTTCACAAAAATTGAAGAGGAGGATATTGGCAACATTTGGTTTCAACAGGACGGCGCTACGTGCCACACCGCCGAAGCTACACTCGATGTTTTGCGCCCTGTTTTTGAAGATCGCATTATCAGCCGCAGAGCTGATGTCGTTTGGCCACCTCGGAGCTGCGATTTGACACCCTTGCACTATTATTTGTGGGGTGCCGTAAAAGATAAGTATTACGCCGACAAGCCAGAGACAATTGACGCTTTAAAGGACAATATTCGCGAAGCCATTGGTAAAATACAACTGCACACAATCGATAATGCGCTTAAAAATTGGACCGATCGTGTAGGCTACTGCATGGCCAGCCGAGGCAGCCATTTGAATGAAATTATTTTCCATTATTAACCGGAAGGATAAAACTAATTATCTGTCAAATCAGACATGAGCTAAGTGTTACCATTCACGAAATAAGTACTAGTTGAAAAAAAAACGTTAGATGGCGAACCCTTTATTTACACTCCATAAATGTTGATTCTTGCTCTTGGTCTTTATCCTACATTTGGAAATAAAACCGCAGGAAAATAAGGGCATCGAGAGTATCATCCCCAAGCCGGATTCTAAATTTGTTGCCAATATAACTGGCTGCTGAAAAAGCTCGCTCTGCTTCTACGCTTGTTGGTGGAATGGACAGTAAATATTTATGAACTAAGTCCAGATGATGTCCTCGGGTACCTCCATTTTGAAAGAGATTTAACTCTTTTCTGAGGCACGCTGTTAAATCCGATTCTGTTTGTGTTTCTTGTACAATGGTTTGCATACTTTTTTTTATTTCTGCTTGTAGCTCATACATTCGCACGGCTTTCTTCTTCTTTATCATTGACACTATTAGAAATGTATTGTGTTGATGGATTTTGGAGATAGTTTAGCAAACCAGTTAATTCCGTGCGACGTCTTTGTTTGATTCTTTCTGACAATGATTTTGTCATTTTTTTGGCCAAAATTGTATTTTTACTGGCCAATTGATTGAAACAAAATCTTAATGCTGCATCAGCTGTACACAGATTTAATTCTTGGCGGCAGATTGCTTCAACAGCTAGTTTTAATGGTGTAAGAACATCGACGATTTCACCTGCTAAATCAAAATCAGCATCTTTTACCTGAACAAAACGGTTGAGATCAATTAAGGCCTTTTGAATGCTAGTTTTCAGAAGGACGAATCGTTCTAGCATAATCAAATGGCTATTCCACCTAGTCTTACAATCTAAAATTAATGACAGCTCTTTTCCATGTTCAGCCTTAACATATTTTTGGAGAATCTCATCGTTTTTTGTCGGCGATCTCTTGAAGTACACAACAACTCTGCAAATTTTTTTAATGACTTCATTTATATTTTGCTCCTTTGTAAAATCTGGAACATGTTCGATTGCATTATGTGGGGAAATCACAACTAAAGCTGCTTCTGAGTCCTCGAAATCCTCGATATCATGGCCGTTATTGTCTACATCTTCAGTATCCATCGTATCGTTTGTTGATTCATCCTAAATTGACTCTATTCGTTTTCGACTAATTCTTTTTTGTTGTAAAGGACGTCACAAACAGCCAAATGTATACCGTGCGCGAAGCAAATTTCATGATCAGTTTCAAGCTGGTTTCCCACACTTATCATAACATTTGGTCCATCAGTGACAATTGCGACAATATCTTTTTCAAGAGCAAGTTTGTGAAGGTCGAGACGATCCTTAAGCAGCTTTATACGCATTTTCGCGTTTAGTGATCCAGAAACACGAATTATTCCCAAACTCTAGATTTTATTACGCATTTTATTACTTATTGGCATGGGAGGTCCATTCATCGAATGTCAAGCTAAATCTTTCATCCATCTGCTTTAATTTATTAATTTCTGTGGTAATCTGGTGCCTTATTAGAAAGCTATAGTCAACCACACGTTTCCGAATTGTCGCTGCCGATTTAGGTAAATCTGTATAACCTTTGGAAATCAGCAGTTTTCTCAAGTCTGCTGATTTAATAAAAGTGACAAACGCCAGTCCGTCCAAAGCCGTCATGTGTGACAAAACTTTATCCAGGGTGTAACCGGTAGTCCTGCCGTTTTCTTCTCTCTTGATTGTCGACTAGTCGAAGCAATACTCAGTTCACCTCCCACTTTGGATTTATGGATGGCTAATAAGTGCGTGTGTAAGCCTTTATTTGAACCTCCCAAAGTCTTCAGCACAGCCTTACATTTTTTACACTGTGCACTTTTTCCATGTTTTGATGTGTAAAAATGATGCCAAACTGTTGGTGACGGGTCAGGTTCACAATCTTTTTTATGCTTGGTAAAATGAGTTACACTTGACATTTTTCAAATCACACAATAATTATAGGGACTAGTACTTTATTTAAAACGCATGCGAGAAACACAACACAAACACAATAGAAACCAAACTGATAACTAAACTTGTTTCTCTTTCTCCTTTAACCAGGCGAGAGTGTGGCTGCCGGCTGGTTATGACATACCCACCCTGTTATTTACATAACCGTAATTTTTTAACTGATCACACAAACGCATTGTCTGGCGTTAAAGACAATCGGGAGGGGATAGTGGTGTGCGCAGTGTTGCGCCAGTCATCGGTCTAAATGTGATACACGTGTGCAAACATCTGTTGGGTACAAAACACGCATGTACAGCCTGTGGAAAGGCCATATATTCATGGAACATGTAATTTGTGTTTTAAAAGTTTAGTGTTTTCAATCCCGAAAATCCCGGGATCGTTTAAGAGCAAAAATCGTCCGGGATCTCGGGATTGATTCTCCTAGTTCCAGGTCTTCAGGTAAATATGCTTAGTCTAGTCATAAATACTGCTACAAAGAAAAACTTACGCCAAATGAAAACGCGCTGATATTTTTAAAAACAAATTTATATTTATTATTTGTCAAATCCCTGCTACTAATTATGGAAGACTTCATCCGAAATGGCTGCCATTTGCTTAAAAGCACCGACGGACTTCATTAATCGGAAAGTTGTTTACAGCGCGGGTAAGGGTTCACTTCAAAGACTCAATATTTCGGTGATGAGTTGAGCAGGCCATTTCCTCTAAAACGGACCACAACTTGTAATCCAAATTGGTGATACATATGTAATCGGGGACTTTGTTTTTTTAGCCGCTCTTGAGTTGTCTTCGCCTTGTGGGCCGGAGCAGAATCTTGTTGGAATGTCCTGTGCTTGTTTGCGAACATTGTTCGGCTTACCAGCTTAACGACGTCTTCCAAATCAGTGGTTTGGTAAACTTTCACCGAAGTCTTGACTCCTTTTTCACAAAAATGGAGGTTGGTTATGCTATCGTTGCTCACTCCTCACTATACCATTACATTTGCGGGGTGGTGGCCTCTTTCAATCCTTGGAATATATTTTGAAGCTTCTTTTACTGTCAGAGCATACACGCGATCATTTTGCTTATTAAAAGTTTCTTCGACGGCAAAGATTTTCTTGTCAGTAAACAGACTTTGTCTGTGATCATTTATAGCGTACCGCCTTAAGAGAACTTTGATTTCTGCTTACGTTTTTGCCTCAATGCGACTGTTAGCAGGTGTCCAGTGTTCTCTGTTGATGCGAGACATGGATTTTTGCGAAATGTTCATTTCCCGCGACAAGATCTTCTGTTTTCTCAGTAGTTTACATCTGATTCGAGCTTGCATGGCTTTGATGGCTCCCGGAGTCCTCACAGTGCGTGGACGGCCACCAGTATCCTCGAGTAATTTTTGTTACATAAAAGTATTTCAGAATATTAACACATGTTGAGTCAAGTCAAGTATGCCTTGTTGGATGCGAATTACTCGAATGATAAGAAGGCAGCGAATAGAAGATCAAAATCGGTATGATATTATCCTTCATGAAGAACAGATTGTTGGTGAAGTACTACCCGTGCAACTAAAAGTTTTTTCAACGTTTCTGCCACAGAATCCTAATACGCATTCGGTAATGCCAATAGCACCAAATTTCGTGATTTTACTGGGTAGGAAGTGGATGATATGATGTCGATTGTTACCAACATGGCTGCAAATCCAATCAATCTTCACAATATCAGCGAAATGAACCCGCATTTATGTCGGTATTAGGTAGGACTAAGTCTCGAACTGTTCTCATATTTACATAGCCACGTACCGTCTATTTCAAGGACTGAGCCTTTTGCTTATATGAGGAACATATGAGCGTCCAAGACGTAGATAGAAAGAATAAATTAATTCCGAATGGAGTCTGTGGCAACCCTGAAATATTTAAAAATGATAGACCAGCTATAGACATTTGTGACGGCACTTACGTTAACACCCAAGAGAGCTTTAATTAAGCATTACAAAAGCAAACGTACAGTTTACTTAAGAAAATTAAATACCTTTGAGCAGATTAAATACTCCCAATCACCTAGGTGATATTGTGAGTGACAGAAAATAACCCTAACCGAAGAAGGGCAGTATTGAAGGGCATATTGCAAAACGTTTGCCAGAGCTACGTGAAATATCCTTGGAAAACTCTCAAATAAACCAAACTTGTTCAAACTGTGGAGAAAATTTGAAAAAAAAACGGGTGCTACAGAATAGACGTGTGTCCAATTATGGCAAGAATTACGAGGGGCGTTCAATATATTCTCGGTATCGATATGAAGGAAAATGCGAATTCAATTTAAATTGTTTTTATTTTTCAATATAATCTCCCCTAACATCAATGCATTTGTTACATCTTGAGATAAGCTTTTTTAAACTCGCAAAAAAATAAATTTCCTCTTTCTTTGCAAAATACCCATTTATTGCCGACTTGAGTTTTTCATCATCCGAAAATCTGTTTCCACGAAGACATTTTTTCAAATCCGGAAACAGGAAATAATCACTAGGGGCAAGGTCTGGACTATAGGGTGGGTGTTGGATTTCTTCGAAACCACAATCTCGCGCAGTAGCCTTGGAAACTCGCGCCGTGTGAACAGGAGCGTTGTCATGAAGAAGCAACACACCCGCTGCGAGTTTACCCCGTCTTTTCTTTTTAATTTCCTCCCGCAAATTATGCAAAGTGGAAGCGTAGGATGTGGCGTTGATGGTTTCACCTTTTTTTTATACTCAATGAGCAAGATTCCCTTTGAGTCCCTAAAAACTGTGGCCATGAGCTTCCCGGCAGACGGAGTGACTTTGAACTTCTTCGGGGGGTCTGTTCCTTTTTTATGCCACTGCATGGACACTTGTTTGCTTTCAGGGTCATAGTGGTGAACCCATGTTTCGTCCACAGTAACAATTCGATCCATAACACCGTCCGCGTTCTCACTACACATCTCCAAAAGCTCTCTACAGAATGCGATTCTCACTTTTTTCTGAGGCGCTGTGAGCATTCGTGGCACCCACTTTGCACTGACCTTTGAAAGGTTAAGATGGTCATGAAGAATGGTGTGAATGGTACCAATTGAAAGCTTGGTGATCTCTGCCATCATTTTCACCTTTATTCGGGCATCCTCAAGAACAAGTTTTTCGACTTCTTTGATGCTTTCTCCCGTACAAGCAGTAGCCGGGGCGCCGGAGCGGGGGTCGTCTTCAATGCTCTCTCTGCCTCTCTTGAACACACTTGACCACTTTTGCACGGTTGATAATGAAGGTGCGGAACCCTGGTAAACAGCCACCATCTCTTCATGAATAGTTTTTTGACTTTTTCCTTGCTTAGTGAGAAATTTAATTACAGCGCGATGCTCAATTTTCACCATCATCGTCTCAGTTGCCATTATGATTCTGTTTAACTAGAGATAAAACGCGAATTAATAATCACATTTATATGAAATTTTACATGAATGCACTAAAATAATAGTATTACTTGATAAATAAGTAAATTTATATATACAACCACAGCTTCACCCCGATACCGAGAATATGTTGAACGCCCCTCGTACATAAGTATCAGAATTTGGTAAACCATTTCTTATAACATGCTGTGATAGATATATTCTTTAAGTATTGAGTCCGTATGTTGCCACTGATTGGGATGCTTTAATAATGAACAAGCTCTTCAGAAGCGAAAATGGGGTGATGAGGCAGTTTTTCAGATAGAAGCTTCAGAGATTCAATTTCAACATGGGTATTAGAATTACATGGCATATACGCTATGCCTGAATCCCTGCTGGAAGGACATCAGCAATTAACAACAATTCAAGCATACAAATCGCGATGTATAGCGATGTGTAGATGGGTTGTAGAAGTTGTAAATGGACGCTTTAAAAGAGATGTTAAGCTGTTGCGGCAGGAGTTCTTCAACTTTAGCAATTTTGAACAAGTTTCACCCACTGATAGCACACTGATGATGTTTATGAGCTGCTGCAAATCCCTTTGAGCAGATTAAATACTCTCAATAACCTAGGTGATATTGTGACAAAAAATAATCCTAACCGAAGAAGGACAGTGTTTTAAAGTGTTGAATGGCATATTGCAAACTTAATTAACTTTCCCCTACCCTTCGTTTACCAGAGCTACGTGAAATATCCTTCGGTAACTATCATATAAAGCAAACTCGTTCAAAATGTGGAGAACATCTGACGCAAACGGAAATATAATTAATGTTGGCTGAATCTTACCCTATTATACATCAAATTAAATCTGGAATGATGTTCTTTCACGTAACGGTGAAAAAGAGATAAATTCTTGCTACTTTCTTTACCCTCAAAGTCTTCAGAGATAGATTGATTATTTAAAAAAAAACTGAAAATCTTAGAACCATGATTTTTACGTCATCCAAAAGATAGTGAAATCAACTTTAACTTACATGTTTGATCAAATGTTTGTAAGAAACCAAACTGACGACTTTTTTTTTCGGCATCACTGAACAGTTTTCTTAAGGAATATGCATCATTTTGGAGAACACTTTCTCACATTTAGTCTTATGCATTTAAAGTGATTAGTCAGCAATTTTTTATTAGTGCAGCAGTGAAAATTGGTATAAAATTGATTTGATCACTTCTGTGAGTTCGGCATCTCACTTTCAAAAAGCCCGATATCAAAAAATTGTTGTTGCAAGGGCAGTCCCATCGTCATTTATCAGTGAAACTGGGAATTTCGGTTGAAATAGTAAATAATTACAAAAAAGAATTCCAACTATTGTAGATATCGTAAAAGGTCTGGACCAAAGCCATTGATTTCAACTACTTCCCAAAGAAAAGTTGTTCAAGCAATAACAACAGGACAGGAAAAAAAAATTGCTAACAGCATGTCACAGGAAAATTTGGAGACTTTTCTCAAACATATACAAGGCATTCACCGATGAAGACTTGGAAAAAGTTATGTTCTGCGATGAAACAAAAATCATTCGTTTTGGCTCAGACGGTAGGGAATGGACTTGGAAAAGACCAGGCGACCGTCTCAGAAGCCATATGGTGAAAGGGATAGTGAAATTTGCCGGAGGAAGTCTGATTCTCTAGATTGTTTGGAGAATGACGGCACAAAACTAGTTTAAATAGGAGTCTCCAGAAATGGGGAACAAATTCTTCGGACATCATCTTCCAACATGACAATGATCCGAAAAATACGACCAAAGTAACATCCTTGTGCCTTGAAAGTCTTGGGATTTAGGTTTTGGATTGCCACCACCTTCTCCTGACCACAATTCCATAGAGTACTTATGAGAGCACCTCAAACAGAGGCTCGCCAAAAATCTAGAGAAATTTTACAGCCGAGTGGAAGTAGAATGGCAAAACATTTCCCAAGAAACTTGCAAGAATTTAGTAAGTAGTATGCCACGGAGCTGTTTTAAAGACCAAAGGAGGGCACACCAAAAATTAAATGTAAGAGATTCTGTAACCCTAATAACTGATCAAATGCTTACTTGATTTTATTCTTTTTTCAGATTCCATAAGGTATGCTAACAAAATTTTAAAAAAAATACAAATGCGTTCGTATCATTTGATCAAACCTCTGAGTTACTGTATGTGGGTCGTACGCCTCTTATAATATATGATAAACGGACAAAAATCAGAAGATCCATCCGCAATACGAACTTCACACAAGAAAATCTCAGAATCCCCACATACGATTTTCATAAAACTTCACAGTTTTAATGTAAAGGGTGTTTTTTTTTTAGAGGTTTGGTTTTTAAACTGACAACAGATTGTCAATTTGACAGTTGAAAGTTGATTTGTGGTTAGCACGTTTTGCCATTTTACAATGAATAGATCGACGCCAGAACAACGCGTGCCAATTGTGCAAACTTATTTTGAAAACCATGGTTCTGTTTTCCAAACTTATCGTCGTCCATCTGAGCAAGTTATTCGGAACACTCTAGTCCTAGTGAATAATACGCACTCCAAAGACGACAGACAGTTCGAACAGAAGAAGTTAATGCCGTTGTGGAGCGCAGTGTTGAGGAGAATCCGAATGAGTCGATTCGCCATCATGCATAGTAATTGGAGCTATGCCCATCCACTTTGTGGAAGATTTTACGGAAACATCTTGGCTTAAAAGTATATAAGATCCAGCTTGTGCAAGAGTTGAAACCGCGTGACCATTATTCGATGAATGGGCCGAAAACATGATTCAGCTTGATCCTCATTTTCAACGCAAAATTTAGTTCTCCGATGAGGCCCATTTTTGGTTAAATGGATATGTAAACAAGCAAAATTTCCCTTCAAATTCGGCAACCCAGCCTTTGTCGAGACGCCCTTACAACCATTAAGACAGTTTGGTATGCTTTATGGGCTGCTGGAATCATCGGCCCATATTGTTACCGTCATGGAGAGCACTATAGAAACATGATTTCTGACTTCTTCGTTCCCCAGCTAAATGGCATTGACGTGACAGAGCTTTGGTTTCAATAAGATGGCGCAACATGCCACACGGCGCGGGAAACATTTGCTGAGCGCATAATTTCTCGTAATGGACCTGTGAACTGGCCTCCACGATCCTGTGATCTCACACCTTTGGGAGTATGTGAAGTCACTAGTCTATGCCGATAAACAAAAGACGTAAGACGATTTGGAAGTCAACATTCGCCGTGTTGTTGCCGATATACGGCCCCAGTTGCTCGAAAAAGTTGTCGAAAATTGGACTTCACGATTGCGCTTCATTCGAGCTAGTCGTAGCGCGCATATGCTCGATATCATATTTAGACACTAATGGCATACAATTATCTATTAAATAAAGCTAACATCATAGACATTAACATTAGCTTCAAGCGTTTTATTTCATATTGAATTTGTATACTTCTAAAAAAAACACCCTTTACTATCGCTCGGCTTTATTTTAATACCAATTTCATTGATGTACGCTCTTGGCATACAAATCCTTCCAATTTTGCCCCATCTTCTTTAAAAAAAAATCTGGAATCACGAATGAACTCTAACTCCAGGATATCGCAATAAGTCTAATCAGGCACAGTGATAAGACCACTAAGCCAAACATAACAAATAATCTAATATAATCATGCGGTGGAAAAATAAATGCCCCTCACTAGTAAATTATGGCGCAAAAGGGCGGACTTTATGAAAAACTTGTTTAAAATGCCAAAATAATTTGGAGGAGAAACTGTACCCCTGACACTCGCCGTGATATACCGAGGTCCAGGAATTGCATACTCACCTCCTCTTTTCCAATAAATCACTTTAATCTGCAAAAATTTCAGAGCAAAGTGAATTTGTAAATCTTCATATTTATTAGTAAGAGGTGGCAGCATCGCTGGAGTCTATAGAGTATGACCTTAAACTTGGCCATGCTTGGTTGCATACAAAATGTAAATTTTTTCTCCTAAAACTGTCGCGACATAAAGTCATTTTCATTTGTCTATTTTCCTGGTATGCGTAAATCCGTCGCGAAATCATCACTCTTCCTTTGTAATCTGCAGTCAGACTCGGCAATGGTCTGCTGAGCAGCCCTTTACTGTACGACGTGTCATGCTACTAAGATCACTGAACCATTGCACTTTGTTCGCCCAGGAGTTTCCGCGAAAATCCATTACGTATTCATATACGAATACGTAATAACCGGCCGGCGTGTAACATAGTCCATCTGCAGATAATGTATAAAGCCCTTGTAAGAATTAAAATTCTACACGCACTCAGCCACATTCAACGCCCCCCACAGCAATTATTACATTTTCCAACCAACTAACCAGTCCACAAGCAACTCCATGTGCATTCAAGACACGGTTCCATATTGAGGGCGAAACATATTTCAATCTGCACCTCAGTATTTGAATTCATATGGGCAGCAGAGTAGCATCAATGTGCTGGGCTGAATGGAAGATGATCTTTCCTTCTGACAGTCAAAGTTGAAGCTAGAAGGAGGAGGGCAATTATTGCTTCAGATCTTCGATTTATGAAGTCCACCCAACACCTAGGATGTTTCAATCTGTCAGTGCGTACAGCTATTAGTTTTGACAATTGACATGACCGCCGAGTGATCGAGTGATCTGCAGTGATCTTGCATTTTATCGCCTAATGCACGGAAGTGCTCGATTACTAGATAAATCTAAAGTATTCCCGTTCGACATGTTGTTGGTTTTGTGTTTATTGTTGTTTTTCAGAATCCAAAGATGTACCAGTACGTCCTCATCTCAATTAATGGCGGCGAGGCAGTTTATTTTTAAAAGAGTGGCTACTGCATCATTTAGTGGCTTTTGTGAAAAGTCTGTGTAAACTTCCTGTAAATTAAAACTATTATTGAGTTTCCAAATTGTTGGTCCACTTGGTTAGGTGGATAGCAGGGGGGATAGGTTAATTTGTTTTATTGGGAACACACATGTGAAAATATTTATCACTTGTCACTCGTAACGATCAATTTAATTTTTTTTTTTTGTGTGAATTAGAATTCTAATTGAATTTTTGAAAACAGTTGCCTAGGCCTCTTTGGACATGGTACGTGCTGGGAGTACCAATCGAATAGTGTGATTGCTCTATAGCTGTGGTGGGTAACTTCATGGGGTAGCTTCATGTGATAGATTTTACGACTTGGCGCACCCAAATTAATCAAAATTCGATTAACCGCCAAGAGTGAGTATCGATGAGTACAAGAGAAATTATGTACAGTGCGATCGTGGATGTCTACGTGTAATCTATTCACCCGAAATTGACGTGGATTTGTGTGAGTTCATCGATGTGAAAGACCGCAAAATGTTGTATTTAAATTCGAATAAACAGGCACAACTGGTTGGGTGTAGATTGCTCATGCAAAAATAACTCCGGAAGTTATTTATTTGCATTCAGAAGGAAAATGGGGGTGGAAGAACAAACAATATGAGTTGTCACTTACTTATGAAGTAACGTGTGTGTGTGGTGAATTCTTTTGATTTATTTGTCAGTCATTCGAGAAGCTAATTAGCTTCCTTTTTTTATATAATGAGCTCAAGGGATTTGTATACCCTTAAAATGTTTGTGTGCAGGACGGGCACAGGAAATTTAGGGAGGAAGAAAAGAGAGGTACCGATGTACATTGTTTTTAAATGTTTGCAAGTTGTAACGACCAGGAAACAAAGAGATCGACAGGGCATTCCACAAGCGAGTTGTACGGCTTAGGAACGAATCGCGATATTTTAGAGTACGTCCGAGAGTGGGCTTGAGGGTATACTGATGAGCATTCATAGTGTTTAGTTTTATTTTATTTTATTTATTTTATTTATTTTATAATTTTATATAATACAGTATTTCTTACATAATTCATTTTACCCGCAAAGCGCCGTGCTTATCGGCAGGTAGCTATATTCAATAATACATAATTTAACAGTGAACTTTCAAATTTCAATTAGAAAAAGTTTATTAAAAAAAAAAGAAATTAATAGGTATAATATTTAAAGAAAGAGAGAAAAAATAATAATAATAATAACTAATTTGCATCAATAGGAAATAAAAGTGTATCAACAAACTTGGTATAAATCAAGCAATAATTTTTTTATAAGTTTTTTTCTTTTTTTATAATTTTGCAATTCTTTTATATTTGCGGTATTGTATTAACTATTTTAGGCACTACATAACGAAGTTCTCTTGTATCATATACATTGTAAGTCTCTGGTATCTCTAACATTCCTTGGGCTCGTCTTCGTGTGTTTTCATTGTGCTGGATAGGTTTCAAAAATCGTTGGTCATTCATATATATTACAAGCGCCGTCATCTGAAAAATCCCACGAACATCCAGTGCTTTTAAAGATGAATTAAATCCTCTGAGATTTTTTATTAAACGTTGCTATATGGCTGTAATTTTATCTGTATGGGTTTTTGCCGCAGTCCCCCAGTCTGCGAGCGAGTAATACACCTGCTTCATCACATTATAATTACAAAGTCTTTTCAAATATACCATCGCAAAAATAGAACTCTTAAGTTGAAAACGCAGTGTATTAATGTGTTCACTCCAAAGGAAGTGTTCGTCAATTGTTATTCCTAGATATTTCGCCCGCTGCACAAGTTTAATCTCCTGGTTCCCTGCCGACAAAGGACAATTTTCGTTTCGGTGAACAATTTTAATTTCTCCGCTCCGCTTAGATGGCGTGCGAATGTGCATCACTTTCGTTTTTTGCGTGTTAATTATGAGTCCATTATCATGACACCACTTCGAAACGGCATCAAACTCACTCTGAAGATTTTTAACGGCCGTATTAAGATCTATATGTTTGACAACGATGGCTATATCGTCCGCAAATGCATACGCAGTACTATTATTTGAAAACCCGTAACACTTCGTTAGTAAAAAGAGTGTATAAGATAGGACCAAGGTTGGATCCTTGGGGAACACCGTACGAGCTTGATTTTTCTTGGCTTGTTTCCGTTGCCACCTTTACTCTGATTGTTCTATCAGTGAGATAGTTTTTGAGCCAATTTGATATTACTCCCGTCACACCGATCCTTCCGAGACTCTCTATAATTTTCTCATGAGATAATGTGTCAAAAGCCTTGCTGAAGTCAATATAAAGTACCAATATGTTGAGGTTTCTGTTTAATCCTGCATTGATTGTGTTCGCAAACTCTCCTAATAGTCTGTCCGTGCTTTTGTTTCTTTGGAAGCCATACTAGTTTGGATGAATAATTTGATGTTTTTCTAAGAAACCATTGATCCTATTTACCATAACGTCCTCCAAACACTTTTCAACAGCAGATAGAATAGAAATAGGCCGATTGTTTTCTACATTATTTTTAGCACCAGCCTTGTAGATTGGCCGCACGATAGCTGTTTTCATTAACCGTGGTACGTGGCCTTGTAAAATACTTCGATTAATAATTGCTTGTATAACAGGGGAAAGTATATGGGCGTTTAATTTTAGATCTATTGCTCTTATATTGTCAGCTCCAGGTCCTTTTTTAGTGTTCAAACGAGTTAAAATTTGAAAGACTTCTTCTACTGAAGCTTCTCTTACAAATATACTTTGATGTACCTGTACATTCTCATGGCTAGATGTCTTAATATTACATAAGTGTAGGATGGATAGGGTATTTTTAGAAAAATGATCCGCAAATTTCTCCACAATTCCAATAAAATCGTTGTTTTTTATTGAAAAGTTGTTGCATACTACTTCGTCTATTGAAAGTTTCTTTCTCCCCAATAAGTCATTTATTATGTTTATTTATTTATTCCATGTTTTCCTCGGATCATTTTTATTTTCGATAAATTTCTGTTTATAAAAATTAGTTTTGACTGCTTGTATTTTTGCGTTAACAATATTTCGAAATTGTTTATACTCCTGCTCGTAATTTATACAACTCCGACTGTTTCTCCATCTTCTAAAAAGCTCATCCCTCTTCTTGCACATCCGAGTTACTTCTTTCGTGATCCATGGTTTCTGTTGTCGTGTCTTTTTGGAAGTTTTTGTATTACTGGCTTCAGTATATATATAATTAATTTTTTCGACGAAGTTGTTATATAAATCTTCTACGTTGTTTATCTTCAAAAACTCATTCCAGTTTGTTTGCCATATAAGCATATTTACTATTTCTTGATTAATCTGTACAGCATTCAATTTATCCATTGTTCGGTTTTTTTTGGTATCCTCTGTTGCATACAAAATGGCAAGTGGTTAAAGGTTTGAGGGGGCGAAATGATACTGGCGATTTCAGTGGAGCACTGGTGGTGGAAATAACGATAAAACAAAGTGAGACAGGGGACATTACGTCGGTGTTCGAGGATATCAATTGATTGACTGATATTAGTATCACCTATGAGTCACCTATCTAGCAGGCGCGGATATGTTTTAGGAGCACCTGACCAGATGTGGGCGTTGTACTCCAATTTTGGGCGGATGAATGCCTTATATATTGAGGGCAGATCAAAGAGGGTAAAATATTTCTTACATCGCTTGAGGAAACCTAGACATTTCACAGCATTTTTGACGACATCGAATGTGTGGTCATGCCAACGTAAGTTGTCACTGACATACATACCGAGAATGGAAAGTTTTTCGGTTTCGAGGATGCAAGTGCTATTCATGGATAATGGTTGGGTATTTAAATTTCGCTTTAACGACACAATGCTGTCGTTAGTGGAATTAAATTCCACTCTGTTGATACAGTGCGTTTCAATAATATAAGGTCAATGTAAAAAATGCCAAATTTCTATCTGCTACAACGTTTTTTTTTATAACGGTACCTCTTATCTTGTTATTGGTGCTGATGCAAATTACGCTTGCATTTTATTTCCATTGTGTGTCAAAGCTCTGTATAGGAAAGTGTGAAGTTTATAATTGTTGTGTTCTTAAGCGTTTCATAATTGTAAGGTCAGTTACTAAAATAAAAAAGGTAAGTACTTTTTTCAAGCTTTGAGCTCTATTTTAGTTTAACGTTGTAAAATTTAGAACAATGGCTCGAGGACAGGCCCTGACACTCTACGAAAGAGGAAAAATTGACGCATACATGGAGGAAAACTGCAGTTTGAGAGATATTGCGAGAAAATTGGACAGATCATTTTGTGCGGTTCAAAATTATGCAAGGGATAAGGTTAACTACGGTGTTAAGAAATCCTCAGGACGCCCAAATAAATTAACAAGAAGAAATATTCGCAAAATAAGTACGTAAAATAAGCAAACGTAACGCGAAGTTTGGACCTTAATGTCTCAAAGTCAACGGTTTGGAGGGCAATACAATCTATTCCACACATTATTCGAGAAAAAAATTAGAGCTGCCCCTCGATTAACAGCAAAACATGTTGAAAACAGAATCGCGTTCGCACGTCAAAACAAGGGTACCGATTGCCCAAAGGTAAGACAAAATAACACTCGTTCGAAAAAAAAGAAAGATTTGTAAAACCCTAATTTTTTTTATACAAGATAATTTTTTCCGACGAAAAAAAGTTTAATGTGGATGGACCAGATGGATTCAGTGTGGATATTGGCGGGATTTGAGAAAAGAGCCAACATTTTTTTCAAAGATTTTTTTCCTTAATGGTGTGGGGAGCTTTTACGGCAAACGGAATATTGTCGCTAGCCCTCCATCATAGACTAACTATAACTAGATATCAAACTCTACTAATACTTTTGCAAACGTTTAACTTTTGCACAGACACACTGTAAGTGAATCACCAACACATTCTCAATCTCTATAACCTGTCAGAATGGCTAAAATGACAACAAATTTCACGTAATGTTCGCTAAGTATATATAATAAAGGCAAAAATAAAAGGAAAAATATTTTTCGATGGTGAATATTTAATTCAATGTGGTGAAAAAGTGAAAATAATAGAATATATTAAAAAAACTCTTTTTTTTGTTTCAAGTGGACAAAAAGGGGATCGTTTCAGAATAAAATTAAAAAAGGACCTAAGGATTATATTTTGAAAGTTTCATTTGAAGATATAAATGAATTGAAACTATTAAAATTCTGAAATCAAGCTTAAGCTTGTATTGAGAGTCAATTGTATAAGCATTTTTTATGTTTAGGCACAAACTCTGTACTCTGGACATCAATGAAAAGGATTATTAATTAATGGCAACTTTTAAAATCAATTTCCTTGCTGTTCTTTTAGTTTGAATGTGTTGAGTAAATAAATTAATTAAATAATACTGATAAGTACAATTAACATTTTTGATCATTTTTTAGTTTTTTAAGGAAAATATTTGTTTTTCTATTTGAATTTAAAGCTTTTCCAAAATATTTCGAGAATCTTTTTTTTCACACATTATAAAGTACAAAAGCAGTGGTATTTTAATTGTTTATTTTTTAAAAATAATTTCCAGAATTTGACAAACAATGTGAAATGATATCCCAACTTAATTTGGTTTTGTCGAAGGGAATTTTTGTTTATAATTGTTTTCAACAGATTTTGCTACTACTTTGTTGAGTATTCTTTAATGCTGTTAACATCTTTAAGCCGGTCTGGCATAGAATGCGTCAACTTTTCCATATATTCACATATTATTTCTTACCATTCCGCTAAAAATAAGACTTTTAACTGAGGCTTCGATGTAATAACATGTTTTCGTAAGCTCATCATTTAATGATTCCAAAGGGGTTCCAAAGAGAACGGGTTAAGATCGGGGCTTTGTGGTGGCGTTACTAGCAAGTGAGGGACTTTATGTATCAACCACATTGTGCGATATGCTTGAAGTCGTTGTCCTGTTGGGAGTAAAAAATCTTTCGCGATAATCATTGTTTGTGTACTTTGAAGCAAATTTTCACTCCAAATCTTTTAATATACTTCTTTTGTCATCATCTCAATGACTGTGACTAAATTACCGATCTCAACAGTGGATATTTAGGTCCATATCACACAACCACCATCTCAGTGGTTTACTTTTTGCCTTGTGTATTTGGACTGAAAGTATCATTTGGTTGTCTTCATGCTTTCGAAGGCCTATTTGATTAATAAATGCTAAATTTTGACTCTTCCGAAAAAATCCTAGAAGTCAAATCCTTTGTCTTTTTTATTTATTAGCAAAGTCCTTCTGTTTTTTTATTTGTTTTGCTGACGAAAGGTTTCTTTCTAATGGTATGGGGTTTATACGCCTATTTGATGTCGTTGACATTTATGAAAATCCAGCCAAATATTAGCATTATAACGTGATATTTGTGAAAGGTAAAGCGTTGTGTTTACATCGATTTTCTTATTCTCGGAAATTTTTTGATTCAAAATCTGAGAAAAGAATATGGAAATGTTGCGTTAGTAATGGGATTAGTAATACAAAAGCATTAAATGTGAGCTAAATTGTCCAGTCACATCCACATTTTTTCAAAAAATAATTGGTCAATTCGCTGTTGTACCAAATGAACCTATAAATCACTAATTTTCTTTTTATTGCTTTGTTTGTTGCTATTACCAATATTTTAAATTCAATTTTGCAAAAGGCTTGTGTAAAGTTATATTTTCACAAAAAAAAAAAACAGTCAAAATAATCATTAATCCTTATTTATTACTTCGTATGAAAAGTTAATACAATAATTGAATTATAATATATATATGTATTTTCCATTTAATCTAATAATCCAATTTATTCATGAATTGTAATTTACATCTTTTCGGAACATGCTCTCCTGATGAAAGCATTCATGGTGAAGCGAAAAACTTACCCACACCGTGGTAAAATGAACAAATGTCAATATTTTATTGAAGAAGCAGCAAATCCAAGAAAGAAAAAACAATTTCTTTAAATTTATTGTATTTATTGGATAAACAAAGCAAAACAAAACAAAAATCGAAAAAATGCTTTAAGTAGTATTTAGTTGTATATGACTTTTATTTTCATTTTAAATTCACATTTATTTGATCAGCACACGATGGTTCCACACTGTGAACGCTTTTCTTGAAACCATTGCACTTCAAATGTTGGATCTGCAAGGAAAAAGGCATTAAGTGTATACATAGCCAAACGAAAATGTATACTTTTTACTTACATGTAATTAGTTAGCATCACTTATCCACATTTCTTCAAGCTCTTAGGCATTTAGATTCATTGTTCTTACTGTAAAAAAGAAGTAAAATAAATTATTTTGAAATTAAAATGTTTTTAGTTACTCACAAAAAAATGTAAACAAACTTTCCCAGCTGGTTTTGCCACATCCAATCGAAAGCAATCTGTTCGTGGCCGCAGTATTCTGTGGAAAATGTTTTCTACTTGCTCCAAATGTGTAAATTTTTCTTCTTTTGTTGTCCTAGAAAATATAATAAACAAAATTATTGTCCAACATTAAATTTTTGTGCAACTTACACGAAATTGAATTTGTAAACAAGAGAAATGTCAAAATCGGAATTCACCGCGTCGTTTTTATATGGATGACGTCACTCGTAAAACTTTTCGAATTTTGACATTGTTGACAATTCTCACGTATTCACGGACAGGTTCACACGGATAGGGACTTTCAGAAGAAAACCGGTTTTGATTTTCCAATATCTGGAAAGTTTGATATCTAGTTATAGTTAGTCTATGCCCTCCATTCTATGCGGATGAACAGCGATGAATATCAGGGAGATCTTTCAGAAAATTTAATTCCGTTTTAGAGAGCCATGGATATGAAAACTTTGTTTATCAGCAAGATAGCGCTACAATACATTCTAGTCGCAGCATTAAAGCGTGGTTTTCGAACCACAACATCGAAGTCCAATTACACAAATGAAAAACTGACTTGCCATGGGCAGGATTCGAACCTGGACCCTCCGAGTGAGAAGCGATTGCTAGTACCACTACATCACGGCCACCCCATTGGTTATGCTGTTGATGTCGGAATTTAATGAGCTTAACATACGCTGCCGTTCTCATTCTATAGCCGAGGATCAGGGGCGTGAGTCCGGGAACGAATATGAAAAACAGATAGTACTGTAATCGGACAAGAGATCATAAATGAAAATTAAAAAGAGTGTCGGAGACAGAACAGAGCCCTGGGGCACACAGCATTTATTTTGTAAATATCGGACTTGAAACCGTCCAAGGCAACTTGAATTGAACGTTCCGAAAGGTAATTTCTAATCCATTGAAGAAGAGAGTAATCGATCCCAAAAGCACGCATTTTCAACAATAGAGCCGGATGCCAAATTCGTCAAATGCCTTAGAAATACCAAGTGCAACTATCTTGCTTCCGCCAGATTGATGTACGCTTTGGTTCCACTTTTCGGTGAGACATGCCATTAAATCACCAGCGTACCTGTTGCTACGAAAACCATATTACCGGTCATTGAAAAGTTTTCGTGTTTCGAGATATTTCATGAGCTGACGATTTATCAGCGTTTCCCATGACCTTGGAAAGAAGGGACGTAAGTGTAATGGGTCTGTAGGAGGAGAGAGAAGATGATTCGGGACGGGCTGGACAAATGCTGTTTTCCATCTGCTCGGAAAGAATACTAAAGAGTAGGATTATTGAAAAAGCTTATGCAATGGTTTTGCCAGCGTAGAAGAACACCTCTTCAGAAGAAGGGGAGATATACGAGTACCATCTGGACCAGCGGTGCGAAAGTGGATTCGTCCCATTAAGGATTCGACGCACTTAAGTGTAGGCAGGAATAAAGCACAATCTGAGAGTGTTGAGTTGGCCGCAAAGTGTGCTGCAAGCAGATTGGCCTTGTCAAAACAGCTGACAGCTGGAATGTCATTGTAAATGAGCGTTGGGATGGGGGATGTGGCAGAATTTCTAATGTTTTTGACGAATGAATAAAAATAGTTACTGCCTTTGGGACATTGCAATATTTTTTTTCTCAGTATTTGGTCTTATTGGAATTTCACACGCTTAAAGGCGCTGGCTGCATCCACTTCTGGCTCGTTTGAACATTTCTCTAATCCTGACAGCTTCTTTACAGTTCGAGTCGTACAGTGCCTTTTCTTTTGGTTTGATACTCTTCATCCGATGAGGGATAAAGGATCTCATTACATAGAGAATGGTGTCTGTGATCATATCAGCAGCGGCATCCACCTCGTTATCGAGGAAACATAACGTCCAGTTAATATTCCTAAAGAAACTGTTAAGACCGCTCCAGTTGGCTCTCTCGTATTGCCATACAGTTCTTTTTGGAATTTTTTTCTCTAATTATGTGGTCGGTGTATGAGAAATTAGCTGATTTGACACAATGGTCCGACGAGTCTAGAAGGGAGAGCACGTCAACGGTGTACTTATCAGGGTTAGAAGTTGACTATCAACGTTTGGTATTCGCGTGAGCTCATTTACAAACTGCGTTAAGTTGTTTTCCGCAGCGAAGATCTCGGTCTCAACACACCGTCTCAGAATTATCTGAGAGGTGTGGGCGGAGATCTACCTGTGTTCTACTAAGTGCCAAAGTAGCTGGTCTGTACTTACAGACGTGGAGTGATTACTTTTTAGCCCGCTTACACTGGCTACATCTACTTTGAATTCCCTAGCCAGAATCACAGACAAACACAAAAAACACAAACAGCGACGATACTAAGCAAGGCTGCGAAGTGAAAATTCTGAAACTGCAATACACTGCAAAAACGTGGGAATTGACTTGTCGACGATTCTGGACCAACACAGCCGGTCGGAGGTTTTGGCTCAACTTGAATCTTCTCGACGATTCTGGACCAACACAGCACCATTTAGCCGCTCTCGTCGGAAGGTGTAGTAGAAGTGGCCGGCCGCTGCTGAAATTTCAGATGTCCAAGTGAAGCCTCAAACATCATCCAAAATATATTGAATAGATGTAGATCTTTACGGCAAATTTTTGTTTGAACTTTAAAAATGTTTTCTTACAAAGTACAAACTACAGGGTGATTTTTCATTGAAATTTAATATGGTGAACGTTACAAAATCATGATCGAGGATTTCCTGCTGTTGCAAATTGTTGAATTCGATTTTGAGAATATACAGGACGGGTGTACTCGTAATTGCACATAATATTGCGGTGGACCGTCTGCAATAAGGGCTTTTTTGAAGTCACGGGTCTATGCTAACAAGTCGCAGACACATGGCGGTGTGATGCACGTCAGTCATATGCATCAACTCCGGTAGCGCCCGCTTGACAAATATTAGGATATCTTTGCAATTTAGTGGAACATCAAAATTGAAAGGTTTTCATAAAAAACATAATCCAAAAATTTAACGCACTTTTTTTCTTTACAACTTTATTAACTGTCTTAGGAAATTGAGTAAGAAATTTTGCTTCATCTTGGACTAATCGATTTTTAGTGTTCTCTACTTCACGACCGACCCAATATCGAAAGGCGTTAGTCACTTTTTAAGTAGTATGGTAGGACCAGGATTTCTGTCATTTATAGAATTTCTCGAGATGTACAGACTGCTTCAGTACCCCATAGACTCATTTTCTCAAATACGTTGTAAAACAGTCTGGGATCAACACTTACCCCTAAGCGCTTCAGGCTGTGCAAAAAGTTGGGTTGTTTTATACATTCATACTCAAATGCTTATATGTCACAGCTCAGATTTAACTTTATTAGTTGCTACAACACTTCTTTTGCCAACGAGCAACCGTAAAACCCCGGATTTCTGAAGGTGACAAACTCTTCATTGTTGAAGGTTTCTCCTGCAATGCCAAAAGTGGTGGAACTGTTTGAATTAGGCGGTTAGCGAAAGGTCCAATGAGTGAGTTTGGAGAGGCAGTGTTTCGGAGTTGAGTTGATTTAAGCTTTCCTTTTTACCAGCCTTGGACAGTTAGACAGTTGTTGGGTGCATTGTGTAAATTGCTTGACAGCACTCCTCAATTGTGATGAGTTTGCCTGAATTCAGAAAACTAACAACAATTATTCCGGCTTTTGACAACAAACGCTCACCATTGTCAGATTTTCGTGAAGCTTCGGTAATGTTTTGGTTTTTCATATCGATTCAAATATTGTCCCGAAATTCATCGATTTTCGTCGTACGCCACAACTCGATCGAGAAATGCTTCATAATTCTGTAAAGTACTCGGTCCACAGAAAATCATTCAACTTGTGTGACAATTATTTGTTGAGCTGCATATTCTGCTTTAACAACGTTCAGAGTGATCTGCAACACCTAGTTTGCTTACACCAAGGTCTAACGCAAGCTCTCGAACCGTTGTGCCTGGATCTGCTCTTACCAACATCTTTAAGTGGTCGTTGTCAATTAGTGCACTATTGCACTGTGCACACAAATGAGCTATTGATTGTCTAAGTCGCCAAATGTACACTCCAAAACCATATACTAGTATACATACATTAATAACTAGACACAAGCACTTCACTTGAAATAAAAGCAGCAAAAAGGAAAACCTCACAACTTTCTGGACAACCTAATGGTTTTAAGCTATTTTCTCATTTTTCACGGAAGGTTTTTGCGACTTCATAATACATAATTCCAAAAGCAGCCCACATCAGCTTTTCGGTTCTGCTGAACGTTGGCACTCCTCGTTTTAACAAACGTTATGGCTCTATTTTTTTATCGCTGAAATATCAAACACTAGAGCGAGCAGACATTAACACAGTCTTGGTCGGGCTTTGCGTCCAGCTTTCGACTGGGAACCACCTGTTCAATTCACAAGTGAAGCAGTACAGAAACGTCGTTAAACTCGCCATCACTGATTCTTGTCATACAACTCGTAAACAGAAAACAACCCGACAAAACTAAGGATGTGATGGACTTCGACCTCAATCTACAAAGCCATTTCCCCTAACCCGATCATAAGGCAAGGTTGACGATCAAGCTGGGTATGGGCTTAAACTACACTGTTATGAATCAATCAGGTTCAAAAATATTTTAAACGCTCATACTCGTATGTTACAACAGATAGAAGCTCGTGACGATGTTTGCTCAGCTTAAAATATCGGTAAGCAATGTACTGTGTTCCCATTCGTCGTGCATACTCCGTGCCATCATATTTTGCTAAGTTACCCCCCACTGTTTAAACCAGCACGGCGTGTAGGCCGTCAGCTGTACAACGTCTTTTGTAGACTTAGGTGTAGATATATGTACGTCATCCAAGTTGGGAGGACTGGTTTATTTGTTTTGATCACTGTTGCCGATATACAGTACAGAAATGTTACTTACATATATAAAACACCGATGTGTTGTTTTGCTGTTTTTCTATCATGGCTTGGGCTCGAGCTTTTCGACCCACCTCCCTGTAATAGCAAATCTCTCTACTTTTCAACCGTGTGCTTTTTATGTTTCATATTTGTGCCTGATATCCGCCTCTTCTGCTCGTAGAGCCCAGTTCTTATCATTCTGTGTAGCACCGCTCTATACGCTGTTTTGTAGCATCTGCTTGGCAGCATAATTCGTCGAATTCAAAGATTCATTGTGGTGGACAGGGCTGCGTCTCTGGTAGGGATGCCGCTGATCTTCAGTAGTTGATGGTGGAGGTATAGGCTCCACTGACAGATTTCCTTAGTGTAGCTCCAATGATAAACCCGCAGACAGATAAACGCTTCTTTTCTTGTCGGCAGCAATGTCCGCATTATTTGTTGGAGTATTTTTTCCTCTTCCCTTTATCTAATCATTAATGCAAAAACCAAATGCCAAAGGCCATGTTTATGCTCGTATAAGTATTTTGCCTTAAAATACTCGCAAAACCGGCAAAAACAACAAAGAAATCAGGTTAAACCTTTCGGCAAATCGTTCACTTAATTTGAAATTTCAGGTACGAGTAGGTACCTAAATATGTACGTGCGGTTACATAAAATTCAATGAAAATAGCTCAAGACGCATCGCACAGGGTGAAAGTTTCCACATAATTACATGAATCCACAGCTAAGTACCCATGTAGAAAAAAAAAAGACTTCAAGTTCGTCAAGAAGAAACGAGCCCAACAGCATTCGGTATTTGGTATTCAACATCATCTCACCTAGATTTGGCAATTTCCCATATCGCAAGTTTATAGTCTAGTTACGATCTACAAACGATCTTCAAATGATAGTCCAACAAGAAGCCATATTTCCCTGAACAATAGGCTCTCGGTGAATTCATCAATTGAATTGCAAACGCGCGCATCTTCTTTGAACCTGCTCTCTCCGCCTCTTCTTCACTTGAATAAATAAACAAAAATAAACACAAACGTTAAGTTTCGTTTCCCAAGCACGAACCGAGGTACAAAATAAAGAAGCACCCGAAAGGGAAGTACAAAAGAAAAACGTCCAAGTACGAGTATGAGTATGTATTGTACATATGAGCAAATATATGTTCACTCACGTGGAAGCATAGTAACATATGATAATGAAAGATAAAGAAGAATATGAAGAAAGAAAAACTATTGAAGCCTCTAGCGAGACAGGTGAGCCCCAAGTGTATAGTCGTATAGAAGAAGAGGAAAGAAATTGATAAACCTCGCCGCTATTTTAACCGACAGAACACGTTCTCCTGTAACTTATAACGAACACGTTCAAATACTGCCTCTTGTCTTCTTCGTTTGGATTTGGAATCTTTCCTCACCAACTTGAATGCCAACTTCACATCCAGATAATGTACCATAATTACTGTGATCGCGATGAGTTTACGTCTATGTTTTGTTTTGGCGTTTTTGTGTGTAAACGGAAGAGACATTTGATAAAAATAAGAAACAAGTGAAGGGATTAGAGTTTGTTTTATGCGATTTAAGCATTTGTATGCATTGAGGTACGTTGCAAGACGCCACACAATAAACACTTACTAATTGTTATCTTCTTGTGGACAAATAAGTGGATGTAGAGTGAACTACACTCTGGAAGGAGGTGATAGGAGGTAAATTGAACGAGATCTTGATAAGAAAGTCGTGTTATGAAAGCGATGATGTCAAATGTCAGTTATGTAGTGAAAAAAGTATTGCCATGGTCGTTTTCTTTGGCACAACTTCTCCAGCAAGTCTCAGAAAATCCCGCAAATTTTGGTCTAAAAAAACCCAAATGCCTCACATTGTAAGTTGTTCGGTTTCAGATAAGACGATGATGGTAAGCTTTTTTGATCTGGCGAGTGGAAATATTCATGTGTATTCGCTGTAAACTCAAACAAACTCCGATTCCATATTCCCTTCATCGGAATCGTAAGTCCTCGCCATTTCGATCATCTCTTCCTCACCTCCAAGGGTGGTAAACGTATGACAAAGGCCTACGACTTAATCAAGTGTACTTAACTATGCTTCATTAAGTCGCACACGCCGAAGATGAGGCTTTGAACATAAGCTTAATTCTTCACAAAGATTGCTAGATTTCCATATCTAGGAAGTTAATTCTCATACAAAGCCTTTAAAGAGATATGTGCATGGCTTATCTGTATTGATTAACACCCAGTCTAATCCGCCAGCGTCTAGATATAATAACTAACACGCCCGTTTTGATACGACAATAACACTTGCTTACTTTCTTAAATGACGCTACAGTCCAGGGTGAACCGGCGCCTCAGATCACATGCCTATCAAGGTAACGCCATCTTTTGGCAACTACGTCCATCTGCGCACACAAAGTTGACTAAGGTCCCCTTGCACTGGTGTGCGGCGCCACGTTATCTACCATCTTGTCCCTCTGGTATGTAGTCGAAAACTTTCCTGGCTGGTGTCCATGCGCTCAAGGTGATCTAGCCATCTAATCCGGGTCATCAGAAGTTCACTGTTGAAACGTCTCCTCCATTCTCCATCAATGTAAACAGGACCGAAAATTGTCAAAGAACATTTCTCGAAGCGGCCGACAGCATTTTCTTTCGCTTTCGTGAGTGTCAAAGCTTCTGCGCCGTTAACCAATGATCCTTCGCATGATTTCGGCGCTGGTGTCATTGTCGGAGTTGATAGCGGAGCCGAGGTAGGTGAAGCCTCTTACTACCTTATAATTGTAGCTGCCTATCGTGACTTTTTGTCATAAGCGTCGATGTTATATGCCCCTCTTTATTGACAGCATGTACATACGTTGTTTTTCCTTGGTAGATCACTAAATCAATCTTTGCCGCTTCTGTTTCAATAATCTAAAACAGTCCACTGACAGCTCGCTGTGTTCTTCCCATTATGTCAATGTCGTTTGAACAGACTTTTGAAACAATTCTTTCAAGAACGATGTGGAGAAATCACTTGACAGCGCATCGCCTTGTTTAAGTCCTTTTCTGGTATTGGAATTCTCGGTTTTGTCATTACCCACCTTAACGGAGCAGCGTGCATTCTCCATCTTCATCCTGCATAGCTGAATGAGCTTGTCAGAGATGTCAAAACTGGACATGGCTATGGATGCTGTCGTATGCGGCTTTAAAATCGATAAAGGGGTGGTGTGAATTGCTTTGGCACTCCTGGGTTTTTTCCAAGACCTACCGTTATATGAAAATTTGATCTATGGTGGACTTTCCTGGTCCAAAACCGGTGCCGGTCAGACCGTTTACGAAGGATCTTAGGCGTTCACCTAATACGATAGACACAATCTTATATGCGATGTTGAGGAGACTTATTTCCCTGTACTCGTAGCTGACGCAATTCAGGGATCTTCCTGATCGGATCGGATGCTGATGTTCCATTCGACGGGCATACTTCCGTCGACCCAGATTTTGGAGATGAGTTGATGTATGCTTCGTGTCCAGTCACCACCTGCTGGTTTAAACATCTCGGTAGTTAAGCCATCGGGTCCTGATTTCATCTTGGTCGGTTGGATGGATATTTTTTTTGTCTTCATCCAGGTTGGTCATCACTGCTGACTGGTAAATCTTTCTAGGTTCTCAGCCCCGACTGGGGTTCTACCATGAGTTTTAATTCTCGTTATTTGCAGATTTCTGTTCAGGCAACCTTTGAAGAAAAACCACCCAGATAATCTCAGGAGGTTCATGTGTTGCGAAAATCTTTGAGAAACTTCCCAGCGCTCTCATGCGCAGAGGTATGGACAATCAAACATCAAATTTAATTATTCCGCCATTGACTTTGCAGCTTTTGCAGACATCATTGTTAGCCATGATTAATGGAACTTTGCTGGAAAGGAGGGCATATAAATTATGCAGCGCCGACCCCTATCTCGCCAACTTATTATCCCTTTCGTTGCTTGTATAGCTGGTTGCAGTATGTATAGTTGGCAAAATCCTTGATCGTCCTTTCATGCTTACGCTTGTGACAAGTATCGATAGCCGTTCTCCAGAATGGTTGAGCTACCTTCGAAGACGGCGGCGGTATAGGTAGGAAAATGTGTAGATTCATCTAGATTATTGTGGATAGTTAAAGTGTTATCGTCTCTCCGGTTACTGTATTGCTGGCGGACACGACTGTGTCAATGGATACAAGAATGTTTCTATGAGTGTAGAGCGAAGGTACCCTCAGGTATCTATCTGTGGTCTTTTCATTTGGTACCTCATAATGAAACCGCTTCTGCGACGATTGAACGAACTTTGCAGATTTTGTGTTTATGCAGATTATCTACTCCTTATCCTCGAAGGTCAGTCTAGGGCTGTAGTGGAAGAATTAGGAGAAAGGGTTCTTTTAATCGTCCTTGAATGGGGAGAAAGTGTCGATTTGTGTGCATCTCGGGAGAAGACGGTTTCAATGTTGTATAGGGGCAAGAAGTCGGTCTCGCTTAATACATTTGAATGCATTAGATGTGTGACTGAAGTCACATATCTATGCATAACGGTGGGTGAGCACATGAATTTCATGCCTCATCTTGTACGTTTGAGGGAACGATTGCTGTATGCTGTTGGCCTGGTAAGGCAAATTCTGCGATCTGACTGCGGGCTTAACATGCATTCCGTTCGTATAATATGCGATGAACTGTTTGTTGCTGGTGCAGCATATACGGCGTCGGCTTGATACGATAAGGTTATGACTTCGGATCTTGGCTTGTCAAAGATTCGCCGTACTTTAATGTTTACCTGTGTGTGTAATGCAAGTATTGCTGGGAGTGCCGGCTCTTGGAAGAACACTCCAGAGAGGAATGTCAGTGGAGTGTTCACAGACACCGTACAGTTCGAAAGAACTTGTAGCTTTTGCAAGTAGTTGTTCAATAGAGGGCGTACTAAGCAGTTAGCTGGTGGCAATTTAGTTTAGTTGATGATTGTTTTATGGTGCCAAAGGATGCCAGTCCTGGACTGTAAGTTGGTGGCGTTGCAATGCAACTTGGTGGCTGGGGTATTAGATAGGCCTCGACCCTTCACCAAAGGGGAAGTTTGTGCCTTACACGGGACCTCGAACCTTTCACTGGTGGTTGTACTACCCGAAGGGCTCTGATCGACGCATTGATTTGATATCTCGTGCGAAAACGTACTGTAGTATTGAGCCATAAAGCCAGGTACCTACATAAAAATGAAGATATCTGTATGCCGACATAGACTTGTTAGCATTTTCCGTAGACGAGATGTTTCGCTCGTTGACTTTTTTCCTGTTCTTTCCTCCCTAACTTTCCTTCGCCCGCGCTGAGTGCAAACATTTCAAGAGTACTAAAGACCCCTGAGCGCGCGCTAATTGTAAGAAGAAAACATTTTAATTTAACCTTTGTAGAGCTGAATTATCTGGGTCATTTAGGCCGCCTATTGTTGGGTCCGTCCATCGACTTGAGGAATAGCACAAAAGTTCAGTGTAGTTTTTCTATTTCAGTGTAGAATTAAATCATCATTCACTGGTAGAATATAAGCGCTGAACATGAGGAATCCAACGTTGCGCATTGCTCTGTAGGTAAGAAGCCTTCATTCTGACTAATAGACATCATTCCTAAAACGCTCGTTCTGCATAACATCAACATATTTAAAGTTAAGGTCAGGCAGACAGCAAAGCAGTACAGAGTCCAGTTAAAATACCAAAATTCCATGAGGTCATAACTTCTGCGTTCTAAAGAAAACTTATTCTCGTCGTAGAGAGACAGAGCAAAAAAAAAACATTTTTTCACAGGCATATGGCAGTGTCCCAAATAGAATACTCACCATTCTGCGGATACTCTGAAATTGCTCCAACCGCTATTTTAAAATTTTTACCTTCTGTCCCGGTTGCATTAGGAAATATTTACTTGCGTTAAGCTGACCGGCAGTGGAGTTCGTTTGATTTAATGCCTGCTTTCCTTTTAACAAATGTTGAGAAAGATTCATAACCTGACCAACGAAACGATTTATGCACATTTCTTCATAAATTCTGCCGCGCTCTCATCATTAGCATAGACACACATTGGCGAATGAAATATTTTCCGTAAAAAAAAAGCATGTCAACGTGATGATTTCTAGGTGGAACAGCAGCCCCCCATTCACCGCCGCCGACCCTCATTAACTTGTCTGTTTGATTACTTCATTTACAGAATAAACATTGCTCAATAAATTTAACCACACCAATCACACCTGGGTGTGTTCGTTTGAGGGAATTTTGAATTCCAAATCACTTTAAATGTAAGATAAATATTTAAATTAATATGACAGCGTGGCTATCTGGTACGGTCCGAGTTTAAGGTCCATCTCTCGAGTATTATTGGAATTTAAGATTTTTTAGAGGACTTAGATCAAAGAAAAATCTGTCATCTAATTTCATGCGTGACACGTTCCACTTTTGCAATAAAACGAAACTCATCGCCAATAATGGGATCGTGGCGTAAGCAGTTTCACTTCGAACCACTTATCACGACCATATTGCACCTGTTCCGTAACACTTTTTGATAAGAGTTTCGCAAACAGACCGAAAAAATAATGAAAAAATAGTTTATCGATCTAAAAATAAGTATTACTGTTGTTATGCTTTGCTTGATTTTTATTATCTTCCCCCCCTGACATTTTTTTTTTGAAAATAAATTCCAAAACTCCTTTAGCCTTGAGTAGAAACTTGTTTCTTTCAAATATGAATTTGTTACGTTGATGGCACTGTTTCATTTGAGGTGAATATTGCCATCAAAGTGGAACAAGAGAACACGAAAACAGGAGAAGTAGAGGGAGCCATCATTTTATTCATTATCACTTTGCATTTGGATTAGTGGATCTTTAATTTCCTAATAAAGCGACAAACGATTTATGAAGACTAATAGACGCACATGACCGCTGTGGTGATCGCTGGAATAGGCTTGTGGCGGTAATTGCGTCTTGACAAACTTTACAAAGCGGTTGGTGTTGGTATACGAGTATCTTGCCGCCAATTTAGTGCTGGCTGATGATGTCATTCATTGAAGACAATGTCGATAAAATTCATTATGTATTCTGGGCTGCAAACAGGTAACGACAGTGAGTCAAACATAATGATTTTGAAGAACTATCTGATGCTCATAATCTTATTCGATTGCTTTTTGTTGACAGCTGTCAACATGCTGGGTTGTTAAATGTGGGAGATATGTAAAAAATTGTTGGAACAAAATGATGATAAGAGCTGATGCATGATAGTCGGGCGTTGGTCTGGTTTCTAAATTGGGGACTGGAGATGTTATCGAAAAATACAATAGTTCTCTGGAAGTTTATCCGATAAACGTCATGAAAGTGTCATTGAAGATTCATTTCATAGTAAGAGATATTTTTTTCTAAAGTACATTCAATACTGTTAACTTCCCAACCCTGCAGTTCTTTGAGATTTATGTACAGTATTGTTTGAAAGACTAGCTCCAGAAGAACGCTTCCGTATCATTCAATGTTTGTTGTAGACGCAAAGTTAGTACTTTTAAATGTAATGTGCATACAGATGAACTATAGCCGATGTGAGTAAAAGTGTGGCGGAAGATCCGGCATTTTTATTAGGCGTTGATCGGGCAAGTCGGTCTTTGTCCATTCATTATGAGAACAATTTGCGAAAATATCTCGACCAACATCCGTATGACGATCTCTGAAGGTAGTAAAGCACAAAGGCCATGACTTGTGATAAAAGTTTGCAGATTGGACTCTTGACCAGCTTGATGTTGACTTTTATTTATAGCGAAAAATAGTCTTGCTCAAATCCCACTATTGGGTGAGTGGATTTGTGATTGAGCGAAATTGTCTGTAAATTGTGTGGTAAATGCAGAAGATACGCACAAAATTGCTATGTTTTGTGTGGTCTTCACGTTGCTGGCATCATCGGTCCTCATTTATTCAAATATGAGGCTGAAACTGACGCGGCCAACGCTACAAAACAATGACCAGTGATTATTTCTTCGGCCAATTGGGCTACGTGTCCACGAAACCATTTACTTACTAAGGATTCGTTTCAACGACATTCCAATAGTGAATTCGCTACAGAGATCGTGCGATTGAACATCAATCGATTTCTTCTGGTGGGACTATATAAAGTCTTTGGTGTAACCGCAAAACCAGCCAATATTCAGCGAGTTCTTGGTGGTAAAGGTTTAAAGGTTATTTAATTTTCAAATCCAATATAATGGAGGACTTTATAAAAAACGCTGCATTCAACACTTAATTATGTAAGTGCTGCTTCCGTTCGATAAGGTTATAGGCCGGCCCCATCGAAAGGCGTCTCTTAGACTCACCTTGTTTTTAGGTAGTTGCCTACAATCTTGGTTCAACACAACTTAGCTCTGGGATATGCGTGCCACGAGGTTGGTTTTCGCATCTCATATCCTTAAATTGTAATCCTCAGTTTTCTGATGACGCGTTTGTCTGGTGTGGACCATAGCCAAGTGTCCCCCCACTCACTGTTTTTTTCGTTTTTTTTATTTTGTGCACAAACAGAGGGACCATGGTTTTTTTTTTGCCTATAACGAACTGTGGAAATGGGAAAAGTTTTCATTTTGGCAAACTGATGCTTGTTATTGTCTTGCCAGAAACTTTTTTTTTCGGGGTATTGAACCTAGATTTCAAGCAGGGTGGTACGACAAACCTAATCGCCAACGTACACGTCTCAAAATTTAACGAAAAATGTCTTAATCGAATGGACCACGAACATTATCCTTATCGGCTTTTATAAGAGTTCATGCCTCTGTTCATCAACAAGGACTGGTTTGATTAAGATCTTATACCCCGGTGTTGGGTATTCCATTGGTAGTAAAGGTTATGTTTCGGCCTCGTCGATAAACTTATTCTTACTGTGTGCTATCAAGCTTATGAAGGACAGCTCTCTTGTTCTCCTGATGATGTCTAGTCTATTTCCGCGAGCGTGAGTAGCGGACACGCAGCAAGGGCGTCTTCCCACCGTCTTTTTACACAGAAGTATGGATCAAGACCAAGTTCTCCACTCATTGTGTTGTTCGTTTTGTCATTTTGTGCACAGAAGGAAAATCCTTCATTTATTTGCCACATAAGTGACTTTTTCTTCTGCAGCGATTTTGACATTCAGAAGCCTGCCATTGCGTGCCGAAGGTATAGGGTTTTCCAATAGGGACTTGACAACTTTGAATTTAATTTGCGAACGCACTCTTTCACTAATCATCAAACTGTCACTGTCAATTTATTCAGTAAACTCAGCATTTTCATCATGGTCTGCAAATTTCTACCGAAATTCGGAGTCGTTGACTGCAACTTTAAGAGCGTTAACTCCAATTTTCGGTCGTAATTCTCGCCCTAGTAGACAGGCAATAACAAGTTTAGTGCAAACATTTGAGTCTACATACTCGTATCGTCGTCGTCGTCGTTAATTGCATTTTATTTTCTTAATCACTAACTCTTACATACTAACAAAAAATGCTTAAATGCTAGCTTAAAATTACTTACAATCTTATACTAACTTACTGGCCCCACACAGGCACTCTAAGCTACTCTAAATACTTATATCTATGTCTTTCGACTTTACTTACGCGAGTCTACATATTCGTTGTGTGATATTGCCGTGTCAGTGAGACAACGGGTTGGTCGAAGTGTCGACAATATCGCTGTCGTTCAGGCGTCCGTAGCAAACGATCCAAATCAGTCAATTCCACGGCGTTCTCAAGAATTGGGCATCGCTCAGACCACATTATGGCGTATTTTGCGTAAGGATCTTGGTTTACACCCATGCAAGATTCAAGCTGACTCAAGAATTGAAGCCGATGGACCGTTTGAAGCGACGTACGTTCTCCGATTGGGTTCTGGAGAAATGCGCCAAGATGATGAATTTCATCGCAAAATCATCTTTAGTGACGGACCTCATTTTTGGCTCAATGGGTTCGTCAATAAGCAAAATATGCGTTATTGGTCGGGTGAAAATCCACATGTGCTTCATGAATCACCACTTCATCCACAAAAAATAACTGTTTGCTGCGGTTTGCATGCCGGCGGCGTTATTGGTCCATATTTTTTCGTCGACGATAACGATCGTCACGTTACTGTGAATGGTCAGCGTTATCGCGCCATGATCACCGATTATTTTTGGCCCGAATTGGAAGATATGGATTTGGACGACATGTGGTTTCAACAGGATGATGCCACAAGCCACACAGCACACGCTACAATCGATTTATTGACGAGTAAGTATGGTGAGCGTGTTATCTCAAGAAATGGGCCAGTCGATTGGCCGCCTCGTTCGTGCGATTTAACGCCGCTTCACTATTTTCTGTGGGGCTACGTTAAGTCATTGGTTTATGCCAACACGCCGACGACGTTGGAAGAACTCAGAGCCAACATTGAACGCGAAATAGCGGCCGTTTCGGCCGAAATGTGTGGCCGAGTCGTTGAAAATTGGTTATGTTTTGGCCTCTCCAGGGATGGGAGTCCGAATAGGACGGAGAGTTTTTTCTCCATTCAGAGTGATTCGAGGTATAATTCACAGTATTTTTTTCTGTGCATGAAACTCTACAACAGCCAAATCTACGTGTCAGTGTTACGCCTTCACACGCAGAATTTTTCTGCCTGAGTTCCAATTACACAAATGAAATACTGAATTGCCATGGGCAGGATTCGAACCTGGACCTTCCGAGTGAGAAGCGATTGGTAGTACCACTACACCACGGCCAGTCCTAAGTATGAATGCTCAAGTATCACATCCTTTAACTTTGAAGCGAACACAACGAGTGCAAATAAATTGTACGAGCAAATATCATTACAGTTGCCGTTTTCCTGGGTCTAGGGCTATTACTTACTTAACCGACTCCTGGTTCGTTGAAAGGCTTATCCGACACACTGTCGCTTTTAGTCGTCTCGCTATTGATCATGCGTTTTCCAATTTGACAACCACATTTTTGTAACATCCACGATCGCTTGAAACTTAAACAAGTAACTCCGTATCCGTTTTGTGGAGCTGAAATCTGAAATCTCTTAGCTGGAGTGATGTCGTCTATTTGCTCTGGGTGACATCATGCATGTTGTCTGGTCTTACACTATCTTCATCTTGGTACAGCTTATAGAGTGCGAGATTAAGCTTTCTTCATCATTCATGTTTCTCGGACAAAAAATCTACCATGCGTCGCGGTATCTTTCTTCTTTGGGGCGTCAATATTATTTTCGCCTTTGCTTAAAACTGAAGAAATCGACATTTTATTGATGATCATCTTGGCTTTTCGAGTTATATGTTTTAGACGCAGCCGAGTATGTACAAATAAGCCACTTTTTGAGCTAACATTCACTGTGAGATAGGTGATCTCCTTGACTATTTGACTGCTCCATATGACGACCAGTTGATTCTTTGTTTATAGACAACACGTGCTTTTGTCTTGTCTTCAATTTCAGTTCAGGTTTTTCTTCCTGTGTCTTTGCGATTGGGTTCGACTGATGATTCGATGTCGTCAGCATATTCCAAAACTGAACGGTCTTCTTGTAAACACCTGTTCGAGAACAGTCTGCTCTAGCAATAAATTGAAGAAGACAGTGCACTGCCTTACTGAAATTCGGTGTGTGTCCGGATTAGCTTTAAGGAGGGGCTTCCAAACAGTGCGACACACAGAATTTGTTTTCAATCCTTACACGACATAGCTGGGAAATTCGGTTTGAACAGCACAAAACTATGATTGTTGGTGCGTTTCAACTTGAAATTCATTAGTCTTTCTCAAGATTTGCGTAAGTGTGAAGACTTGGCATGTCAAATTGTAGGGGCGGGCCCCACATTAACATTTGCCGAGTAGTGCAGTAGGGTTTTATGTGTTTATACTGTGCGCTGATAGGATTTTATCTACGTCGGGCTGGTAGTTTAGCCATTGTCTATGGATTCATTCTTCCTGTGTGCATGTTGCCCTTCATTATTGACTGAATCTTAATTTTTTCCGTGATCTATAAATGCATCCTGCCAAATTGGCCTAATGCCGCTTTATCAAAGTGTTATTATGCCAAAATTTGAGATTTGGCCTTATGTCACTGCACCCCCTAGCTATTCCAGGCATGCTGAGACGTCTAGCATTATCATCTTTTAGTTGCACAGTTGGGGTCTGAATTGGGAGGCGACTAGACAGAGTTCAGTGTCGAGATTGTAGCAAAACTGTAATTGTGTGCATTCTGGGATCCCTATGAATAGGGAGATGTTATTTGCCGTTCTAAAATAGCGCGCATCGTCGAATCTTTAATAAGTTTAGGGTTTTGAAAATTTAAAATAAATGAAATTGAGTCCATCAGTAATTCGTGAGCCTTTCCATGGAGATATTTCGCTCAATCGGTTCACCTTATTATGTTCTAAATTTTATCTATTTTATTAGGTTATAATGACTAGGAAATAGAGAGCTGGGCAGGTCATTCCATAAGCGAGTTGTACGGCTTAGGAACGAATCACGATATTTCGGAGTACGTCTGAAAGTGGGCTTGAGAGTAAACTGATGAGCGTTCATAGCGAGACTGGTGGTAAGGTTAAAGGTTTGAAAGGGCGGAATGTTACTGGCGATTTCTATGGCACACTGATGGTGGAAATAGCGATAAAACAGAGTGATACACAAGATATTAAGTCGGTGTTCGATGGTGTCAATTGATTGACTGATATTAGTATCACCTATTAGTTTTATCGCACGGTTTTGAATCCTATCTAGTAGGTGCAGAGATGCTTTAGGAGCACCCAACCAGATGTGGGCATTGTACTCCAAATTGAATGCCTTATATATTGACGCTAGATCAGAGAGGGTAAAATATTTCTTACATCGTTTGGGGAAACATAGATATTTCGCTGAGGGCACTCCAACGTAAGTTGTCACTGACACACATACCGAGAATGGAAAGTTTACCGCTTTCGACGATGCAAGTGCCATTCATGGAAAATGGCTGGGTGTTTAAAATTCGCTTTAACGACAGCAGACAGCATTGTGTTTTGGAAGCATTAAATTCCACTCTGTTGATAGTTCCCCAATTGGTTATGCAGCTTAGCATACGCTGTCGTTCTCAGAGCAGGGCCGTGAGTCCGGGAACGTATATGAAAAGCAGAGACTACTGTCATCAGCAAAGGAATATATTGGATTAGAAGTAGCCGTCAAGAGATCATTAATGAAAATTAAAAAGAGTGTCGGAGATAGAACAGAGCCCTGGGGCACACCAGCATTTATTTTGTGAATATCATTTCGAGGTATTTCATGAGCTGACGATTTATCAGCGTTTCCATGACCTTGGAAAGACGGGACGTAAGTGCAATGGGTCTGTATGACGGGCTGGACAAATGCTGTTTTCCATCTGCTCGGAAAGAGTCCTAAAGAGTAGGATTGATGAAAAAGCTTACGCTGTGGTTTTGCCACCGAGAGAGAACACCCCTTCAGAGGAAGGGGTGATATACCATTTAAGTTCTCTTGCTACTACACGAGTGCGAAAGTGAATTCTCCCCATTGAGGATTCGACGCACTCAAGTTTAGGCGGGAATAAAGCACAATCTGGGAGTGTTGATGTGCAGCAAGCAGATTGGCCTTATCAAAAGAGCTGAATGTTATTGTAAATGAGCGTTGGGATGGAGGATGTGGCAGAATTTCTAACGTTTTTGATGAACGACCAAAAATGTTTACTATCTTTGGGACATTGTAGTATTTTTTGCCTCAGTTTTTGGTCATATTGAAATTGTGCACGCTTTAGAAAGACATTGCAGCCATTTCCTCTGTCGGGTTGGTCTTGAAGGACCGAAAAAACATTTCTCTAACCCTGACAGCCTCTTTACAGCCTCTTTACAGTCGTACCATGCCTTTTCATATCAGCAGCGGCATCCAGCTCGTTATCGAGAAAACGTAACAACCAGTTAAAATTCCTAAAGCAGCTGTTAAGACAGCTCCAGCTGGCTTTCTCGTATTGCCATACGGCTCGTTTAAGAATTTTTTCTCTAACTGTGTGATCGGTGTATGAGAAATTAGCTGATATGACACAATGGTCCGATGAGCCTAGAGGGGAGAGTACATTAAAGGTGTACTTATCAGGGTAAGAAGTTAAAAACCAATCCAGTGTGTTAGCGTCTGGTAATCGCCTGGGCTCATTTAGAAGCTGCGTTAAGTTGTTTTCCGCAGCGAAGATCTCAACACACCGTCCTTGGAGAATGTCTAGAATGTCGAAGCCATGATAAACTTCATGGTGCCTTGAAGTCCGTTTATATTTAGGCGGATATGCCAAATTTCGGTGCGATACTGTCTTTAGTTTTGTTTTGACAGCTGATTGTTGTTGACGTGTTTGGCATCATGTTGAGTATGGACAAAAACGATTTTCGTTCTCTCATAAAACATTATTTTTTGAAAGGCAAAACGCCGAAGGAAACAAAAGAGAAGGTGGATAAATATGATGGGGCTAATCCTCCGTCAGATTACACCGTCAAATATTGGTTTCGAGAGTTTCGTGGTGGCCGCAACTCCACTACAGATCAAGTCCGCAGCGGCCGGCCCTCCGATGCGGTTACAGAGGACAATGTCAAAAAAATACATGAAATAGTGTTGTCTGACCGGAAAGTGAAGGTGAGCGAGCTAGCAGATACCACAAAGATTGGGTAATATTCTGCATATAAAAAAGTTATCCTGCCGCTGGGTGCCGCGCATTCTCACTCCTGACCAAAAACACGAACGCGAAAGCACTTCGAAAGAGTGTTTGGACTTGCTGATGCGGAATCGGGCGGACTTTTGGCGTCGATTGGTAACTGTTGATAAAATTTGGATCAACTATTACATACCAGAGAATAGAATGAGTGCCCGGCAATGGACTGAAGCCGGCACGAGTGCTCCAAAGCGGCCGAGGCTCGATGGGTCGGAAATGTTATCGCGTTGGTTTTCCTGGGATTGTCATGTCATACTCTTCATGGACTACCTCGAAAAGGAAAAACCATCAACAGCGAGTTACTGTGCATTATTGGAGCGATTGAAGGCCGAAATCGCTGCAAAACGACCTCACATGAATCGAAAAAGAATTTTGTTTTTGAAAGACGATGCGCCGGCGCACAAGAGCATCGCAACCACGGCTAAAATCAATGACTTACGGCTCCAATTGCTGTCGCATCCACTGTATTGGCTCACCCGATTTGGCTCGCTCGGACTATTATCTCTTCCCAAACCTCAAAAGATGGCTCATCAATAAATAATTCAGCTCAGGCGAGGAAATCATCGACGCCACGGACGAGTATTTTGCAGACCTTCCGGAAAATTACTTTTCGGACGGGATCAAAAAGTTGGAAAATCGCTGGAATAAGTGTATCAAGCTAAAAGGGGACTATATTGAATAAAATAAAAAAAAAATTATTTCATTCCCTAAAAGGTTTCTTTTCACCCTACCTAGTATATTGAAATCACCCGTAATAACGATTTCAGCATGAGGATACATGACTGAGGATGACTCTTTGAATGGAGTCAGACAGCGCATCAAACTCGTTAAAAGTCGAATTGCTGTCTAGCTTGGGGCTTCTGTAAATAAAGCTGTAGCGGATAATTTGTATCGGGCTAATACACGATGTCGGATCGATAAGTATCCATATTAGGAATGTAGGGGCAAATTTTTTTTACATTTTTTTCTATTTTTCAAGGCAATATTGTATTAGGACGATACACATTTCCCAACGTTCCTGTCATTATTTTAAACCAGGTAAAAAATATGATTTTCTTGGACTTCTGATTTGAGCTGATTTTTTTTCTATGAGCCGCATGTTCATGTTGGGAGGGCCAGATCGGGCGAATACGCTGGATCCGGCACCAGTTCGAACAGTAATTCATGCAATCTGGCCACGGTGATTCCGAGTGAAGGAGCTGTTGCATTGTCGGGGTAGAACAGCACTTTTTTCTTTGCCAAATGGTTGCTTGACTCTTCAAAAAGTCCGAAATCTCACAAATTCTTATTTAGCCAAGACCTTTCAGAGCAGATTCGCTTGGAAAAATCCATTGTTTTGGTTGCCATTTGGTATCTAGCGTGTAGTAATGGAACTAGTCTTCGTCAACGGCGACGAATTAATGCAAATACTCCTTCGGTTTCGGTTAAAGACCTTCAAATATTGCTTCGAAGTTGACAATTGTATCTGCAGTATTCATCGGGCCAACAGCTTTCTCATACTTCACTTATCATGTAAAATGTTGATTGGTGTTCCGTACGATACACCTACGGCTCGTGCTATTTCTCGCACTTTCGTTCGACGATCACCAAGAATCATGTCACTCATCTTTCCAACTATTTTCTTAGTAATCACGTGAGCCAGGCGACCTTTGCGCTGCTCATCAAAAACAGATGTACAGCCACATTTGTTGAACCTGTATTTCACAGATGGGTCTACGGCAGCATACAACTTCGCACTTCTTAGTTTTTTTTTATCCAAATATAAAAATCGAATTACGGATAAATGTTGCCCTTTTTTCGCTGGATGAAAAAACACCAAACACTGAAGAGAAGCACCATACCCCAAGTAATATTTTCCTTTGTTTCCAATCTTCTTCAGTCCGTCCTAAATTGAATGTAATTACTTCCCAATTTAGCGAAGTGGTTTAGTTGTCTCTAAATTCTCGGCAATGAGAATTAATGATTTTTTTACCATGCAACTTGACGAGAACCCAGAAGGATGTGTCCCGCATCAATTTGTCGCTTCAACTCCCAACATCATTAATTAATTTGGAAACAATTTCTTGGATTGCAATTTTTATTTTTACAATAAATATCCGTAAAAGGGGAGTAGAAAAGTTGGATTACGGAATTAAATTTGATCTTTTGCTCCTCAGTATGGGGATTGAAGGTCGGACTAAACAATTAGTGCCATAAATCTACCCTGAACCAAAACTCTTAAAAGTTAATCAGTTCGTGGATGTTTCCCTACCATGTGTACTGCAGCACAGTGGGAGCCTTTAATTCTCACTTTCTCATCTTCAAGTACTGTCATCTGTTGCAGCCCCTATCCCACATCATCATTTATCCACTGCCATCATTCTAACAGTATTACTCATCTTCAAACGCCACATAGAAGTGCTTGAGTGCGGTAGGGAAGTTTTAATTGCTGCCTAGCCGTTATAAATAGACACATTGATGGACGGTTTTCCAGTGGGAAACGACAGATGTTCAATTATTTATTTGAACTTCAAATTTCGAAAATACACAATGTTCTGTGTGGTTTTTTAATACAATTGAGCTGTTCATATCGTGCCTTATGTAATTCACAAAAGTCAATAAATGTGCGCTACTAAGAAGAGGAGGGAAAGGGTCGATACGGTGTGACCTTGTATATAAATCTGAAGAAGAATTGTCGGTTGAATCAGTTTCATATAGAGGTACGAGTAAAGGTAAGCCGGAAATTGACATTTCATAGATACATACATACATATGTTATTGACCATTTGATCGAGTAGACTTACTCTATTAAGCGGTGAAAAGATAATAAAATTTGCTCTCGATTTAACTCAGAGTGACTTCCGTAAATAATTGCCGCTAATTATTCATAGGTACTCGTCGATGCTTGTTTAAGTTATTAGAATAAAGCGTGCACTTTGGTTGATGATGTAATCCGACTTAGATAGAGTTAATGAGTGTCAGTTGCAATTTACTTACGGTTAACTAAAGGCTAAAAGGTAAGCTTTGAGCGGATCGATTGGGAACTGGAAAGTTCTGTGTATTTTCTCTATTCGTTGAAGTTTTTTCTATGATGCTTGATCACACTTAGATCACTAAATGATTTTCCTTTTGAGGAATTCTGTAACGACCGAAATAAGTAGAAATCCGATGGCTCTATCCGGGGAAAATGGTGAATTTGATCAGACATCTCAGTCAAACTCACTCTCTTCTTTGACCAAATTTACACGATTCCACGCATTCGCTTCGTAATAGCATCTTGTTTGCTATTACTGGACTCGTGACTTGACTACTTTGTCGCGACGTCGCAATAGCCAGCAGAACAGATGATCTTATTTAAAATAGCATCAGTCTATTTAGTTATTTGGCAACCTGCCGCTTGGATCGTTTCCGCTCTGCGTTGTCATCAGTTTATCTTACATTCCCTATGTCATTTGTTACAAATACATCTGACACATTATGCGAAACCCAATTATCGATAATTGTGGTGGTTAAGTTTGCCGACTAATGCGCAAGTGGCTCTGGGTTCATATCTCAACCATGAGAAGATGAAAAAATAGTTAATTTTGCTGATTTAGTCAGTTATGTTTTCATTCAACGGGCACCGTTTGCCCGATCCTTTTAATTGCGCCAATTAATCTCATCAACTTCGCATGTATGATCTTATTTGCCGTCTTGTGTGAAAGCCTGAAGCCATTTATCAACAATCTGAGGCCCAATAAGTGCACAATCAAAGACTATGGCAGATCCTGGAAAAAACCCTTTATCAATTTTCAGGCGGCATATAACAGCCATGTCGAGCCTTGATATTCCTGCCAAACTCATTAGATTGTGTAGAATGACGATGGAGGACACTCGCTGTTCCATAAAGGTTGGAAACAAACTCGCCGACATCTTTGATGTCAAAAAGAAATGTTGGCAAGATGATCATATACGAGGGCGGGTCAATAAGTCCGTGACTTTTGGAATAAAACACAGATTTTTTGATAAAAAAATAATTTTATTTTTCAACGTAGTCTCCCTTGAGCTCTATACACTTTGTCCAACGCTTCTCCAATTTTTTTATCCCTTCCAAAAAAAATGATTTGTCGAGGTCCTCAAAATAGGCCTTTGTTTGCGAGATGACTTCATCATTGGAGTCAAATCTTTTTCCACCATTTCTTCAGGTTTGGGAACAAGAAGTAGTCGCTCGGATCCAAATCTGGAGAATAGGGTGGATGAGGGAGCAATTCATAGCCCAATTCATGGATTTTTGCCATGGCAACTGCACATGTGTGCATCCTTGCATTGTCTTGGTGGAAAAGAACTTTTTTCTTGGCCAAATGAGGTCGGTTTTTTTTCAAATCGTCATTGAATCGGTCCAATAAGTTGGCATAATATTCCCCATTGATTGTTCTTCCCTTTTGAAGGTAGTCAATGTGGATTATCCCGCGTGCATCCCAAAAAACAGTCGCCATAACTTTATTGGCTGACAAACCCACCTCGGCCTTCTTTGGCGCCGATTCACCCTTAGAAACCCACTGTTTTGACTGTTGTTTGTTCTCTGGTGTGTTGTGATGGATCCATGTTTCGTCCACGGTTACAAAACGGCGCAAAAACTCCTCCATATTGCGATTAAACAACGCCAAACCTTCCTGTGAAGTGAAGCACACGAAATTCACTTTTTTCCATTTTCTCCTCAAATTAGTGAGTAGTCTGATAAAAATAGCTGTCAAACACAAACTAACTGACGCAGCAAGTTTAAATTTTGACAGGAGTCAACTGACAGATGCCTGTTGACAGGAGCAGTGTTGCTGTTTCAATAAAGTGGTCAGAAATTTAAAAACGGACTTATTGACCCTCCCTCGTAACTTTTTCAACATAATACTCAGAACTCAGCGATTTGTCATCGGTTCGTCCGTAAATAGAAGCGGACATGAATGAGAGTAAAATATAAAAAAAATATACTCTCAACAAGAAAGGACACGTAAATCAGTCGCAAGAAAGCAAATGAGTAATAAGGTCTTGTCGAGAAACTTTTAGGAAACTCTATCTCGTAAGACCCTCATCATCCCAGTGCTGCTTTGTGGTGTAGCAGCATAGACGTTAGCAAAGGTGGATGAACGCAAAATTCTTCGAGTGATTTTAAGTATCGTTTGCGGAAGACCTTACTTTACGTGGTGCACGCAATTAAAAGGCGACCTAAATCAACTTAGAGTGCGCAACTGGAGGGAGGGACCGCGCTAAGACCCAGATGCACCCTGGATTGTAGCGCCATCTTAGCTGAAGGGTCTCTCACTCTCCCGCCGTACTGAGTAGGCAAATACTCGTTGGTTCGCTCTCACCTTACAAATGACAAGACAAACAGCATAGTGAAAGTGAGAGGCTGTGTTTTGCTCTACCCCGGACTGTTGTCTCTATAATTTATTTGTATTTTTAATTTAACAATTAAACAAGTCAATTATTACATTGTTCATCCAAAAGATTGCTTATATGTTCATCTGATATTTCTGGCACCTTTACTCATCACATTTACAGCTAGATTCTTGATTTTTAGAAGACTTGTTCTTGGATCACAGATTTTGGTAGTAAAAGCGTGCCTTTGTCGAAATTCTTATGTTTCTGACTGGCAGGAATACCGTCTTTTCATACTGTGACTATGGATCTTATGAGTGCTGGATTTTTGCTTCAATTAGGTCCCACTCTGACCATTCCGAGCTTCTTAATTTGAAATTGAATTAAGAGTCAATTTTTTATTTAGGACCTAATCATGTGACACATGATCTTTGCACTTGGCGTCCACAAGCGACTTATTATCTTACCTCATTGGTTCAATGGTCCACATACGAGTATGTAAGACAAAGCTCGAGCGCACTCTATCTGTAGATTTAGAAATTTTAACTGGTCGTTATGCTTATTCGATAACGAGGTGGATGCCGCTGCTGATATGATTACAGACACAATTCTCTTTGGAATGAGATCCTTTATTCCTCATCGGATGAAGAGTATCAAACCAAAAGAAAAGGCATGATACGATCGAGCTGTAAAGAGGCCGTCAGGGTTAGAGAAATGCTTTTTCGGTCCTACAATACCAATCCGACAGAGGAAAACCGAAAAAAGTTCAAACGAGCCAGAAATGACTGCAAAGCCCTTCTTAAGCGTGTGAAATTAAAATACGACCAAAAACTGAGGCAAAAAATACTGCAATGTCCCAAAGGCACTCGTTTAGTAGCAAGAGTACTTAAAGATCTCAACATACATAAATCCGCTGGTCCAGATGGTATACCTCCCCTTCTTCTGAAGAGGTGTTCTTCCACGCTGGCAAAACCACTGCGTAAGCTTTTTCATCAATCCTACTCTTTAGGACTCTTCCCGAGCAAATGGAAAACAGCGTTTGTCTAGCCCGTCCCTAAAAAAGGCGAATCTTCTTCTCTGTCCTCCTACAGACTAATTGCACTTACGCCCCTTCTTTCCAAGGTCATGGAAACGCTGATAAATCGTCAGCTCATGAAATATCAGGAAACACGAAAACTTTTCAATGACCGGCAATATGGTTTTCGTAGCAACAGGTCCACTGTCAATTTGATGGCATGTCTCACCGAAAAGTGGAACCAAAGCGTACATCAATCTGGCGAAAGCAATGTAGTTGCACTTGATATTTCTAAGGCATTTGACAGAGTTTGGCATCGGGCTCTTTTGTCGAAAATGCGTGCATTTGTAATCGACGACTCTCTTCTTCAATGGATTAGAAATTACCTTTCGGAACGTTCAATTCAAGTTGTCTTGGACGGTTTCAAGTCTGATATTCACAAAATAAATGCTCTTGTGCCCCAGGGCTCTGTTCTGTCTCCGACACTCTTTTTAATTTTCATTAATGATCTCTTGTCTGCTACTTCTAATCCAATATATTCCTTTGCTTATGACAGTACTCCCTGCTTTTCATATTCGTTTCCGGACTCACGGCCCTGCTCTTCGGCTGTAGAACGAGAACGGCAGCGTATGCTAAGCTCATTAAATTCCGATATCAACAGCATAACCAATTGGGGAACTATCAACAGAGTGGAATTTAATGCTTCCAAAACACAATGCTGTCTGCTGTCGTTAAAGCGAAATTTAAACACCCAACCATTATCCATGAATGGCACTTGCATCGTCGAAACCGAAAAACTTTCCATTCTCGGTATGTGTGTCAATGACAACTTACGTTGGAATGACCACATACTTGATATCGCCAAAAATGCTGCGAAATGTCTAGGTTTCCTCAAGCGATGTAAGAAATATTTTACCGCCTCTAATCTGGCCTCAGTACATAAGGCATTCATCCGCCCAAAATTGGAATACAATGCCCACATCTGGTCAGGTGCTCCTTAAACATCTCTGCACCTGCTAGATAGGATTCAAAATCGTGCGATAAAGCTCATTGATGATACTAATATCAGTCAATCAATGGACACCCTCGAACACCGACGAAATGTCTCGTGTCTCACTTTGTTTTATCGCTATTTCCACCACCAGTGCTCCACTGAAATTGCCAGTAGCATTCCGCCCATTCAAACTTTCAACCGTAACACCCGTCTCGCTATGAATGCTCATCTGTATACCCTCAAGCCCATTTTCGGACGTACTCTAAAATATCGCGATTCGTTCCTAAGCCGTACAACTCGCTTGTGGAATTCCCTGGCGATCTCTGTGTTTCCTGGTCGTTTTAACTTACAAACATTTAAAAACAATGTACATCGGTACCTCTCTTTTCTTCCTCCCTAAATTTGCTTTGCCCGCGCTGTGAACAATCACCTTAAGGGTACAGCGCGGGCTCACTTTCTATACTCCTCTGCAATTCACATAGAGTTGCAATCGATCCCAGTCCACATTTGTCCAAAACACCCCATATACTCGTGTTTCGACTCCTGAATAAGATTGTTTTTTAAATTACTGGTACACCAAAAGTTTTAATAGCATGCGAGTATTGTAGCGTTCAAAATAAAGTTTAACTCTCGAGTATTTTACGCAGATGTTATATTTCACTAAGCTATCCGAAAATGTCATTATCAATGTCCCCAAACTTTACATTTCTGTTTCCCTGACATTAAACTTCAATCACATCTTTGTGCGTGGTCTTGTTTTCGACCATTTCATTTTATCTTAACGTTATCTCCGGTAGTTTTAAACAGCTCGTTGCAAGAAGTTTTACAGCATTGATCTTGGGTCGCGTTCCTAGTCTTTGTCTTGTGTCGAAAGTGGGGATCTTGTTGTTGTAAAAAGCAAGACTAATATTGCTCACACTACATAAAGATATTGCGAGCGGTCATTTTTATACTCTTCGACGCGGGTTCAATAGTCGTTGAACGCTTAACGATGGACATTTTTTTTAAATAAAGAGTTCAGCTATGTTTTGTATTTGTTTGTTGGATAGGAAAATCTTGCCATCATTCCTATTTATTCGCTCTACATGTTCTAGCCATTTCAGGCGACCTATACACACTTTTCTCCTCCCTCAAAGCCCCTCATCCCAAATGGGATACAAATTGTTGAAAAGAATTTTAGGCTCAAAACAATTGACGACATCTACTCTACCTTCTGCGCCATACAGCAGAACTGCGAAGACAAGACCTGATAGCTCAATTGCTTTCATCGGCCAAATAAATTGGAATTGGCGAGTGTAACTCTTTGTTCGATTTCTTGCGATTTTTACATTATTTTCTCAAGTATGATGTTAGGGTCTGTGTGAATATTTGGTCTATTGCTGATTTACCCGGACTAGATTTGAACTTAAAGCGGCTAATTAGACCGTAAGCAAAAAAGTTTCAGGCGTTCATACAATACGCTTGGCAAGTTCTTGTACGTGATGTTAAGGAAACTTGTGTCTCTATAGTTCTCGCAGTTTAGGGGGCTTACCTTTTTGTTGAACGGACAAAGAATACAAGGTTCCATTCGGCAGTTATATTTTCATAGGCAAGGTGTTTCAGCACACTAATTGTGGCATTTCTGACGGTGTCTTGGGATGAATGCCACTGACCTTCAGTACTTAATATAGGCTGTAAAGGCCTTGACGAGTAGTTGAACGATACATGATTAGTGGTTCGAATATTGAGCTGAGGAAACTGTGTGGTATGAGTAGCTTTAGTGACACTCTGCCCCGCAGCAAAATCAATTAGGCTATATCCATTTGTAGGCGCTACCTACGATGTCCTCTTTTGATAATTTGGGGTTAAAATCACCTAAAACGATTTTTACGTCATGTGTAGGATATTGCTCGTTGATTTTGTCGAAGAGCTCTTAAAAACATTCTTTGATTGCATCATCTATTTTTTCTGAGACGATATGAGCGCAGAAGATAATAATAAAACAAAATCAATTGTACTGGTTTATTTTGTCTATTCACTTGAATGCTTTTCAATTAATATGTTGTCGACTCTCCTCCATTATCAATAATTGCTTGGAGTCTTCGAGGCATGCTTTCTACTAATCTTATAGCATAATCTTGAGGCAAAGATCTCCATAAAACTCGTATTTTTCGTGATAATTGTTTGACCGTCGAGATCTTCTTTCCTTGGAGCTTTAGCTTCATGAATGCCCAACGATTTTCAATGGGATTTGCATCCGGCGACTGTGATGGCCAATCTAAAACATCGACGTCATTTTCTTGTTTCCACGCACTGCACAAACTACTGCGATGTTTCGGGTCATTATTTTCTTGCAGTAACCAATTCTCATTCCTTCTTTTAACCCTTTCGAGACGCACGGTACACATGTGTACCATCTAAAGTTCAAACATCCCTAAAATTTCACACAGCTCCCATATTCATACCAAATTTGTACCAGCTCGTCCGTGAGTATTTTGAGAACAAAATATAACCGTATTTATGACAATTCAGTAACTGTAAATTATTTTATTCCAAAGTTTTTACTCGCACGTGAACTCAGAATTTCGAGCTTGTGTTCTTTTTTTGTAGTTTAGTGTATAAAAAATATATATTTTCGGAAAAAACAGTGAATACATACATCATAAATTTATAAAGTGTGATAATATTATAAAAGGTAAGTGATTTGGATCAAAATGGAATAATAATCAACAAATAAACGTGGATGGTACAATAGTGTACCATTCGTCCTGTATGTTGGTACTTATAAGTACCGCTCGTCATTTTTGGATACCGTATAATACTTCTTTCGTTCTTAGATTTCAATGGACCACGAAGAAATTGAAAGATTGTTGAATGATGAAGGAGAAAATTCAAGTGGAGCAGACTTTTCTTCTGGTAGTGACGATTCGTTTCGACCAGATCCAAGTGATGAATCCGAAACAGAAGACGACCAGGACTCAAGCTCTGGAGCAGATTCAGATGAAGAGATGACTGTTCCTGAAATTGGTAATAACAATCTTCGTGAAGCCGGTTCTACAGGTGATACACAAGCTGAAAATGTAATTTGGACTACGGTCACCGGTGTATTTGTTCCAAAAAAAACAGTTTTTCCTTCACGACCTTGCAATATATCACAGACCATTCACCGATCGTCCTCAATCGTTCAAATTTTCCACAAACTTTGGCCAAGATCTGTCTATATATATATTGCACAGTGCACGAACGAACGCTTGGATATTCATCGCAGATCATCACAAAATAAACGCTACAAGACTATGGATCCAACTAACGCGGATGAAATAGAAGTAATCATTGGTTGTATGTTCACAATGTGCTACAATCGGGTGCCAAGCCTAAAGGATTATTGGTCATCACATTCATCGCTGGGAAACCAAGCAGTGAAAAATGCAATAACTCGCGATCGGTTCCTTATGGTTACATCAAAAATGTATTTCTCCCCACCCGAAAAGCCAGCTGACTGTTGTAAGACGTACTACGTGAACGATCTGGTTGAATGCTTGAAAAAAACGTTTCAAAACTGCAGACAAGATAGTGTTTATCAGAGCATCGACGAGTAAATGACCAAATTCAAAGGGCGCAGTAACCTCAAACAGTACATGCCTCTAAAGCCTGTAAAACGTGGAATCAAAATGTGGCTTCGATGTGATGCCCTAACTGGGTACACGTATGATTTCAACATTTACAGCGGAAAAGAATTAGAGGCACTTGAAGGAACTTTGGTCGAAAGAGTCGTTAATAAATTGGCTAGCACGATAAAAGAGATAGATGTAAACCTATGTTTCGACCGTTTCTTCACATCAGTCAAATTATTGGAATCTATTGAATATCCATCGGTGGGAACTATAATGTCCAATCGCAAAAACGTTCCCAAATTTGGAAGAAAATTGCAGAGGGGAGAAGCTGAGTTCAAAGGATCCTCAGGTGGACTTTTATGCGTGAAATGGCAAGATACCAAAGAGGTTCTAGTGCTAAGCAACTGCCATAGCAATAACATGGAAGTTGTTACAAAAACCTTGAAGACCGGTGAAAAAATTCAAGTTCCTTGCCCGCAAATGATTAAGTTTTATCGAGAGATAATGGGCGGCGTTGATCTGGCAGACCAAATGAGCGGCCTCTATGAATACGACCGAAAGTCAGATAAATGGTGGAAGAAGATTTTTTACAGGCTGATAATGATGGCAGCAGTGAACGCATGGGTCATTCACTCTGAAATGAATCGACAAAAATTGCCATTCAAAACGTTTTTGGTAAATTTATCAGAGGGCTTGGTTGCTCAAGGACTCGAAAAAACAGCTGTACGGAGATCGAATCATCGAGGTCGTCAGCCAGTGAGAGGAGTAGGGTCTCGACATTTGCCAATCGAGGGCACTTCCCGACGCCGTTGCGTAAATTGTGCGAAGTCTAAAAAACAAACGCGCACCAAAACAATATGCAAGGAATGCGAAATTCCATTATGTAAACATTGTTTTGCACCATATCACACTTCCTAAATATATTTATGTACAATATTATCTTATGTAAAATAATCAACAGTATTTATGTTTTTGTTATCTTACTTTTAGAAAAAGAATAAAGTTTATGTTTTCGTTGCCTAAACTACGACTGTATTGTATTTTGTGTTATACAAGCCGAATGGTACTTAATTGTACCACGGAACAACCCGAATGGTACACATATGTACCAACGCCCTCCGGACACGCCCATACAAAATGTCTTCTTTTTTTATATGAATTACACTAATGAAAAGCTCCTTAACTAATTCTAAAAGGAAAAATGTCTATAACTTCATCACCTGAATTGCGTCCCGAAAGGGTTAAATCACCTTTGGGAAGATGGTAATAAAGCCTTCTTATAAATTTTGACCATGTGGGTGCGTTTAAGTTATTTGTAAACATTAACAAATTGCCAAATCCTTGTTTTGAGAAGCATCCCCAAACGTGCACCGTCGCCGGGTGTTTGACGGTCCGCTGGATTAATTTATTGCATTGTGTACACCAGGTATGAGTGATAGGAGACCATGCCCAAAAAGAAGCTTCATCCGAAAAAAAAACGTTGTTCCAATCTCTGTCCAAATTCTCCTTGGCCCAACTGAGTCGTTTTTCTACGTGTTTTTTTTTTGACAGTAGTGGTTGCTTTACTGTGCTTCGAAATTGTACATTATTGGTTAGTAAACTTCTTCGTATCGTATCACAACACACATTTACGTAAAATCCCTTGTCCTCCACGTAACGATAGAAGAGGATTTTTTTCAAACACGCGTAGAATCATTCTGTCCTGCTTTTTTGTTGTTTTTGGCGTAGACCCACGATCCGGCAAATCATCCATATTTTTAGCTTGGGAATAACGGTGCACCCACTTTCTAACAAATGCTTTTGACTTTTTCACGTATTTAGCAGCTGCTCCGTATGACATTTTCGGTCCTTTTGGATCCGTGCACAAGAATACTGCTTCATAACGTGATGCAAACGCGACACTCATTTTAAAATACTTCCGTCTCTGACAAAAATTGAACACTCTTAAAATTTTTTTATTCAAAGCATCTCAGCAGAAGTATTTTTTTATCTGCTAATGCAAATGCCACTTCCAAACCGGTTTTCATAAACGAGTTTTGCCGTATACGATCTTATCAAACGGACTGTATGTACGTACTAGGATGAGGTAAAATAAGCTCACTTGATGTGTAGGTACGAGGGGCGTTCAATATATTCTCGGTATCGATATGAAGGAAAATGCGAATTCAATTTAAAAACAATTTATTTTTCAATATAATCTCCCTTAACATCAATGCATTTGCTACATCTTGAGATAAGCTTTTTTAAACCCTCAAAAAAATAAATTTCCTCTTTCTCTGCAAAATACCCATTTATTGCCGACTTGAGTTCTTCATCATCCGAAAATCTTTTTCCACGAAGACATTTTTTCAAACCCGGAAACAGGAAGTAATCACTAGGGGCAAGGTCTGGACTATAGGGTGGGTGTTGGACTTCTTCGAAACCACAATCTGCGGCAGCAGCCTTAGAAACTCGCGCCGTGTGAACAGGAGCGTTGTCATGAAGAAGCAACACACCCGCTGCGAGTTTACCCCGTTTTTTCTTTTTAATTTCTTCCCGCAAATTATGCAAAGTGGAAGCGTAGGATGTGGCGTTGATGGTTTCACCTTTTTTTTTGTACTCAATGAGCAAGATTCCCTTTGAGTCCCAAAAAACTGTGGCCATGAGCTTCCCGCCAGACGGAGTGACTTTAAACTTCTTCGGGGGGTCTGTTCCTTTTTTATGCCACTGCATGGGCTCTTGTTTGCTTTCAGGGTCATAGTGGTGGACCCATATTTCGTCCCCAGTAACAATTCGATCCATAACACCGTCCGCGTTCTCACTACACATCTCCAAAAGCTCTCTACAGCATGCGATTCTCACTTTTTTCTGAGGCGCTGTGAGCATTCGTGGCACCCACCTTGCACTGATCTTTGAAAGGTTAAGATGGTCATGAAGAATGGTGTGAATGGTACCAATTGAAAGCTTGGTGATCTCTGCCATCATTTTCACCTTTATTCGGGCATCCTCAAGAACAAGTTTTTCGACTTCTTTGATGCTTTCTCCCGTACAAGCAGTAGCCGGGGCGCCGGAGCGGGGGTCGTCTTCAATGCTCTCTCTGCCTCTCTTGAACTCACTTGACCACTTTTGCACAGTTGATAATGAAGGTGCGGAACCCTGGTAAACAGTCACCATCTCTTCATGAATAGTTTTTTGACTTTTTCCTTGCTTAGTGAGAAATTTAATTACAGCGCGATGCTCAATTTTCACCATCATCGTCTCAGTTGCCATTATGATTCTGTTTAACTAGAGATAAAACGCGAATTAATAATCACATTTATATGAAATTTTACATGAATGCACTAAAATAATAGTATTACTAGATAAATAAGTCAATTTATATATACAACCACAGCTTCACCCCGATACCGAGAATATGTTGAACTCCCCTCGTATAGTTGCAGCATTGGGTATCGCCAAGATTACTCCGTCAATTCCGTGGCTCAAGTGGTAGCATATTGGCTTCCCAGTCGGATTGTTCGGCCTTCAATCAAAACCGCGCCCGAAAGACTTTCTTTTTTTTTTAGGCAACTAAGATCACGTGAGATGAATGGTTGCCTACAATACAAGAACAATTTCAATTACACTAATAATTTAGTTTCCCCATTAAATGTTGGATGCTCACCACTGAGCCCAAAAATCTTTTTCTCTCTCTATCTATCCAATTTTCCGAAAAAACTTAACACGTGCTCCGGCAATTTAAGAGTACTCTCTTGAAGTCGCCCAGCCACATCCACACCCAGGCACAGTGGTCACAACATTATAAAGGAACTCAGGCCAGCAATCGTGAAAACTTTAGACAGCTAAGACCTTTTCCATTCTGAGTTTCGTGCTCACGAAAAACAGTTTGTAATTGATTTTAGTTTTTTTTTTTTATATAAAATTATAAAAATATTTTAATTGTATTATTATTCATTTTTTTTGTGTAATGCCTTGGGAGTAGTTTGAAGTGACTCTTCATATCCGTTCAGCAATGAAAATTTGCCAGAGTATCGTTTCAAAACTGGGAGTGTCCCCCTTAATCAGGAACAAGAACACAACACAAATTTGACTTTAGGAATCCGTCTCGTTAAACAACAAGGGAGATAGTTTTAATTAAAACACCCTCCCAAACCAACATTTGTATGCGTAACATATGAATGAAGCCATTTAACAACAAAGCTTATTGAGCCGCACCCGCTTTTCACCATTCGCGATATCGTATCTGTATTCGTACTCGTAAAAATCCGAAAAAACCAAACCTCTCACGCATGTAGGGTACATTACAATCCCACACGTTTCAAAATGTACCTTTTGTCTGTTGAAAAAATAGAAAAAAATAAATAAATTCTCGGGCTGCATAGGACTGAATACAGGTAAACGACTCTAAAGCAAAATGGCATGCCTTGTTGTCACAATTCTAAAACAACAACATGCCTAGCTTGTGATTTAAATTGCATCGATCACTTGTAGCGGTTTTAAGCACAGCTATAAGTCCTTTCGCTTTTCTTCATGAACCGTAGAAAAAAAAATAAGAAAAACTCAAACCGCACGCACGACAACAATATCTGTCACATAAATTTAACGTAACTCTGTGGAGTACCTTTGGTGTCTTGACTTAGTCCCATTCACTTTTTCTTTTGTATGAAGCAATTAAAACGCCAACGCTTTATTAGATAGTGGTACTTGAATCTTCAACAATGGGACAGATGATGACTCTTTTTGTATAGATACAGAATCGGGCGCAAAGTTCGTGAACGCATTTAAACCGCGCGCCAGACTATGGCATCGTCAACACATCGAGCAACAGACGCGAATCGAGTAGATTTACTTTGAATGACTGAGCGAATGAATGAGTGATTGGATTTGCCTTTCATTGTGGCGTCGGTGGTGGTGTGGTAGCAGCGATGATACCGCTGATGATGGTTAATTCGGTTTATGCCACAAGTCACAACAATGAAATCGAGCAGTGGCCTTAAAGTTGCCGGCGAAATGACTACGAGCACGACAACTACGAGTACATCAATCTGTGTGTAGAGGTTGAAAGCTGGCGCTTTCTTTCATGCTTTGTACCGCAGCAGCAGCAACTGATCTCTGTGGTAAACAATTCGATTTTACGAGTAAAGAGTGACGAGCGCGAGTACGATTTCGTTGTTTACATTTGGAATGATGTAATGAGTTGAATGAAGTGGCGGCGGTATGCGGATAGTCTGGCGAGTTGATACCACCGAATGTGTTTTCTCATAATAATCAGCGACTTTGTGTAGACAATGTGTGCAAAGATGCGCATACTTTGAGATACTTTGGAGTTTTTTTTTATTATCTCCAAGGGGGAATAGAAATTTGTAAAATGTGGTTAAAGTGAGTGGGAAGTTTTTTTGCGAATTTTTTATTTAGTTGTTATTTCTTCTCTGGTTTCCTGATTTAAAGATTAAATATGCAAATCTATCTGATGACCGTGGAAGTTACGAGTATATTAAATCTTCGTCTGTTGGACAGTGAAGAGGCCTGGGTGTCATGTGCTAATGGTGTTGCTAATGAACTGTGAATCAGAGAGTCTTTGAAGAAAATTCGTGTAATATAGAAAGCAATCCTTTTTTGCGGAATCGTTCAATTGAAATAAAGATAGGAAACTGTGGCGTTCGCCAATTCGCCTAACATTTTTTTTCTTCTCTTACAAGGAATTTGAGTTTATAGAATTTTTACATAGATGGGTAAGATTTCTAGGTTTCGAACTTCATCTAAGAGCCATGTCTAGCACTATGATGATCAATTTAGAGTTAGACTTGAGTACGTTTAAAAATATTGTAGTAGTTACACAGAGTTTATAAGGTCCAATGAAATAACGCCCGTTTGGCCTGGTTGTTTCTATGCTTTGTACTTTCAACAGACCTTCTGCCGCCTAATGTCGAGCCACTATTTGATTTAGCGGACAGGCGGCCCTAGATGTAAAAAACGATTGGTGCACCTAAAAAGAAGTCTTCCCTAAGCAAATTTCCCAGACATTTGTTACGTCAAAAATTGTCAAAGTGTTGCCGGTTTATTTAGCCAAGAATAAGGAAACTTTTGGTAGGACATGGGGCTTGGCATTAAAGAAATATTGTACATGACTGACTGTAACAAGATCTGTTTCAGGCAGAGTCTCCGACAGACTGCTGATTCTCTATTTTCTTGATATTTTGCTTATAGGCTGCGTCTTCGAGTTATATTTTGGTAAAAAAAAGAAAATCTTCACTTTAAGCCTTACCAAAACCGTAGCCATTTCCAATCTAGTTTGTAGATACAAGATTAACACGAACAGAGTGGAAAAACGGAATTCTCTGAGTCTTGTCTGTGTTTTAGGCCATCGCCTACAAATTTTCTGGAATAGAACCTGAATCTACTGCTTTTGTTTTTTCTGTCAGAGCAGAGCACATAGTCCAGTAAAGTTTTGCATGAGCACATTTAAGGTAAATAGAGCTCTTCAGGATGGGGGTAGTCCAAATAAATACTTGCCGATGTCGCCAAAAATTCAACGATATTTTTGCTACCTATAAGACGAACAACTGCATGCTTACAAAGGTCCTCAACCTGCTGAGCGTAAGTGACATCGCCTTTTGCTACGCTTGTTGTAAGGATGGCGATATCGCAGAGCATTTACCCCATACAGTGGGTGTATGCAATGGAGCCTTGTGTTGCTTGCAGAGGTAGCGCGAATTCAGTGCTCTGATTGTTGTTGAGATTTCTGCTGCTGGGAGTATCACCATTTCATCAATTTGATCGCTGACAGTATATTTAGATTTCAGTTCACAGAGAACCTTAATCAGAGTACCATGGAGACTTTTGAGTCCCACTTTCAAAAGTGGGTGCGAAAATAAAAGAAATCACAAGATATTCCGAAGTTTTAGCAAAATACAACACCATCCGTTTCCTTCGTAGCTTGTACTTAAAGTCGGTTTCCCCTGTCTTGCCTCGTGTTAAACTTCTATCTTTTTGATGTGGCGTTGATAATTCGACCCAGGTATAAAACCGACAGGCTCCGCGGTTCCCAAGTGTGGGACCATCTTGCCACAAATGTATCATAGAAAGAATCAGCAACTTAGCGCCTGATAACTTAGAGCAATGGAAGACTATGAAAACTTATTTTACGTCTGCGGCAGACAAACGAAAAAACCAAGGCACATGGCTGAGAGGAAACGGATCAAAGAACATATTGAACTCAAAGCGCTGGCTGCAATTATCTTAGCATCAGAGCGCCCTCAACTAGAAATGCAGTACCACATGCAGAGAAAACAAGTGCAGCGTAGTGAAAGTACACACAAGCGTAACTAGAGGAGTGCACTAGCGACCAGTGTAGTATTACGAAAGAACTCGTTGATGTTCGAATTTTCAAATTGCATCTAGTAAAAGGGCTCGACGGAAATCCACCTACTTTGGTTGAGGAAGAGTTCAGTTAAGCGTCCGCAAATGCACATGTTCTGTGATCATTTTGTCTTTAACTAAGAAGTCTTTGGGGGTCAGAATTAAAAATCGTCCACGTGTAAATCTTCATCTGCTCCGTTGTTGTGATACAGACAAACGACTAACACAATATAATTCTTACCGAATATGTTTCATTTTGTATTATCACATTCGGTCATGCAATTCTACAAGTTGTGCTTCTTAAATAATAGATTTTAGGCAAAAAAAAACTCCATTATTCGAAAAGTTCGATCAGGAAAAAAGTTTGGGTCCCAAAGCATACTCCTGCAGCAATCAATCATTGCATATAGAGTTTATATATGCAACTCATCTACTCTTCGTTACATATTTTTCTTGACTCTATAATACACTCTTGTGATGAGCTTTAATTACCCACTTAAGGGTACCTAAAGGCAGTCACTTTGGGCCTTTAGTTTTTAGTAATTTAAAACTTGTTGCAGAAGAAACTATGATATAAGTATATAAAGCACAACACACCCGTAAGCCCATCAACTGCTTGGGTGGTCTCTGTAAAATAATCTTGAATGCATCAATCGCCATTCTGTCCAATCTTTTCTCCACGATTCCAACTAAACAGCCGATGGCAATCGAATTAACTCACTTAACCAAAAATATGCAACCACTTATACCATGTATAACTTAATGTATCTATCTCTCTATGGAATTCTGTCAACGTCAGAAATTGCCCCTTTTAAGAGCAATATACCTTACACCATGGCCCGTATGGTACACATGAGGAGACAACAACAACAACAACGGGATGGAAAAAACATACAATAAAAATTGTCACATTCCTCATGCAAAGTGCAGTCACCGTTGAAAAGCAGCAGCGCAAAAATCAGTGCTGCTACCTTTTAGTTATACCTAGTCGATCTACATTCCTTTTCGTTATTGCATGTGTGTCTCATTGGGTTGACTACAAAACTTTATAAACTCAAACTACAGGCAACAGCTAACCAGCTTCGGGTACATGCAGCAGTTGCCATTTAGGCTGCATTCCAGTTAACATTAATTGGATTGTAATGGTTGTACAACAACAGCCAAACGCATTTTTCTAGCAGATTTACGAGTAAACGGTCGCCAAAAATTTACTCTTTTCACTACTACGTTTCTAACAACAACTGTAGAAAATGCGTTCAATTAGTCAATTGAATTGTTAGGGAAAATCACTCAAAAAGAAAACAGTTAAACCATTTTGAGGTCGAATTAATCAGCAATTAACCGTGAGGTAGCTTGAACTCGGCGCCACAGCAATGGCCACAATTTTTCGTTGGAAAATGTGCGTGTTGTTGGTTATGGTCAGTTAAGTTAAACACTTTTGAATTTGTGTTAACTTGCAAAGGCCCGACAATAACAGAAGCTCTTCGGCTTAATGATGGAAGTAGTCAGTAGGAACGTAATCGGGCAGACACGCAAAATTTGCCATTAGCACCATGAATATGATAGGAGGTGTGTGTGTTACGAAATTTTTTCATTATTGCGCAATACCGAGTGGAAAATGCGATAATGTTTCTCTAGATTAGTTACTTTCAATGGGTATCGGAGGGGAACTTTGAGGAAACAATTAGAAATATATTACAAATGGGTGACTCTGCTGAGCTAAATTGATTGAGCTACATCACATTTTGGAGCCAAAGTCTCTTGTATTTTCTTTACATCAATTATTTGCCTACTACCACCCAAACCCCTCAAACTTTCTCACATCAGAAGCAAGGGTATAAACTAAGTATTCGTCATAACACTTGACGATTTAATCGTCTGCGAGTAATAATTGTAACGACACTAGGAAGATTCAAGACAAAAGACGAAATTACAGAGCCTCCTCACGTGATGACTCAATTTTGAAGACCATCGCGTCAAGCGTCATAAAAGACACGTTTCTTATGCAGTTTTATATAATATCAAGGTAGTTAAAGTGCATTAGTTTTACAAACCTTTATTAGACTAGCGGTACTCCCAAACTCATCGATGCGTGTTATGGCCCCTACATTCGTCAGCAAAAATGTGAATTCACATAATATGCATCACACCAGAGTAACAAGAAAGGGGTTCCTTCTTGTTTTCGAAAACTATGAATCTCTTAATTGCTCTCATCTTCTGATGTTTACTTTTATAACGAATGTGGAAGTGTAAAATTATGATGAAAGAAAATGTCAAATTCCACTTCATACTGTCTCTTACTGCTAAGCCAGACCATTAAATGAGAATTGTGGAATTCTACACTAGAACTGGTTTTAAGCACGTCTATTAGATATCACAGATATGTTTCGCTCTGCAATTCAACCAGCAGCGACTTGTTTAAGTCATCACATGACCGTAAGAAAGGATCTTCATGATTGAAGTTCTAGAACAAATATTCGAGACCATTCTGAATTCAGTGTGATTGGAGGCAGAAATCGGAGTTTTACACTTGCAATCAATGATGACCGTTCTCTGGACAGAAGTGTTGTGTGAAAACTTGTTTCAACTAACAACTATCAACTACTATTCAATTCACAAGCCAAAGTTATGAAAAGTGACGTCATCGGCGCTTCGGGACATATGGGGAATTCATGACCGCAACATCATCATTGGATACACACTGTCTGACCACGGAGACTGGTCCACCAGATTAGCTGGGTATCGACTGATTGATAACATACATCGAACCAGATCGGCCATTAGCCGACGTTTCAGAAATTGTCTCCAAGACGTCCGTTACTAAGGTGGAGCTGACATCGAAATACAGAAGGACCACCATCTGAGATCCGCAAGTGCGCCAACAGCCAGTTTTTGCCACAAATGCATAGACGTAAACTAGAACGCTGTGAAAAAATGTTTTCACATCTGCTGCAGACACTATTGTCAATAGAAGTAGCTAAAGCACATAGCTGACAGCAGATACCTTGATACGGATCGGAGAACGTATTAAACTCAAAGCAGCAGATTGCAGCGGCCTCTGAGGTACGGCGCTTCGAGCTGTAAGTCTAGTACCGCTTAAAAAGAAAATTTAATTTAATTTGGTGGGGACTAACGGTGGCAACGTAGATTTCGGGGGTTAGTGTAAAAGAAAATGGAGTTGTAAAGAGACGTGCAATCGACGGGGCCTGAGAGGAGTCGGTGAATGAAAAGAATGTCAGCTGCGTCCCTTCGTTCCTCAAGGGTATTCAGGTTAATGAGCTTGAGACGATCTTGATAGGGAGGTAAGATTAGAGGTTCGTTCCAAGGTAGACCTCGAAGAGCAAATCGAAGAAAACAACGCTGGATGCGGGATATGTGAACTCGTTGAAAGGGACATCACGCTTGGTTAGCGTACTCGAGAAGGTGGCGAACGTGAGTGATGCATAGTGATCTGGTCACGTACGGGTTGCAGAATTCTTTGATCCATCTTTCAACGAAGCCAAGTGATGAGTTTGCTTTAGTAATTATCTCTTCAATATGCGAGCGGAAATTAAGCTCCCTGTCGCATAATATGCCAAGGTCGCGGATAGACTCAACAAGGGATATAGGTTGACCGTGGAGATGGTAAATTTGGGGAGGAGACTTGTTGCACTTACGTGAGAAGGTAATCGATTGACATTGGGTGACATTGATTTCTAAGCAGTTCTTGATGCACAAGGGGGAAAAACTATTTAGATCTATTTGAAGAGGGCTCTAGTCATGTTGTGAGGAAATGGGTTTAAAAAATTTGATATCGTCAGCATAGAGAGAAAGTGCTGAGTGTTGAATGACTCTTTCAAGATCGTTAATAGTTAGGATGAAGAAGAGTGGACCTAGGTGAAAACCTTGAGGAACACCTGAAGTGGCCAAGAAAGGGCAGTCCTGAATCGAACACTATAAAAGCGATTATTCAGGTAAGAAGATATCCATTTTAGCAAAATGAGTTCCAAGCCCAAGACGGACAATTAGTTTTTTAGAGAATGATTTAAAGCTGGGCGAATTGAATGTATGGCATGAGATAGTTGGAATAGTCAGCAAAGAAATTGGATCGAAGGAAAACTGCCCATAACTTGTTTCTCTTGTTACGTAAAGAGAAAGCTTACGATTATACCACGGGGTGCTCGTAGAACGAGAAAAAGGGGACGTAGAGATAAATAGAATTGAATAATTCTCTGTAGAGAATACAGAGAGCATCACTGAGGGACATATTGGCGAAATTAAAAGAAAACTTACTAAGATATTCGTTAATTTTGGGGAAATTCGCTTTATGAAAGTCGTAAGAAGAGACAGCTGCAGATGGGGAATGCTGGATAGGAGAGTGATGAAAAAGAGAAAAAAGAAGTGGCGGGTGAATTTTTATCAATGGTCGATAGTGAAAGGGGGAAGTGCGAGACAAAGGAAAATAAGTGTAGTGTAGTATAAGACGAGACAAGCGTAACAATATCAATGTAAGAAAAGTACCGTCTTTGGTATAACAAAAGAACTCGTTACTGGTTAAAGTTCTAAACTAAATAGTTTTTCATTAGATTCGCCGTATTTTCTTCCTAATTGGGATTCTCAGAACTCACGCATACCATCTTTTAACAGATGCCACATCTTTGTTCAAGATTGTCTACCATTTAATCATGTAAAGGTAAGGGCTTCAACAGGGCTTTTATAAAATTTTGCGGTCAATTACAACTACGTTTTCTACGAATACTACTATCCATTCTATAATTATGCCGCGCCAGTGAGACGAAATAACAGAAGTGAATAGCACCTCACGAATGTCCCTATGGCATATTTTACGAAAGGACTTGGCTATAATTCCGTATAAGATCGTATTGCACCCAGAGCTAAAGCCAAATGTCCGTTGTGTACGTCGAAAAAGATCCGGACTTTCACCAAAAATCATCCTCAGTGACGAGGCACATATTTGGTAAAATGGATTTGTTTTACCGCATTGGGCCAGAGGTACATTGGGCCGTACATCTTCCGAGATGATGCCGTCGAGTGGGTCATAGTTAATGCAAATCGTATCACCATGTTAACCAATTTTTTTTTTTTGATAATTTGAAATTCAAAGGCTTATAGAATACGCGATCCCAACAGGACGGTGTCACTTGACAAACAGCCCATGGCTACAATGGGACTTGTTGATAGTCTTATCGCCAGAAATGCCGCTGTCATTTGGGCGGCTGAACTCTTGCGACTCTTAGACTCTTTTACACGGAACTACGTTAAGTTTGTGGTATATGTCAACAAGGCAGCAATTCAAGTTATGGACACATCGCATCCACTCATGGTACTTCATTACTTGTTTTATTAATTATATTTCAATTCACAATAAGGATTTCATTGATACCTCAAAAACACTTCTTTCTGTTAAAAAAAAAAACAAATGGGAACTCACCTACCTAGTACGTACATCTAGTAAAATGACAGAGCTAAATCCTATTACATCGACCAAATCAACCTGGCGAATCTTTACTGAACAAGGCATAGGGTATAGAATTTCGCTTTACGTATGGTTCATCGTTTCGGGAGCTTGAATCGATATGTTACAAGTCTTGCGCAGGAGTGGTGTACTACTAATATAGCGGCGGTTAATGGCGTGAGAATTTTAAGTACGACATCCTTTCTTCCCTGCTATTCCTGGTAGTAATTAGTGATGTGATATGAGCAGTTATGCCTAGAGGAAACATGAGATGGACTATGACATCGCATCTTAAACATCCTTGGTCGCTCTCACACAGATTATTGGACCTGGCTCATGGTCCACAAATCGAAGTCAGAGGCGGACAAAGTAGGGATCAAAATAAACGCGACTACAACAAAGGTGGTTGGGTGATGTAGAAAAGGTGTCAACCTGTCGATACCCAGTGTTGCAATTCTTCTTTCTACACATCAATTGTGCTATGGAAAAAGATAAACTAAAACTCGGATATGGACGTATCTACTTGACAACCCCTGCAAACGAAACAACGATTTGGATCTATAAGAGGAATGTTAGGTTCCTTAATAGCCCACGTGCAGCCGAACAACTAATGGAGGCCCTTGACTGCTACAAAGCTGACGCCACTGCCATTCAAGGTGGGCCGAACAAAAAGAGGATGCGAAACTGGGACATACACTACAGCGATTGTTATCGACGGCAAAATCGGCGCCTGTATGAATGCGGATTCGTTGTTAGAGGCAGACTTAGGCATTGACAAAATCGAGAGATGCCGTCTTTGATGTGCTGGGTTGCACTCGGACCCCACAGCGAAACCGATGGTTTGACGTTAAATGCCGGCAAGTACATGCAGCTAAGCAAAATGCATACAAAGCGGCGCTGCACAGAAGGACTTGTGCTGCTCACGAGCTCTACTAGCAGAAGAGGAGAGACGAATACCGGTTTCCCAGGAGGAAAACGAAGGAGCATGAGAATGGCGCAGTCGAGGAAATTGAGAGATGCTACTCCAATGAGATTCGGAAGTTTTACCAAAATGCAAACCGAAGCCTGTATAGATAAAGAAGGGAACATAGCAATAGAGTCGGAGTCGATGCTGAATATTTACATTTCTGTAAAAAGTATAACCGGTGTCAGGCAGAATGAAATTTTCAACTTTGACGATGTAGACTAACAATTCCTGACGACTTGGGGGGTGATGACATGGTAAACGGCATAAACCAACTCATCTGCAAAATATAGTCGGGCGAAAGGATCCTCGATGGATGCACCCTCAGCATTGGTGGTCCGATCCTCATAGAAGGAAACCCTCTGAACTGCGTCAACTACAAATGCATCAGTCTTCTTAACATCGCCTACAAGATCCTATCTGCAGTATTGTGTGAACGTCTGAAGCCGTTCGTCAACAACCTGATTGGTCTTCAGGCTAGGAAAGATCACCATCGACCAAATATTCACACTACCGCAGATTTTGGAAAAAACCCATGAGCTCCAAAGAATAGGTGGTGTGCTATTCGTCGATTTTAAGGCGACATATGACAGCATCTATAGAGACGAACTATATGGAGCAATGCCTAGTTTTGACATTCCTGTCGAACTCGTCCGTTTCTGGACGATAATGATGGAGAATGTACACTACTACAAGGTCGGTAAAAAATTCACCGAGATGTTTGATGTCAAAGAAGGATTTAAAAAAGGCAATGTCCTGTCATGCGATTCCTTTGATATGATTTTTGAAAGAATAGTTCAGAACTCACGGTCCACCACAAGAGGCATAATCTTTCAAAAGTCCGTCCAATTACTCCCATACGCCGATGATATTGACATAATCGGAAGAAAACAGAAGAAAACAGTGTCGCTTTCGAGAATATTGAGGCAGAAGCGGTGAACATGGGTTGAACGGTCAATGAGAGCAAGACCAAGTATATGCTGTCAACAAGAAAAGAATTTAAAACCGACGTCTCGGACAGAATATCACCCAGATATAACTTTGAGGTAGTTAAGGACTTGGTCTACCCAGACTCCGCTGCGATCAAACGAAGCATAACTCCTACCAATTGTTGCTTCTTTGGGCTAAGAAGGCAATTGACTAGCAAACTGACTCAAGCAACAAAAGTGTCCCTATATCAGACCTTAATAATCTCAGTCCTTCTCTACGGCACAGAGGCATGGACTTTATCAAAAATGGATAAGGTTGCTCTTGGCTGCTTTGAGAGGAAAATCCTTCGGGTGAATTTCGGCCCCGTGTGCATAGGCGATGAGTGGAGGAGGAGATACAACGTCAAACTATACGAGCTGTACAGCGATATCGACCTATCCAGAAGAGTGAAGGTCCAGCGAGTAAGGTGTCTGGGTTAGGTAGAGCGGATGGACACCAATGCTCCGGTCCGAAAAATCTTTAAGTGATAGCGCAATAGAAGAAGACCGCGGCTCACGTGGCGCACGCAAATGGAAGTTGACCTCAACCAACTTAGCGTGCGAAGCTGGAGGCAGATAACTAAAGATCGAGCTAGTTGGCTAGAGATTCTTGTTGGTTGATGCCCAGGTCCACCCCGCTCTGTAGTGCCGCTATAGGTAAGTAAGTAAGTGAAACACACAAAGGCCCTGCGCACTTCAATTTTTAAGCATAAACCAAAGGCACTCAACTCAATATTGCTGAACAGCCAGTCGAGAAAGTATGACCTGAGAAGATGGTGATACCGAACTGGATGTAGATAGCAGAATTCGCAAAGCACAAGTTGCGTTCGGTAGCAATGTTTTTAGCACAAAAAGAAGCATAAAAATGCTCGTCTAGTAGCAACACTTGTAGTGGGTCATTCTTAATACACCTGTTCCAACAAGTTTGTGCAATATTTGTCCGCATAGAGATTATCAATAGACGGAGGATTCTCTAAAACTACTTTTTAATAAGTTGAAATATTAAAATATCGTTAAATTAAAACAAAGTACAGAAAACCATAAAATAATTTTAGATGGCTTCGACAAACAAAATTTTATAGTCAGATATTTTCCCGAGATCTTCTGCCGGGGAAACGTAACACTTTCGTCATTAACATAGCTGCTACTCAGTGTTCTGATCAGCTATAAAAAAACTATTCAAATACAAATTCTCTTGTATTATTCCATTATATGTATGTATATCCGGAACTTCACTTTCCAAATAAACAATAAAAAACAATAGAGACCATTTTCAAAACGAAACTACGTCGTAAAATCACTACGAGTAAAATTTTCATACTAACCTACATACCTGGGACTATGAGAATCACAAAGAAGGAACCATAAAAACGATATCCGTCTATTATTTAAATGAAAGACATTAATAAGAATATTTAATGCAACGTCATTCGAAATTAGCTTCTAAGTATTTTACGATCTGAATATTTGAGTACAACAAGTCAAAAGTGATGTCACTTTATGGCCTTATGACATGGGCTGACGTCTGGCTGTCGAGTCTGCGGTCCACAAATAATGAATACAATTTTCTATTTGAACACCAACGTTGGTAACATTTCCTAAGTCGATTTGTTAGAATTAACTACATGGCATGTGTGTCCATTTGCCCGGACATTTGTCAATCTTTTTGAACAAACTACCACCTCGTTTGTCGTTGGTGGAAGGAAGTCACCGGTTATTTCCTAATATCCTTTGCGGGTGGGTAACCCAATCCTGACCATAAAATTCAACACCGTTGCGTCAGTTATTTGTTATACAACAAACGGCTGCAGTAAGGGCACCATGCATCTTAATCACGCAACGGGTGCGGGCTCCTTTTGGAATGCCTCCCCAATTAATTTCGACCAAATGAAACTCCGTACATATTTGAAATTCGTTCGGTGGTCTGGCAACATGAAAGAAACATTCATCATTTAGAGTTGCCGAGAATGTATGAATAAATTAGTTTCACAACGCATCCACGGAACTTTTGAAATTTGTCGCTGTAACCAATATTGTTCCGAAAGTATTCTTCCAATTCATCTTTTCTAGTTTCATCACATTTCTTTCTATCAAAGATACTCGTAGTCTCACAGCCTCACAGTCTCATCATTCGATCAAATTCGAAAATAGATCTCTGCGGTTTTGATATGTTTATATTTGTACCTTTCCGAAACAGGAAGCTGCAGTGACGAATCCCTTACAAATGTACCAATAGAGCGAAAAGCCTAAATGGCTCTTGAGATAACAAACGGTCAGATCCCTAGTTTCTATCTTTGCAATAGGATTTATGTGCTCATAGCTCCTGGAGCTGCTTGGGGAACGCACACTAGTTTGTTTTCTTTTGCGACAAACATTCCTTTTAACTTGGGTAGCTGGGGACACATGGCATAGTCCGCCAGATCTATTTTAAGACGAAAATTCTTAGGAACTCTGTCGTTTTATCCAAAATGGATGTGAAGATGTATCATAGTATAGAGAGTAGGTAGTGGCAGAGTCAACATAGCACACCCTGTTAAACTGGTACCAGTATGGATATCTTTAGCTGAGATGATATCATCCCAAAGACCAGAATGAACAGATTACTCTGTGTGACTTATTAGGCACTAAGTATGGAATGTTGCGGCCAAGCTACTTTGAGAGTTGGGTTTGTGGTTGGTTTGTTCTGTTGGTTTTGGCGCGTGCAAAAATAGTTTCGCTCCTTTTTGCGCGAAATGGGTGATGTGTGCGATGACTATTTTCGGGGTGTGAATTGGAAAAAAGGGTGACTGTTGAGATAATATTCTTTAAATAGAAACCAAGAGTAAGATGAAGGTGCAACTTGGCAATTTCATAATTATGTTGGGATACGAATATAAAATTTCGCATGAAAAAACGGATCACTACGAGTACTTAGAATATCGAAGAACCGAAGTGAATGTTGTGTTGGAAGTTTGCCCTTGAGAATAAGATCAATGCCCTGGTTTATTAAAGGAGTAAGTTTGAGATTAGTGCATACAACATCTCCCTTTCGACTCAAATTCAGATTCCAATTATATAGGACTGGAATTCTCTTTGAATGAGCATCGTTCTTGGGTTCTATCAATATAATATGCGACGTGCGAATGGATAATTTGTCTTGCAAAACACGTCAGAACACATTACATTGAATGGATCAATGGATCGTGAATAAGGGTGGGTAAAATGTAGATACGAGTAGTATAGAGAGAAAGGTACATATCATAGAATTTTTTGTAAAACCTTTGGTTTTCCGAGCCTTTTTCGAAATACTTAGTTAACTTAGCCTTAAAAGACTTGATTTTGAAAAGAAATATTCGTTTCAGATGTCTGCGAACGCAGAATTCTCGGTACTGGGCGGAAAACCGTTTGTGGCTGTGGCTAGCTGAAACCAACCGTGTGTTCTTTGTGGGATACTTATCTTCTTGAACATTCCGAACTTCTTAACTTCAAAGTTATTCATGCAAATGGATTCACACACCGTTTTTGAAAGCCATCTGGAACTACCAAATCAAAGTTTTAAGACTTAACAACATGAAATGTCCAATTTTCGCTCAGTCGGAAATAAGAAGTTCTCGAGTGAACATCTGAGCCAGAAAGTTAAATTTTCTCTTTCCATAACATAAAGTGGTTCGTTAAATCTACCGTTTTCATCGGCGTTATTGCCGAGACGATGGTGGATGCGGCCCAACGAAATCGATTCGGGAGATTACACAAAGAATGGCAGTATCCACAATTGCAATTCTCTCATAGGAAAGGTAAATAAACTCGATAAGTGGGTACCCCATGAACTGAACGAATCCCAAAAACTACGGCGCTTGGAAATCTGTACTTCGCTTACATTAAGAAACCAAACTGAATCGTTTTTGCAACCGATATTCACCTGTGATGAAAAGTGGATACTATATGATAATCCCAAAAGATCTGGGCACATCCCCAAGCCCGATCTTCACCCAAAAAAGGTTATGTTGACAATTTGGTGAACATCGAAAGGACCATTTCTTCAACCAGGAGAAACGATAAACGCTATCAAATATTTTGAGGAAATCGACATATTGCATGTCAAATTGGATGAAGAGCAAACTGCGCGGTCCGATCCTATGACAATGCTTGACCCCATACCTCACAGTAACGGTGCAAAAATCGTTGCAGTTGGGATTTGAAATTCTGATATTTCCCCAACTGATTACCATCTTTTCCGCAATCTGGATTCATTTCTTCCGGTCTTCCGGAACTGAGCAGAGGTCATAAAAGCCTTTGAAGATTTCATTGCCTCAAAAAGCCAGCATTTCTACGAAAAAGGAATATTTGACCTTGTATCACATTGGCAGAATGTCATAGATGCCAACGGATCCTATTCTAATTGAATAAAAAATTTTAAAATTTTGCTGCAACGAAGGGTTAAAAGTTCCCATCGTCGACGTAACCTCTTAAATCGGTTAAACAATTTGACCCATCAAGACAAGTTATGATGTGAAAAACGGGAATCATATCTGAAGCGCAAGAACAACTAGGAATATTGCTTCTGTAGCTCGAAAAGTGGCCCAAGGCCCAGATTTTTCGATTCCGCGTCAATCTTGGGAAGCCTGCTGATCATCAGCAGCATCGTAACTTTTCCAATTTAGTTGAAAATGCATGAAAATCAAGAATTATGAACAAAACCATTTTGAGCTATGAGGCACATTTCCATTTTCAAGGTTTTGCGGAGAAGGCATCATTGGATTTTATTTCTTTGAAAATATAGCGTTTGTGGCCTGTATGGATTGCTCTACCGGACCTTGAACAGTGCATTCTTGTGGCCGGAATTTGAAGGCATGGATGTGGGCTGTGTTTATTTCCAACAAAACAGCACTACATGGCACACATGTTTTTAAACCACTACTCGTTTGCAAGAAGAGTTTCTGGCCAGCCATTTCTCGAATTGGTGATGAAAATTGGCCGCTGAAATCATGGAATTTAACAAACTGAAAGGAAATGAAAGAAAGCTCCGCAGTCAATTGAAACACAACAGCAAAACTGGATTATAACTCGCGATAGCGGTCACCATTATTACCTGATCAGCCGCATTTTCAAAGGAGACTGGTCCGAAGATGCCTCCAGCCCAAAATCGTGGATTTTCTGAACCCTACAATTCAGAGATTTTGAGATTGACAAAGCCCTTAAGGTTAAAATGAGCCTCATCGCTCAAGATGATTGAAAAATCAGTATCCATTTGTTGTTGTTCCATAATCCATTCAACGAAGTCTTTTCGCTGTGCGTGGTCAGTAGGCTTTAGCTCTTGAGTCAATTGCACTTTGTATGCATGAAGATGCAAATCTCACATGAGAATACGCTGTAGAGAGCTTCTCGAAATGTCCAACTCTTGACGACGGTGGCGAATTGATGTTCCTGGACTCTCAGCAACACTCTCCCTAACTAGGTTGATGTTTTGTGTTGAATGACTTGTTGAATTCATCTCTTCACAGTTGATGAAATCACTATTCTGCCCAAATTTTACGCGAAAATTACGAACTATAACTGCCAAATCTTAATTATTTTTGAAATATTGCTCAACAATGAATGTTCTTCGTGTAGCGCTTCATTTTTAACAACCCTAAACTGTCAGCGGGCTCAATGTCTTTTTTTTTCGTTGGCAGCGCTTTACCGCACAAATGGCGCAAAATTCAAATCTTGCGTGAAATTTCAGACACTCTTCAAAACTATGAAACTTTTGAGATTGGCATGCGCTTTGTTCTCTTTAAGGATGCCGCTTTTGTTCTCGCTTTTTAGTTTTCGAAACTATTTTAATTTAGTTTTCGCGTTTAGACAATCGTTCTACAAGGATACAAGGACACCATCCGAATATTTATAATACATAACGCAGATGCATATTTGCTGAGTGACTGCGCATTAGTCGCCTGAGATGGCTAGGACATGTAGAGCGAATGGACACCAATGCTCAGGCATGCAGACGAAGACGTCAACTTATGTGGCGCGCACAAGTAGAAGCGGACGACTTGGAGTTCGCAACTGGAGGCATTTAGCTAAAGACCGGACTAATTGGGGAGGTTTGTTAGCTGAGACCCAAGTTCACCCCGAACTGTAGCGCCAAACAAATAAGTAAGATGCATGTCAACGTTTAATCAGCGATGGAGCTTGATCTGTCGTTGTTGAAAATATACTCGTGTCTCTGGTTAAGTAGTACAAGGTATTGCTAATAGAAGCCCTGTGGAGTGCTTTATCATCTTGGTTCATCGCCGTATTACTTCTAGTGCCTAGTCTTTGGAGCCTCTGGATGATTTTTATCATAAAACGGCTGTATTTCAATCCTACATCTGTTAGTACCCAGAGGTGTTACCGTTTGGTGAAGCAAAGCAGCTGTGGTAGTGGTTGCGTGGCGTATGCAAAATTCGGTTAAATTAGGTACTCTTGAGAGGCCATATGGCTAATTAGTGTGTTTTATCTTTCTTAAGCCTTAAACCTACCTTTTCACGTTTCGAACTCTGTAATCAGCTCACCCTTTGACTTCTTACAGATCTTGTTAATGTTTTAGGTAGGTCAGGGATCAATATAATCATCCTAAGGAAGTTCCTATTAAACAATAACTATAGCATTCGACCTTTTGGATTATATTCGGGTTGTGTTCTTCCGTTTTGAGTGTTTTTTTTTTCAGTTTTGACTGACAAAGTCTGTGCGCTTTTGTTTGCACCTGCTCTAGCATCTCACTACTGTTTTGTGCACTGATATACCATGCGTAGTGCGATATTGCTTATCACGAGCTTAACATTTAACCTAGTCAATGTACCTCAGATTTTTCATCGTTGGGTTTTCCTGCAGTTTATGGGTTTTTCAAGCCATTCAAAAAATATGATTTGTCGAACTCCGCAACACAGGCTTTTGTTTCGGCGATGATTTCCTTGTTTGGCGAGAGTCGCTTTCCGCCAAGTCATTTTTTCATGTTTGGAAACAAAAAGAAAAGGGTGAGTGAGGCAGCAATTCGTAGCGTAATTCGGCCAGTTTTGCTGTGGCGATTGCGGACGAATGAGCAGGTGCGTTGTCATGATGAAAAAGGTCTTTTTTTTGCCAAGTAGGGCTGTTTTTTTTATTAATTCAGCATTGAATCGGTCCAGTAAATCAGCATAGTACGACCCCGTGATTGTCCTTCCTTTCTCCAAATAGTCGGTGAAGATGATGCCTTGCGAATCCCGGTGGCCGTGAATTTTCCGGCCGATGGAACCGTTTTCGCCTTCTTCGGAGCAGTTTCACCGGGTGAAATTAACTGTTTCGACTGTTCTTTCATTTCTGGCGTGCAGAAATGAAATCCATATTTCGTTAAAAGTCACGAAATGGCGTAGAAACTCTTTCGGATTACGTTTAAACATGTACAAACAGTGCTCTGAAGTTGTTATGCGATTTCGTTTTTACTCCACTGTTAACAAACGCGGCACCCATCTCGCCGATAGCTTTCTCATACCCAATTTTTCGTGTAGGATATTTTGTATGCGTTCAATTGAGATGTGTACAATGTCAGCAATCTCGCTGACCTTCACCCGACGATCTGCTAACACGATATCATGGATTTTATTAATCACATCCTCCGTAGTCACCTCAATCGGACAGCCTGGGCTTGAATTCATTAAACCAATATCTGCTGGTAGTCATGGTCCTTATAAACGGCATGCAACTTCACTATGATTTCCTCACACGTCTTCCCATCTAAAAAAAGAAATCGAATCACTGATCGATATTGCTCTTTCTCCATGATGACTTTCAACAGCTGTCAAAACAAAACTACTCGATGCATCTGCCCGAAATTTTGACAGTTATCGTTGTAAAAATGGCGCTATACGATGGCATACCCATTTTGCCTCAGTGGTGTCATCAATCGGTAAACACAGGTACTTATCATACAGCCTTCGTATGCCTACAGTCCTTCTTATCCACCCATGGTAACCTAAGTTCAGCCTCTAGGTAAAGGCTTTCATCAAAATTCGGTACATGCTGCTATACTCGTTAGTTTGTAACTTTACGACATATGGCATTTGTACTTTATCCAACAAACTCATTTCACCCCTTGGCTCAAGAACTAGCGCCTACAAACAAAACTAACTTCTGTTGCCATTTAGAAATCGCGCAATCTATATGTTCTATCCAACGTCAAACCACATAGACAGATTCGTAGGAAAAATATGCTTTTGAATAATGAAAGCATCTTCAGCACGTGTCAAAATAGAACATTGGAATCTAAAACTCTAAGAATTCTGGTCTGGGTTAATTCCAGAAGACAGTGCGTACGTTCAGACATGAGAGGAACACACGAATTGGGAGTGTTGGGATCTTGTTCAAGCCCACGCTATCTGATAGCTTTTGTAGCAGAGTTAAGACCCTACTCCTCCATAAACCTTTATTACACATTTGACTATAATGGGTGGCCGTGGCTCAAGTGGTAGTGTATTGGCTTCCCAATTGGAAGGTTCGGCGTTCAATCCCAACCGCGCCCGAAAGACATTCAATTTACATTAATAATTTGTTGGAAAATGTTGGGTGCCACCCATGGAGCGAAATAACCACTGAGCCCAAACATCTTTTTCGCTCTCTCTATCCAATGTAATACGTGTCCTGGCATTTAAGAGTAGTCATACCCTATTGAGTGTTAAGTTCTTTAAAGAAAAAATTACATTTGTCCTTGACCCTTGGGGTGCTTGCAAGTCCTGCGTTATTTATGCTTCATCTTGTCTAAAACTTTAATCTATAAATGCTGAAATGTTTGTTTTCTTTTGATTGACTAATTTTGATTTTCTTCTATTTCCAGCTGACTCAAAAAAGTACAAGTTCATGTTCAAAAGGTGAGACAAACACGTACAACTATTTTAACAACAATCTATTATGTTAAGTTAGGTAATAAATGTAAATGTTGACACCTGAAATGATCCTCAAAACAGACACTAAACTGATATTTCGTTTCGATTTTACACTTGTCTTTTCAACTGTCAATAATAAATGACAGTGACTAATGACTGGTGATGAGGGGAAAGTTTGTCTAGGGAACTCTTGAGTGCCGCCATCGACATCGGCCTAATTTGTTTACGAAAAGATTTTCATAGTCTTTGTGTTTGGAAAACCCGTGTGAAAAGAAACATAATTTTTTAAAAACATAATTTGCTTGCAAATTTATGAAATTATAACCGCTGATTTGATGCGCTTGAAGCTGCCATTTAATTAGCATAATTGGCAGAGGGAAAATTTATGTCTCAGCCACACATTGATGGGCACAAAAACAACATAATTGAGTTGTGTTCACCGATTTGATTAGAAATGAAAGAAAGAATTTCCCATCGACCTTGGGAAAAGATGGCCTGACATATCGTTACACTGGCGAAGAATCAGCGAAAGTTTTATACAAAATTAAAAAAAAAATACGACCTTTGGAAAGAGAGATATTCGTATCAAGGTCCACCTAAACAACACCCTCCAAAGATCTGAAAAAAACATTATGTTGGCTTAAGTAAAAACGACAACTATTTCAAACATGGAATCAGCTAAATATTTGGGGAATGGATATTGTGCGGAAACCAAAATGCATAATTGACTTAAATTAGGTTGAAAAACAGCTGCTCAATTATTTAATCGGTCTTAGATCTCCTAGGGGGCAAACTGATTTTTACCCGCATCTTTTAGCAGCTGTTTGGTTTTGTATTTTTCCTTTTTTACACTATTGGAATTCCCTTCGTATCGATCCAGATTTTCTTGCTTCATTTACCCAGTAATTCACGAATCGTGCTGCAAGGTTATGAAATACTCTGTGGTGTTCCATTTTTTTTTTAGGCAACGTGCGCAACTCTCTGGGTGATTGCAAGTATTACGTAATCATCCTTTGCCTGAGATATTTTAACTGGCGATTTTATATATTTGCTCACTTGACCTTCCAACCTTTCTTTTGTCAAATAAGGCCAATGTTGGATGTTATTCTTCAAACTAACGGATAGATTGTCAGCAAAATATAGTGGGGAATGATTAAACTACTCTTTATATGCCTGAGATCCAGAGTTTCAACTACGAACGTTAACATTGTAAAAGTTGAATCAACTAAAGCCTTTTCAATAGAAAGTATTTGGAAAAATAAACCGATTAGAGGTCGTGGCATAGTTTCACATCGAATGTCCTGGAATTCCACAAGGTTCTGCACGGAGGCCTCTTTCTTTTAAAGAGATTTTGAGTATTTGGATATGCTCGTACCACCTTGATCAAAACGTTCCCGGAATTTGTTCCGAAAATTAAAAATACAAGTTTATTCATCTAAATCTATATTGTCCCCTCAAAGTAATCCCCATCGACTGCAACATACTTATGCCAGCGCTTGATCCAATCCTCGAAACATTTTTTATATTCGGTTTTCGGTATGTCCATCAGTGCTTCCTGCGATTTTTCCATTACTTCCTCTCGGCTGCTAAAACGCGTTCCCCGTAGTGGTTTTTTAACTCGATTGAACAGAAAGAAGTCACAGGGATCCAAATCAGGTGAATTCGGTGGTTGTTGGATGGTATTTGTTGCATTTTTCGTCAAAAAATTACGAATAATGATGGTACTGTGCGACGGTGCGTTATCATGGTTCAAAATCCACGAGTTTTCTGCCCACAATTCTGGTCTCTTTCGGCGAATTGCTTCACGCAAACGTCTCATAACGCCCAAATAATACTCTTTGTTTACTGTCTGGCCTTCTGGCAAAAATTCATGATGCACTACACCGTTGTAATCCATGAAAACCGTGAGCATTTCCTTCTTTTTTGACCGAAAACGACGTGTTTTTTTGGTCTCGGCTCATTTGGTGAACGCCATTCACTTGCCTGATGTCTGGATTGCGTGTCGTACTCATAAACCCAAGTCTCGTCTCCAGTAATGATCCTTTTGATGAATGTGGGATCGGATTCAGCCTCGCAAATCATCTCTTTTGCGACGTCAACACGGTCTCTTTTTTGCATGAAATTAAGGTCTTTTGGCACCAACTTGGCTGCTGCGCGACGGAAACCCAAATCATTAACCAAAATGTCTTTGACGAATCCATAGGCAATGTTCAAGTCCTCCGCTATCTCTCTGATGATTAATTTGCGATTATTGACCAACATTTCTTTTACTCCATCAATGTTTTCGTCGGTTTTCGATTGACTCACGACCACTTTTGAACCGCTCGTGCCACTGGTAAACGACCCTTTTCTTTAGAGAATCGTTGCCATTTCTAAAATTGTAAAAAATCGCTAACACACACAGAGATAGATGTACTCTTGGCTACGTAACTTTTGCAAATGTCAAGCTACGACGCTAAGATTTAGAGGGAATGTCAACAACAGATTTACCAACTTAACAGAACTCAAATCGGAACAATGGGAGCGCCATTGGTATTTTTCCCAATATACTCTTTTTTTAATGAGAGTTTGTTAAAATAAATGTTTGTTATACTCAGAACTTAAGGCATTGTATTGGTAAGGACACCAAGTTAATAATAATATGTGTCTAAGTGTCTTCTTCGAAGAAGTGATGTTTTGCAATTTTCTTGATGTGCTTGAGTCTTAACAATCTGGAACCTGACTGCTTACATAGTTGAATTGTTCAAGACCATTTAAGTTATTAATTTATGATATTATAAGTAAATAACGCGGGATAGGGGGTCGGCCTAATTCATCCTTCACTGTGAAAGAATAACTGAACTCAGATCCAACATTTTGCACATATCCAGCCTTCTGCAAGGCAGTGCTTAACTTATAAAAGTCTGAGCCTTTGTCTATGAGAAAGTCCTTCAGTTTCGCCCTCTGAACCCACCGAATGCTTATTATATTATATATTACTAAGGCCTGCATTTTTTTTATCTATTTGACATAGATTTAAAGGCTCTTCGAAGGGTTGTTAACCGTCTGAATTGAATTATTTGAACCTAAGATGCATATCTGATTTAATGTCGGCGTATAGCCCGTAGTTCGTTGTAGTATATATTTTCTGCTTTTAATTTCGTTAATGCCAGTAGAAATTAATATTGAAGAACTTTCTCTCGAAGCAAACAAGAATGTTTTCGTGTATTTTCGACAAGTATACGAGTATGCTTCCTGACCATACATGAGGAATCGGAGGATAAGCGTCTTACGTCCTATTTTTCAGTTGCATCTTATTTCAAAAAAAGCAGAGATTGCCTAGATTGATTGTACGTCTTGAGTCTTACGTCATTTATTTTAATTTATAATGAAGCCCAAGCACATACAATTCAATATAATCTGAGCTATTGGCGTCGGATGTCCTTTCTTCTTGTTGAGATTGATGTCCTCCTCAGAGTCTTTTTACCTTCTTAGTTAAAATAAGGTTAAGTTAGAATAGGTGTATGTGGGTGTCGGTATAAAATCCAACACATTAATGTCAGTGCAAAGTCCATTATCTACTCGGTATATAATGTGGAGCTTTGATTGGATTTCTAATATTCTGTGTTCGTCAGACCATTGATAGAAAACTCGCAGATGATTTTTTTTTTCTGAGCAGAGCGTGTATAAAGATGGTAGAGAATAGTCTCCTTCTCCTCCTCGTCCGTGGAGTTTTATAAAATTTGTTTGAATACACGCCATGGCTATTTCCACGCTTGTCTATGAAACAACTTAAAGTCTTATAGCGTTTCAGATCCAACTTTAGTAAAATCTGTCTTCTCGCTAGATATGTTCAATTCCTTAGGGCTTGCTTTCCTAGTGGTTTCCATCTTTAACATAAATCTGTTGTATATGTAGCGATCGGTGTACCAAAGGAACTTTTTTCTATCAGAATAGAGCGTGTAATTTTGTGTTTAATAAGTTCATCAGCTTTATAATTCTTAGGAATATCCATATGCACATTTATTGTTGCAGATATCTGAGCTTCTGGTTGAACCTCCCCAATATTAAAGTAGTTATTTTACATATTTACGTTCTCGCAAAAGGTTTCCTTTTCAAACCTTTTCAACGACGCCGCCTAAACCACAAATTTCGTTCTTGCGGTGTTTATTATGGCTTGTTAGCAATGCCATCATTGCAATTTTGTGCTTGATGCTGCCAGTATAGGATTTCTCGAGAGCTTTTGAAAGACATGTGGGAAACAACGTTTAAACGTCCAAGATACTGAAGCTGTGTCTTGGATCGATCATAATGGGATCATAGTGTTGACAAAATATAATTTGTTTCTACCCGCATTTACCACCAAACCCATCTTTGGGGTTCCCGCTCCAGTTGATCAGACAATAAGGTAGTGCCCCAGGGAACCGTTCTATCTCCGACACTCTTTTTAATTTTCATCAACGATCTCTTGGCTGCTACTTCTAAACCAATATATTCCTTTGCTGAATATACGTGTCTGCTCTTCGACTGTAGAACGGGAACGGCAGCGTATGTTAGGTTAGGTAAGAGTGGCTGTTGGAAATACCAACCCACTTAGGCCTATAGGCCCATTGTGATGCCACGTGATCCACTATGATCCTCTTACTACTGGAACCAGTTTGAGCTTATCATAAAGCGTAGGAGACTGTTATCGTCTAAGTTTTTTAGATCGTTTAGGTCGTTGTAGAAGAAAGCTCCTAGATGAAGAGAACTGGGCATGTGCAGAGTAGGTGGAGGATTGTCTCCTCCTCTTCCTCGTACATGCAGCTTCTACAGAGATCATAAGTAAAAGCGCCAAGCCTTCTTGCGTCCTTGCGGTGTGTTAGTTTGCACGTAGCGATTGGTATACATATACTACCTTTGTCCGGTAGGATTGGTAGAGTGGTTCCAATTTTGGCTAGTTCATCAGCTCTGCAGTTCCCTGGAATGTCTCTGTGGCCTGGCACCCAACAAAGGTGAATGTTGAACTGCTCTGCCATCTCCATGAGAGGTGATCGACATTCAAGGGCGGTTTTAATGAGACCGAGTCCAGGGACTTGATGGCGGCCTAACTATCCGAAAATATGCGGATATTCTTTGCAGATATCACGTTTTTCTTCAGCCAGGACAGAGCTCCTTTAATCGCCAAAATTTCCGCCTGGAACACGCTACAGTGATTTGGAAGGCGGAAAGAGAGGCTTAGATTTAGCTTATCTGAGAAAACACCGCCACTAACTCCGCTATCGGTTTTAGATCCATCTGTGTAGAGATGGATTGACTTGTCCACCATGAAAGCATCCTCCTCCCAGAATGATCTAGAGGGGAAGCTTACATGGAAGTTTTGGTGTAATCAGGTATGGTGTAATCGATGTTCGCTGTGAGGATTCCTAATGTATTAAGAATGTTGGCGTGGCCAAATGAATTATTTGTCCACTGTTTAGCTTTAAGGCGAATAGCTGCAATCACAGCTACTTACCTGCTAAAAATGTCGAGGGGTGTCAAGTGAAGCAGAATATCTAATGCCGCAGAGGGGGTAGACTGCAAGGCTCCGCTTGTGCATAGACATGCTATTCTTTGGACTCTGCTTAGTTTAATGCGGTTGACTGCATTTTCCAAGCCCATCCACCAGACACCCACCCCGTAAGTAAGTATCGGTCTTATGACCGAGATGTATAGCCAGTGGGTTATGCGAGGTTGAAGGCACCATTTGTTCCCAATGGCTTTTTTGCAAGAGAATAAAGCTATTGTAGCTTTATTGACTCTTTCTTGAATGTTAGGTTTACAGTTTAGTTTCCTATCAAAAATGAAACCCAGATATTTTGCTGTAACGGAGAAAACTAAACTGGTACCGTTTATTGAAGGAAGGTCTATGATTGGAATTTTATATTTCCTAGAAAAGAGGACAAGATCAGTTTTATGGGGGTTTATTCCCAACCCACAGCGATCTGCCCAGCGGGTTAATCTATTGAGATTAACTTGGAGGAGTTCTTTAATGGTATTGAGATGTTTCCTTGAGACGGCTATGGCAACGTCATCCGCATAGGCAATCACTCTGCTACCACCCGCTTCCAGGTATATCAGTAGTTCGTTAACTACTAAGTTCCAGAGAAGGGGAGAGAGGACACCGCCTTGCGGCGACCCTTTGCTGACATATCTTTTAGCAGAAGTCTCACCCAGTTTGGAGTTGATTATCCTGCTTTTTAGCATTAGACCGATCAACTCCCCAAGTTGACAGCGCAGTCGTTATTGCGGATGTGTTGACGTTGTTAAAGGCGCCCTCTATGTCTTGGAAAGCAACCATTTTTTACTCCTTATATTGTAGGGATCGTTCGATGTGACTAGTCAGAGAGTGCAAAGCCGTTTCCACCGACTTTCCTTTACAGTAGGCATGTTGAGCCGAGCGTATGTTAAGTTCATTAAATTGCGATATTAGCAGCATAACCGACTGGGGAACTATCAACAGAGTGGAATGTAATGCTTCCAAAGCACAACTCGCTTATGGAATGCCTGCCGATCCTAGTCGTTATAACTTGTAAACATTTAAGACCAATGTACATCGGTACCTCTCTTTTCTTCCTTCCTAAGGTTCCTTCGCCCGCGTTGTGTACAAACATTTTTAGTCCTACTAATAACCCTGTGTGCGCTGATTATAGAAAAAAAATATCACTGAAAACTGCTTTGTGTAAGAGAAACGCTCGGTCAAGACCTAAGAGGTATGCTACCACAAGAATGTTAAAGTTGTAAAGCCCGAACAGAAATCTGTAGTGATGTATAGAGCAGCTAATCGCTGCTTCTTTAAGCTTCGAAGGCCAGTGAGTGGTAAACCCCTCTCTCGAGCAATCAAAAAGACATAATACAAGACACTGAACATTCCAGTCCTGGTTTAAGGCGCGGAAGCTTGAACACTCACGAAAGCGGACGAAAATGTTGTTGGGCGCTTCGGGAGAAAAATTCTTCTTTTTATTTGTTGGTGCTGTTTGCATCAATGGAGAATGTAGTACACGTTTCAACAGCGAACTATACGGGCTGTACAGCGATGTCAACCTTGTCAGAAAAGCTCGGATATTCCGGCTTAGATGGCTAGGTCACCTTGAGGGCATGAACGTTAGCGTTCCGAACCTCAAAGTTTCGACCCCAACCCAGAAGGACAACTCAAAGGAACGCATCCAATTTGGTGTGCCCAACTGAAGAAAATTGGCAAAAGACTGCGCAAGCGGGAGAGGCTGGTCTATTCCGGACTATAGCGCCATCTGGCTTCCGCTGAGTAGTACAAGATGAGTAAGATATTTAAATAAAACAACTCTGCTACAAGTATACAATGCTTTTTATCTCTTTAGCTGTGTGACCACAATCCATTTACAATGTTCAATATGCCTGCATATTTGTTGCACAATTACGCCTACAATAAGTAGTAAATTGTTGGAATGCGTAACCACCTTCATCCCACAACTCTTCATTATGGTGTAGAACAACTTTGAGTTGCACAGAATAAAAGAAAAATAATATGACCCACTTAGTATGCTATTTCTTAGACCGCTGACACCTAGTTTTTCCTTACGAATTAAACATAAACATAAAACCACAGCGCTGTAATGACATAGCAAACAAAACAAAATCCAAAATTTGTTGTGGTTTCTACAATTTTATTATAAGATTTGCCTCTTCCACGGATAAAAGTATATCCAAGTGAATTTGTCAAACCTCATCAAAAGCTTCTTAACAATATGTACTCATGTACGAGTACAATGTACCCCTTCTCGGTGGCAATCACTGCAATCCAAAGCAGCACAACTATTTCGCACCATAATCCGATTTTCTCTAGAAAAAAAAAAATCCAGGTAAATGTTTGCAATGGAGTCCAAGTGAGAGTGAAACTGACTCAATCGATATTTTGTAATAGATTCATGGACAAGAAGCAGAAGCTCCCCTTTAAGGTGACAGTCTATATTTTCCACTTGAACAATTTACCGTTGAACATACCGATGGTTGCATGATACAAGTGCAAAGCAAAAGTAGGTGACTCACTTTGAAAATCGTATCTCGATGAACTTGCCACGTCATTTAGAAGCCGTTGAACTCAAAAATACCTTACGCCTGTCAACACTGTTTCTTGGTTTTTACCAAATTTGTTAGGAATTAAGACCACGATAAACCATTAGACATTAGGATGCGAATGCTACGCAACTACGGTCTTGCCATAACTCACGCCACGTATACGGACATGCATGACAATCCACCATAATGCGGTACAGATATCTATCGTAGATGCCTGCTCATGTCTTTGAATATATATATATCTGCCCATGTCCATATATCCACCCGTGTCTAAGTTTAGATATTTTTTTATGTTTTATGTGGCACGGTTTTGCTTTAGTGGATCATCGGTGATTGGCGGTGACGTGGCTACAAGATTGGCTTTCGGTTTTCCTATCACGTATGCATCGCACGGTGTGATGCAATAAATTGTGAATGACATGCTGTCAAAATTGACAGACAATATCGTTACGAACGAAGAAGAGTTATCCGTCTACAGTGCACCATAAAGTAACAGAAAAAAAAATTTAAGAGTACTCTTAATAAATCTAATTACAATTAAATTCCTTCGAAGGTGGGTTGACTTTCAAGTTGATTAAATGAGATGGCAATAAATACTTTTACAGTCAAGATTAACGGTAGGGTGCATAGAAATGTCGGCCTGCAAGTGAGGATAAAAATAATCCCTTTGACACGTTGACAAACACATTTCATCACGTTCCGTTGGTTGGTTGAAGTTGTTGCATGCATTTGGAGGTGGAAAATTTGAAGAAATAAATTTTACAATAATCTGAAGGAGGTAGGAATCCAAGAGATAAACATTCGCAATGGATTGAGTGGAAAAGCATTTTGTTGCCATAGAGATGGCATAAATTTTACTCCCACTTTGCTGGTAAATGTCGGTCGGTTGATGAAATGGTTTCGCATCAGATTATGATGACGATGGAGGAGGCTGACTTAATGTAATGTCAGGGAAGGCTTTAGCAAACAACGATGTGATAAAGAATGAACGGGTGTAGATCATTTGGGATATATTGAGGTCATGATGAAACTGGGATCTGGTTGATCTAGTTCTTTAGGGAATTTAGTGTTGATGAAGCAAGGTCTTTGTCGAAATGTGTCATTTAACATGTATGGTGCAATGATTTCTGCCATTCTTTTATGATGTTCTACGTCCAGACAGAGCAACTGACAACTGGTGAAATAAAATGTTTTTCCATCGTGTGTGCAACTCTAGAATTTGGTATTGCATTAGCATTAAGGAGGAACCGATTTATTTTTGTAGAGCTGTTTCGACAGGAAAAATATTTCAATTTAAAAATAATAACACAATAAGCTGCTGACCCATTAAGCTGACTTTTTTTCTGCTGGAACCTTGGGAAATAATGGTTGAGGTAGTTGGCGGAAAATATGTGTTGTAACATCACCAAAAACGTCTTGTGGATTAAGAAAACGTTTAGAGGTTCAATTCGCATCATCACCTCCATCCAATGGCTGCCGGATAGCTATAGCTCAATATCTTTGTGATCTGTAGGTTGATGTATCTTGTGTGTTTTATAGGCAGCAGCTTTTTACAAGAAGAATTCCTAGAGTGATGTTCTTCCCGCCGTGAAATAGAACGCTATAGTCAACAAACAACTTAGACTTCTGCAAAGGAAAACCTGTACTCGTTAAACTTTTATGTATGCAGATAATATCGGAGTTGGTATCACTGGTAACTACCTGGATATTATAAGATACTCAATGCAAAGAGCTTAGAATAAACTCTACAATTGGACTCAAAAGTATAGCTTCGGTGTCAATCTGAGAAAAACAAGAATCGATTCTGTTCACCGAAAAAAAAGTAGAATCTTAGTCTATTCAATTACGTTTTATCAAACAAGCGCAGTTAAATTCTAGACAGTTTAGACTAACTGTATATCCTTTAAGACGAGCGGCGGTCTGATCAATTTATCTTCTCCTACATCTGGATACCTGTGGTAAGCAGTTGACTCTCTGTATTGCCAATCAACTAAACGCTATCACACATTGTTAGGCCAAAAGATTGACTACCGTATATCTTCCCCCATCTTTAAATCCAGCTTCAGTGCTACAATACTAGCGAGCAAGTAGGACTGGATGACACCATTTTTTCCGAGGACAGAATCCATACACCTGTACTTGTAGACAACAGGCTCAAAAAGAAATCAAGGGTGGTGTACTCCAAATAACTCGCACTTAACATTTTCGTTCGCCATCTAATCTACTACTGGGAATTGAACAGACACTATCTTTGCTGTAGTAGAATATTACACTTGCAAGGGATTTTTGCATTTTCACTGACAACTAGGGCATCGTCACAGGACATTGATTAATTGTCAGATCTGCTAATAGGCCTATAGTCCCTTATAACAATGCCACCATTCTATAAAAGACTTCACCCTCTGCTCCCCAGCAGAGCCATGTCATGTCAAAAATTTCTAAGGAGCGCTAGCTCTTGATTGATGGTTTTCACCTTATGCCGGACGTCAGACGCAATGATACAATGAAGTTAACGTGTCCTATTGTCAGAATTGATTTTCGGCTGAGCCTGAGCTGGTGAAGTACGAGTAATGTAATCGAAGGATGTTTCCCTGGCAATTTCATGGCTCCTTGAAGTAACTATGCGTGTTTGAATACCGTCTGAAGGCTGAATCCACTGAATGTTTTGTGTATTTCAGGTAATCGCAGGATAAAGGATCACCGATGTAATTGCTAGGCAAAAGTGAGAGAACATTTTTTCAAGTCTCGTTGTATAATTCAGGGCATTCATTGGCAAATCGGTTTTTTTGTGGGAATAACTCTAGGTTGCATGACTTATCAGGACAGCAAAGTCTTTAATAATTCAACGGCATTTCTCTTGCCCGTGGGAAGGAAAGACCTCAAATAGATATCTTAGTCGGGCACTTTGTTTATGCTAAGTCCAAGTCCTAATGTCTACACAACTTCCAGTGAAAAAATTCTTCCGAACTTAACGCCGCGAAGTATCGTCGAAGATGATGATATATTCCCTGACGTCTATATCTTCCCGATATAAAATTTTCCAGTGTACACACCGAACCTCTCTGCATCTTATAGAGACAATCTGCTAATGGGTCGCTACAGAGAAATCAAAGCGTCATTAACATAATTTCCGCCGAGCTCTTTTATGGGGCGTCAAATACATCGGCGAATTCCCTGAGGAATAGAAAAGAGGAAGATCAGAGTAAAGGAGAACAGAAGCATACGCTCATTCAACTCAAGAGCTGAAAAGAAACACTTCGACTAAATATCGTTGTTGTGCAAATCGATTTCCGAGGCAGATGCTCTTACAAAAAACATTTCGAGGTCCAGCTCAAGTGGTAGTGTGTTGGCTTCCAAATCGGAAGGTTCGGTGTTCGAATCCCAGCCTCGTCCGAAAGACATTCTCTTTTTCAGGCAACTTAATTCTCGTAAGACGAATGGTTGCCTCTAATACAACAACAAGTCCAATTACACTAATAATTTAGTCTCCCCATTAAATGTTGGATGCCACCCATGGAGCGAAATAACCACTGAGCCCAAACATCTCTTTCGCTCTCTCTATCCAATGTAATACTCATAGACTCTGTATTCCGCGGTGTCACCTATGCCTCACATACTAGGCGCTTATCAAAAGCGTAGCAGTCTTTCCTACTAAGAAACAACAGGAAAGCCACCGAACTTAGAGACGTCGAGAAGTATTCGTTTGGTCTGCCAGCATCCTGGAAAGTCATGCCATCTCACATGAAACCCTATTGTCAACGAGGACGCAGACAGTCCTAACGTACGAGTAGGTTTGGATCCTGGGAAACTCTCCTATAGCTTGCCTAGCAAGCTCACCGGCGATCTCATATTCGGTGATTCTATTGTGACCTGAGACCCAGCGAATTCAGCCTTTCGACTGCGTTCAAAGAAGTCTTGCATTCTCGAACTAGCTTGGAAGTAGTGAAAGGATTTAGCAGGGTCTTAAGCTGACAAAGATACCTCGCCCTCTCCACCGATTTTTCATAATACGGCTTATTGCCACCAGGATTGTGTATATCTATGCTTGGAAGACAAACGCAAGTTTTCGTAATAAAAAGCGAAATTTGCCATTGAGACTATCGTCGTATCCAAGATCGGTTCTGGAGCTATCTGTAAAGACCCGACTACATTCCTTTTCTGGCTTGGAATACATTTCCTACTTTCGCAGCAACAGAAGTTCTAGTCGTCAAAACTCCAGTGCTTGTCGTACCAAAGACCTTTACTTTTTTAAGCGGAAAACGGCTTTGAGAGTACATGATATGAATATCAAGTAAAAGGCGGATCATGTGTGTGTCTATGTGTGTTAAGAAAAGACCCATGCAGCCCAGATCGGTGTTTGGCATGTGCTAAAACCAATAGTGACATGTTTTCGTCAACCCATCCATAAGACAACCGACGGATAAGATATCATTGTTGCTGTGATAGCCATGTAGATCCGAAAGACTCTCCTCAGTGACAAATGTTGTTGAAAGCTCGTTTCACTTCCAGAAAGACACAACGCCTTTGGGATTTCCGATGCGACATATTTTGTCCAAAGAAGTTTGCTATCCAGAATAACATCCTAACACTTGGCTCCGTTGGAAAAGCGGATGGTGATACCTTTAAGCATTAGATAAGTCAAGCTTCCTCTTTCTCGTAAAGGGAACGACCTGCTGACCACGAATTTACTGAAAGCCCATTTCTAATGCACTGCGCTTTAGAGCAGATTGTCGCTAGCCATGATACGTTACGTTCAACGTTAGAACTATTGAGAGCGTTAAGCAGAGAATCAACCAACATGCATCAAAACTCCGGTGTTTACCACCGCCATCACATATTGGTCGCAGTCAATATCCGCAACCAAGGTCCTTTTCACCACCATTGCTCTTATTCACGATACTCGTACTAGTGATTCATCTACACAGAGTTACTTAGGTCTAGCTAGAGTTCGAGGTAAACCTGGGCCTCAACTATCAAGCCCCACCAGTTAGTCCGGTCCGGTAGCCTTCTGTTGCGCACTCCCAGTGGGTTGAGGTCCCTCCTCCAACTAAAGTGAGGTCTTCCTCTACGGCATTGTCCCTCCGGGTTAGATTCGAAGACTGCGGGCCGAAGCGATGGTGTCCATTTGTCTACATGTCCTTGTCATCTCAGGCGACTGATGCGCAGTTTTCTGATAAGGTCGATGTAGCTGTACAGCTCGTATAGTTCGTCGTTGAATCTTCTCCTCCAAAGCCCATTAACGCAAACGGGACGGAATATATCCGATGTTGAGAAGGCTTATACGTTTCTTGTAGTTGGCGGGTCTCCTTTTTTGTGTATCGGATATTGTTCGTGTATTCGGAAAGACTTACCTTGGATTCCAATTGAGCTGAAAATTTAATCAAAAACTTGAACTTACGAATATTGATAAGGGGAAAGAAAACGCACGTTTACCGAGTTCGGCCGTAGACAAAAAGGTATCAATTTTTATCTGGCGGAAAAGGAAATGGACAGATGAAGTTTAAGTAATAAATTAATTTCCTAAGGAAGCAAATATCCCACTTAAGGTGGCAATGCAAAAGTGGTGCAAACATTCTCCCGCCGTTGAAGGTGTCCTTCAACTTGATTCTACCAATAACGGACACAACTTGCATACAGGTCCCTTTAGTTCTCCTTTAGCAGTAATGATAGATGCGACTCGCGTTAGTCCATCCCGGCCCGGATACGTCTTAGTTACTCTGACAATTGCCCATCGCGAAGTAGTTGATTGGCGCCAACAAAATTAGTGCCGTTGTCACTAAAAAGATTGTGACACTTACCACGTCTAGCAACGAAGCAGTGCCGCTAGAAATGCTGCTGATGACAACTTCGTGACAATTTCTAAATGCAATGCCTTTGTCGCCAGGCAAACAAATAGAGCGACTTACACACAGAAGAGCCTCGTCCAAGATCGTGCCAAAAATGGGCCCGAGTATTCGACGCCGGTGTTTCCGAATGTCACGCCTGGCTCCAATCTTTGCTTCGGTAGACTGGCCATTTGTGGATGAAAGGGTACTGCTCGCTTACGTGTGCATGTTGTGAACTGGTAGATACACCGCTTGATCAAATGATGAACTCCGATGATAAAATATTCGAGGGCCAAAAGGTACATTATTTGGCGCATTCCAGCGAGCATGTTTGTAAGATGACAATCGCTGACTATCAATTTTGTTAAGTGGTGTTCCTTGTGAAGAATAATTGGGTGCTTTTGATGAAAAGGTATTGCAGCATTTTCGAGTCGCCCGCCTCCGCGAAGTACACCGAATTCATCAATAAACGGGCTCACGAACCGATACTCGCTTTTTCTCGAGACCGTTTCCTTACGGTTTAAATATGTAATTTCATCGCGGAAAAATTTGGTTTGTGAAAGCCGAAGCAGCGCGGTCCTTGATAGATGTATATCCTCAGATGAAAGAGCACGCACGCATTGAATCGCTGTGGGATGTTTATGCTTCCGAAATAGGCGAATACATCAAAAAGTCTTTTGAGGTTCGAAAACCGCGTACATATATCGAAGTCTGTATTGTTGGAGCACCTAGATAAACATATAACTTAATCCTCAATGCTTTCAGTGACGCTAAGCAGACTGGAAAACGTAATAACCCGATCTCGTAGAAACTGCGGACGGTTCCACCATAAATCTAAATTCGTCAGCGGGATTTTCGGCCGACCGCACGTGATGCCATATTGACACTGGAAACTGAGCGACGATTTTCGATTATCTACGAGCACGTTACGCGATCGCGGGTATCCTTTAATCCAGTGCAAAACCGTGGTTGAGTCTGTGTAGGCAAAGTACTCGATTTCGTGAAAGGCTAGAGCATCCCTTACTTTGCTAAGAAGCTTGGTAACCAGCAACGAGCCGCATAATTCAAGTCGTGGAATCGAAAGGGTAGGCTTCACTGGGGCGATTCGCGTTTTCGCACAAATAATCGCAGTTCGAACACCGTCAGAATTTAACACGCGGGAATATACTGCCGCAGCGTATGCTGACTCTGAAGCATCAGCAAACCCGTGCAACTCCAGAACTTCGCTTCGGTTTAATTGCAGCGAGACTACCTAAGGAGCTCAAATCTGATTTGAAGTCTGACCATTCTTCATGTAGGTCCGTAGGAATATACGTATCCCATCCAATTTGTCTTAGCCAAAGGCGCTTCATAAAAATTTTCATTTTGACGACGGTTGGAGTGAGCCATCTCAAAGGGTCAAATATACTAGCTATAACCGATAGCACTTCCCTTTTGGTAACCTGGGGACCGATGGCGTGTGACGATGAACAAAAATGGAAGCAGTCAAGCTCTGTATTCCACAAAAGGCCTAACGTTTTGACTCTGCCTTCTCCATTATTCGACATCGATGGTATTAAGAAATTTGAACGACTTCGACGACCACTTTCGAAGTTTGAAATTTGACAGAGATCGTTACTAATGTCTATCGCGTCCTTTGTGCATTCGCAAGCTGACATAAAGTCGTCAACATATAAATTGTTTATGATACTATTTGAAGCCTGGGGAAATCGCCCGATATTGTTCATACCGATTTGTTTAAGGCCTGAGATTCCATTCATCAGGCATACCTACACTCTTCTGACCAGATCTCAAAAATCAGTTGATGTGGTGTTGTTGTTGAGAGCTTCTGGGATACACGTTCGGGGAAGATTTTGGCGGTCTCTTGCGATTGTAGCTTTTCTACGTTTTATATCTATCTTTTCACAGAAGTTCTTCTTTGTTGTGGCGCTTGGAAAATACGCATTCGCACCTTGATTGCAACAAGGTGGTGATCCGAGTCAATGTTGGCTATTTGATTCAGAGTTTGATGATCCGGAGGCCGTCATTTCGTCTTATGTATATTGAGATGAAGAAACCGTGTGCTTGCTATAGAAATATTTCGTCCCGCCCCAACGTCAATAAGTCTAAGTCCGTTGCCAGGTGTCGTGTAGGCCACGCTTACCAACTGCTCTACCAAAGATATTTTCCTTTCCTATCCTGGCGTTAAAATCACCTAGTAAGATTTTAACTTCGGACATTGCTCATCTGTCTTGTCGACGAGCCATACTTTGGTAGCGTCGTTCTTGTCGTCCTTTGAGGCATGTACGCATATTAGGCTTATGTTAGCGAATTTAGCCTTGCTGCGGATTGCCGCAAGACGCTCGCAATGCATATGACAAATCCGCGTCCTAATAAGCGCTGTTTCCTTTCCTTATAGCAATTACTATAGTATACGTATGTATATCACAGTTTTTGATCCTCCTTATATCTGGGCCATTCCATCGCATTTCCTGGATGGCGGTGATATCTGCGTGATAGCAGTCAAGGGCCTCTGCTAATTATTCGGCTACACGTAGTCTGTTGAGGGTCCAGAGCTGTCTGGTCGAGGTAAACATGTCGATGAAAATGCCCAGCGCGTACTCCAGCTGGTCGAGTGCTCCTTCAATTCTCCCCACAAGATTTTGAAGCACAGACGGCATACTCTCAGTCCTGTTCTTCCCAGTGGTATTCATCGATATGCTTCACGCATAATTGGACTAAAACTAACAATGTCACTTGTAAAAATGTCATCAACTCACTCAGTCAGGCAAAGAAAACGGATAATGAGCTACGGATATCCTATCACTATGACACTAAGCCGCTGCTGACATTCGAGGAATGGCAATAATTGAACAAATAAAAAAGCATGATAAAGTATAGAGACACAATTGCATATAAGAGGCTGATATCATCGTAATTAGCCAGACATTCTTTCATATTCATAAAGCTAGATGAATCTCTGAGAATCTCCTTGCTATATGACTCTTCCGTTGTATCTACAAGTGGATTTGTCGCTTCTTCCTCATCAAGAATTAATTTTTTCCAAACTATTTGCTTGTACCAAAATTGTGTCAATGTTTGAGGATGTAGGCGTAATTGACCAATAACTGACTTGTATAAGTCCGATCGTCAATTTCCCTCCGGCCGTGGTAGTGATTGCTTTCTCTTGCCTTACGTGGCTTTTACATCACATCACATGAGAGAAAACTCGATCTGAATTAATTCCAAATCCATTTCTGGAATCATTACTAGAGGGTGGTCGCAAGTAGACCATAGCACTTGTTTCGCTGTTGTTGAGGAAGTGAAACCGGAACTGCCACATCCATATCATGACCACAACATGACATCAAATCGTCGTCCTAATGAAATCGAAAACTGTTGCTTAATTGTATTTTTTAATTAAATGAAATTCACAATCGACATTGTGAAACATTTAAATGCAAATTTTTGTAAATGTTTTTGAGAATTTCTCTTTCACTCATTACATCGAATTCCACAAAAGAAACTACAAGCTCTAAATTGGCCAAAAAAAAAAAACAAAAAAAAAAAGGAGAAACCCATTTATCCGTATTGTCCTACAAAAAATCCTGTTCCCATCGAAGTAAGGAGCGCAAGGTGGCACTAACCAACTGACCGATCGAGTGGCCGAAAAAAAAAAGTAAAAAGGTTCCACCTGACTGGCGCGACCTAATTGCAAGACCCGATCCATCAATTTCCCTTGCACGTCGCGCATAAGATCAATGGCAATGGCGAATAATTAAAATTGGAGACCTACTTCCTTTGGACCGGACGGACACTCGAACGCGTAATCAATTCAGTTTTTCAGTTCTTTGATATTTTTTTTTTGTTTTTAAAGAGAACGCGTGAGGAGAACATTTCTTTTTCGTCATCATCATCATGCGCATTTGACACATTTTTACGCGCGACATGCGTGCACCACATTCCAGTTGATCGACCGGCGCAATGTTGCCAAGTGAAATTGTCCAATTTCACTATGAAATTCGTACACGCTCCACAAAAGGTGTGCTTGTGGAAAATTACTCTTGTCGCCGTCGATTGAGGGCTGCCATCACTTAGGGATCCTGTCATACTTTCATGGAACGCCTCAAGGGTGTGTATTGGATCAATAACTTGTCACTGTTGGATCGGCAGAAAACAAAACATTGTGACATTATGCTAATCGCTTCCGTCATTCGTGTTTCTCTCATTTTTTGTGAAGGGAAGGTGGGAAGGACCCGAACAAGCCTAGACAAATATGCAAATATGTGTGTCGTGAAATTTATTTTCCCAATACGAGTGCTCCTCGGCGTCAAATGTTTTGACTTACATCGCAGGGGCTTACATCGAGTAATAGTAACAAGCCATGTAGACGAACGTATACTATGTGTATGGTGCAAGCTGTAAACACAGAGTTGGCTTTGCAGAGTTGCTACTCTCCTGCCACCTATAGATGGGGTTACGCAATTCTTCAACGAACGCGTACTCGCATCTAAAAATCGGAGAACGTCAATAAAGTGGCGAAAAAAATTGGAAATACACTTCGACACGACGGCGTTTGTTTAGTCATTTGGAGCACAGAGATTACAATAACGATACGCACGATCCGTTGCGGATCTGTAACAAGATGAGTGGAATTCTGGACAATTTCCCTAATTTTTTTGTAGGTTAGTGGGCTCAGGTGCTGGGTATTTTATTGCCAAATTGAACAGTTAAATGAAACGAGGCTTGTATTTTTTGTTGGAACTGATTGTGGGATCACCCTTTAAGTCATTGGGAAGTCTTGTGGATTAACTGCTGGCGATAGGCGAGGAGAGTTATGTAATGTTTGCTGCCGATTTGCTGCAGGTGTACATTGGCTAATTGTACGAATGATAAGTGATTCGCCATAAATCGTGGCAACTAATCAGTTTTTCCTGTTCGCTAGTGAGTAATGAGTGGCCGTTTATCTACGGACGACAATTGAGACCATTGGGCTTTGTAATTTGGCTCGAAGTAATGATGTTGGAGTCTGAACGTAGAAGACAGGTATGCCCAAGAAGCATTTAAAACAGATACGACTAGTTGAGCTGAACCGATGAGAAGCGGGGGAAAAAGGATTGCGCAACTTTGGCAACTAGCGATGGTCGATTTGTTTTTACTGCCCTGTTAGAGAAGTGTAGTGGGTAATGTAAACGGACACAGACGGTGTTGCTGTTAAGGAGCGGCATTAAGCAAGTTGTTTCTTTTTTTGTTTTGTTTTTTTTTTTTTGTAATGGGCTTTTTATGCTCGTATAAGGATAAGATTGAAAGCAACATGATCGCCTTAGACGTTTGATAGGTCGGACAAAAAAAATCGAAAGCTCTGTTACGTTTACACACGTACGAGTATATGAAAGTACTAGGCAGCGTGTGCTCGCAATTTGGGTTATATCAATGGTGATGGCCAAACAAACACTTGCTGGTGGGTAGACATTTAGGAAGATTTGATCGATTTCATTTCCCACTTTAAGGGTTTTTTTTTACCAATTATGAAAGCCGAACTCGCAGGATAATTATGATTATTCTCATTGTATTTACTAATGGACTCGCCACGGCTAAGTGGTACAGGTGTTATGGTTTCATTGGGTCAGATTGCAAGTCCATGCCTTTAAGCAGTAGGTGAATCAGCTTCCACCTTCTCGTGAAGAGAAGAACCTTAGATTTGAGATTACCTGAAAGCCCATTTTTAATGCACCTATTACGAAGAAGGCAGTCGCTAGCTATGATCCAACAGACAGTACAGCTACATTATATGCACAAGCCTGAGGGTAAGAATTATTGAGAGCGTTAAGCAGTGAGTCGAACAACATACACTATAGTACGACAGCGCCTTGCGGTAACCTCTTTTTCCCTACACCATCACATGTTGCCCACAGGTGGCTACCGGAAATGGGGTCCTATACAACAGCTAGTGGTTTCCATGGCCTAGCTCTAGAACTCGTACTTCTTGTCGAGTGCGCCTTCAATTCTGCCACAGAGTTTGAAGCGCAGTCTCCTAGGACTGTTACTTGGACAGAGGATGCATTTGCAAAGTAGGTCTGTGCACAGATAGTGCGCGAAAGCAAGATACGGCATTTGGCAGAGTTTGGTTCTTTTGTCGAAAATGCGTGCTTTTCGGATCGATGACTGTCTTCTTCAGTGGATTAGAATTTACCTCCCAGAACGTTCAATTCAAGTTGTCTTGGTTACAAGTTGGAGATTTTGGTTACAAGTCTGATATTCACAAAATAAATGCTGGTGGGCCCCAAGGCTCCGTTCTGTCTCCGACACTCTTTTTTAATCTTCATCATTGATCTCTTGTTTGCTACTTCTAATCCAATATACGAGTATTCCTTTGCTGACGACAGTACTCTCTGCTTTCCATATTCGTTTATGGAACGGGAACGGTAGCGTATGCTAAGCTCATTAAATTGCTATATTAACAGCATAACCATTTGGGTAACTATCAACATAGTAGAATTTAATGCTTCTAAAACACAATGCTGTCTGTTTTCGTTAAAGCGAAATTTAAATATCCAGTCATTATCATGAATGGCACTTGCACCGTTGAAACCGAAAAAAAATTCCATTCTCGGTGGAATGACTACATATTTGATGTTGCGAAATGTCTTGGTTTCTTGGTTTCGTCAAGCGATGTAAGAAATATGTTTCCCTCTCTGATCAGGCCTCAATCTATAAGGCATTCATCCTCCCAAAATGAGTGAATGCCCACATCTGATCAAATGCACGTATAGGGTTTTCCAATAAGGACTTGACAACTTTTTTTTTTAAATAAAACGCAAACCATTTGAGATATTTCAAAAACTTTATTATAGGCTTGAAGTACAATCAAAACATTTATGAATGGAACTCGACTTCGTTCATATGGCCACCGCGGGCACGTTTGCAGCGGTCGATTCGTTGGACCCAATTTTCAACGACTCGGCCACACATTTCAATGTTGGCTCTGAGCTCTTCCAACGTCGTCGGCGTGTTGGTATAAACCAGAGCTCGAAAATAACTCTCAACCTTTCTTTTCATTTGGTTTCTCTCTGAGAGATATTGCATTGGGCATTGAGATTTAGGTCTTGCTCAGAGATATATATATATGTACTCACCTTTTCGCTCCTCGCTTGAGATTTATTTTTTAATTTCAAATATACGAGTATCTGTCCTCTATTGACTTTTTTTATAAAAATTAAATGGAACTGATCAACCTAAAGCATTTTTCGTCGAAAATAAATCAAAAGTGTTCAATATATAGAATTCAATCGTTGTCTTTATATTTCGCATATATAATAAGTAAAGAACGTTTTATCATGGGATCTCATATGGTGAAATTCAAAAGTGTATGGAATAATTTTAATATTTAGCTGAAGGCCTTATTGTCCATGTTATTGAATTCGTTGTCAATAAACTTATAATAATAATAATAATAATAATAATAATAATAATTTTAATATTTTAGGAATTAAGTTTTACTAAAAGTAGACTCTCAAGTGTTTTAGAACTTAAGCTATACCTTTTCTCGCTTAAAATAAAATGTAAAGAAGAAAAAGCTCTTTCGACAGTTACTTGCTTTGCGGGAACGCCAAGCACAACCAATGCCACTTCAAAAATATAAGGAGACTTTAGCTTTAATTTGTCAAAAAATGAAAGGATATTTGTATCTAACGGCAAACGTGTGTACTCTAATTCAAAATTTTCAATATCTGCGTATATTTTTGATAAGATCTCACTACTTTTATTAACGTCACTGTTTCGATTTGCTTCTCGTTCTTGTTCTTCAATGCTATCTAAATATAAGCTTAAAAGTGAGCCTTCTGTCGCTGTCTCGTTAGCTTGACTAGTTGAAGTAGTTGGAATATCATCGCTGAATATTGCTTTCGTTTCTTGAAGAACTGAGGAAAAACTCTACATAGAAAATATTATGAGATTTAAATTAAGTTTTTAAGATCTTTGAGGACGAAACCAACAAACAGAAAGGGCAAAACATACACGAACGGAGATGGAAGAAACAATTTTTAAATTCCTATTCTGTTTTATACCTGTTTCATGTTTAATATATTCTTCGCAATTTTCTTTAAATGAATTTTTGCCGATGATTTTTGACTATTAGTCAAAACCAAGTTTAACCTAGGATCTATAAAGATTGCACTCAACATTGCGGCGTTCTCCAGAAGCAAACCTTCACGTTCATTTAGAGAATCTAGTAATTTTCTTTTCAGGTCGCATGAGCTGTTCTCGTAGTTCAATTTAAGCTCCATCCAAATTTTAAAAAAATCACTTAGTACAAGCTGCTCTTGTTGCATTTTAAGAGTAGCGATCCATACAGGCTTTAAAGAATCAATATACTCTCCAACGAATTCCCAATCTATTGTTGCTTCAATCATGAGTTGCTCGTGTTCCTCAAGAAATGATTTTATTTCAAGTAACTTTTTGAGCATTAGATAGGTGGAATTCCATCTGGTGGAAACGTCAAGTGGAGGCATACATTTATTGGATTGATTTAATATACGTCTATGTAGAAGATAGAGCATAAGACATTGAAAATTGTTTTTAAATTATGGTACATACAGAAACTAAACAAATTTAAAAAAAAATATATTTACAAATATATACCTATATTTTGCAGTTCTTAAAATCTTGCATAGTTTCCTTCCACTTTAAATTTTTTGGCAAATATTTACATCCTTATGTACGTCATTAACACACAGCTGAAGGGTATGAGCTGCACAACGTATTGAGTGAATATTAGATCCACAATTTCCTTTAACTCTAACTCGTCGTAGTCTTCGTTTAAATCGGAATCTTCATTAAGGATTTCTACTGCCTTCAGCATGTTTCTCCCGTTATCTGAAGTAATACTTAAAAACAAACACACAGAAAAGTTGTAATCTATCTATAACCGATCGTATCGTCCCCCATATGCTAGAAACATGAATGTGCAAATTTCCAGTTTTTGAGTTTGATAAATCGTTCTTTACTCCTAGCTATCCCGGGCCTGTGAATGTACGGAGACCGTAGAAAAAGCAATATTAAACCTACGAATTTTTTGACAACAAACAACAATCAAACACGATTTTCAAAAATTATCAATTTTGCACATTCATGCTTCTGGCATATGGCGGACGGTATGATACCCTACCTCTTAACCCAGCCCTATTAAAGTGTCCGAGGCCATACTTACTGTATGGGTGAATAAATAAATAACGTTAATGCCAAAATATTATTTCAGCGCAATTTTTTTTATAATTTTTAGTAAAAACCAGTAAATTTTTAGTAAAAAGAACACCAAATTTCAACTTTCTAGATCAAAATTGAAGGCCCAAAAAGTGAAAACAGACGGACATGACTCAATCGAATTGGCTGTTCGTACTGATCATTTATATACATACATATATACCTTATATGATGTATCTCTATTATTTTTCTATGTTACAACAAACTATGTATCAAACTTTATATACCGTATACCTTTATACCTAATAGTAAAAAAGAAAACAGTAATGTATAGAATAAAACATCGAAGTAATTTTACTTCTCGAAACCTTTAGCTAGTTATGTATCGAAGAACTTACATGTAAATTTGACAAAGCTGAATTTCAAAATCCGCCAGAATTTCTAGAATTTTTTCTTTGAGGAATTGCCCCGTATGACGCTCAAATAACTGCACCATTCCTAACGTTTTTACGGCAATATTCATTGAATTCGCCTTAAGTTCAATAAACTGTAAATTTACACCAAGAATTGATCTATCCATTCGAGTGGCACTATCAATTTTCAAAGACAGAAGTCTACCTTTTACACTCCTTCGAATTTCATTTTTTAAAGACTGAACTTTCAATTCAACAAACTCCATGATATTATGTGAAGATATTGGCGAAATGCCCAAACCTGCATATATTGGGTTAACTATTTCTCTAAATCCTTCACTGTCTAAATGTGTAAATCATTGGTAACTATTTTAATTATTGCATTAATAAAATCTTCCTTGTTCACTTCCAAACATATTTTCACTTTCTTTTTAGGCAATTCTTCGGAATTTTCTATGCTGTTTTTGATAACAGTATTTTCCAAAATGTCCTTGTGTTTTACCTCTAAATGCCTTCTTAAATTAGTTAAATGACGCCCACGCAACTCCAAATCACAAACATTGCACTTTGACTCGCATTATATTGGAAAAAGTTTCTAATTGTATTATCTGGTTTTCTGCCCATAGTCACTTCAACTTGCACTCACTTCCACTGAACTTTATTAGACGAATGTTTGTTAAGTGCTACACAATAAATGACTAATCAAACCACTAATCTGCATTTCCGTATACACGGCTTGCTAACTAAGCGACAACAGTAAATGCAATTTATTTTTTTCTCTCAGTGATATATCTCATTGATTGACCAGAACCTAAAAAAAAAAAGTAAGGGTTTCTCTCCGACCAAGAGCGAAAAAAGTACGGTAAAACAAATCGGTTATTAAGTGATCTTATTTTATAATCTCAACAGCAGAGAGTAATTTAAAAACCTTTGAAAAGGTTGAGAGTAATTTTCGAGCTCTGGTATAAATCAATGACTTAACGTAGCCCCACAGAAAATAGTCAAGCGGCGTTAAATCGCACGAACACGCTCACCATACTTATTCTTCAATAAATCGATTGTAGCGTGTGCTGTGTGGCTTGTGGCACCATCCTGTTGAAACCACATTTCGTCCAAGTCCATATCTTCCAATTCGGGCCAAAAATAATCGGTGATCATGACGCGATAACGCTGACCATTCACAGTAACGTGACGTTCTTTATCGTCGACGAAAAAATATGGCCAATAACGCCGCCGGCATGTAAACCGCACCAAACAGTTATCTTTTGTGGATGAAGTGGTGATTCATGAAGCACATGTGGATTTTCACCCGACCAATAACGTATATTTTGCTTATTGATGAACCCATTGAGCCAAAAATGAGCTTCGTTCGAAATTCATCCTCTTGGCGCATCTTCTCCAGAACCCAATCGGAGAACGTACGTCGCTTCAAATGGTTCATCGGCTTCAATTCTTGAGTCAGCTTGATCTTGTATGCGTGTAAACCAAGATCCTTACGCAAAATACGCCATAATGTGGTCTGAGCGATGCCCAATTCTTGAGAAAGCCGTGGAATTGGCTGATTTAGATCGTTTGCTACGGACGCCTGAACGGCAGCGATATTTTCGACACTTCGACCAACCCGTTGTCTCACTGACACGGCAACATCACACAACGAATATGTAGACTCAAATGTTTGCACTAAACTTGTTATTGTCTTTTTACTAGGGCGAGAATTACGACCGAAAATTGGAGTTAATGCTCTTAAAGTTGCAGTTACCGACTCCAAATTTCGGTAGAAAATTTTTATAATTTACAGACGTTGCTCGTTCGTGTACCTTACCATGATGAAAATGTTGAGTTTACTGAATAAATTGAGTGCGTTCACAAATTAAATTCAAAATTGTCAAGTCCCTATTGGAAAACTCTTTATAACATCTCTGCACCTGCTAGTTTGGAATCACCCATCAATTGGCAATCTCGAACACTGACAAAATGTCTATTATCGCAACCTGTTACATCGTTATTTTCACCACCAGTGCTCCATTAATATTTTCAGTAGCATTCCGCCCCTTCAAACTTTAACCGTAACACCCGTCTCGCTATGAATGCTCATCAGTTTACGTTCAAGCCTACTTTCGGACGTACTCTGAAATATCGTGAATCTTTTCTAGCCCGTACTACACGCTTATGGACTGCCGAGCTCTTTATTTTCTATTTATTATAACCTGCAACCATTCAAAACCAACGTGCATCGGTATCTTTGTTTCCTCCTTAACGTGCTTTCACCCGCGCTGTGTACAGCGTACACATGGGTACCAGAAATCCCTTGAGCTCTCGCGAATTATAAAAAAAAAATCATGAAGGAAGCCAGATGGATTAGTCTGAAGTTATTGGTGTAGTCAGCTTTTTAAATTTTCGCTGTAAATCCAGCGGTTACCAGGGAAGGAGTAAATATTATTTTCAGACTTGCGAGCAGATGGTTTATACCGTCTGTCCCCATCTGTCCACCACAACGGATGACAGATGGCAGATATGGCGTGTTGTGTTACGCATGGAAGTGAGTCCTCAAGCATAAGACAGAGAGTCTCTGTTTTCGACTCATCAAATCTTCCGAGTTTTTCAATTTTATTTGGTACTTTGGCGAGCTTGTCGGTTAGACTGAACGTTTGGACCTTTTCGCAAAAGTCTTTATACATAAGAGGCACTCTTCTATATCCGAATAAGCTTCCTATATTCTTCTTGCTTGGATTTGTAAAAATTTCAGACTTCTGGTGAGGACACACTTGAGATTCTGAAAAATTTCCTTTACCTAAATGTTTTGTCTTGGGTTTGGGGAGAGCATTGACAGGCTTGTCGATCTTCTTTTTAAGGCCTGTCCAGTTGATTTTCCGCAGATACTCCCTCGTCAACAAGGCCGAGACCTAGTATCCGATACTGATTTCGATGTCTGCTGTGGAAACCGTCGATAGTACTTTTCAGACGGTAATCTTTTTTGTACACTTTTTGGATAGCGTTAAGTCGATTACTTGGTATCTTACTTTCTTAACAAATCTTGGCTCTCAAATGACACCCAGGTCAAATCGATAGCATGAGATCGATACGGAAATGATAGCCAACAATTATTGTGAGCATAGGTATCGATCGTATCATATGGTACGTTCCATCTTTTTGAAATCACAGTACTCAGTGAGTTCGGCTATTGCCTTTAGTGATGTTCGGTATAATAAATATATTAAAGAAGATACATATACTCGTACTCAAGTGATATTCGACTCAAATGACAAACGCTTTATCGAACGACCATCAGCTTCTGACAATGGTCCTAACAATACCGCTCAGGTTTTCGACTGTATATTGCGTATATATAGATCGATAGATTCCGACCTAATTGTACTTAAAATATTTGTACTTTCATAGTCTGATAAATGTTTAGATATCCTGACAAGAGAACGACTATCTACGGTCTTTTCGACTACCTTTTTCGTAATTTCAGCGGCGTTAACTATTGGCCTTGCTCCAAAGATAGTGAAGATATGTTCGTAGGATTACTCCTTGCGTAGTGCCTTGGTGAGACGGCGCATCATAAGTAACTTTAACTACATACTATGTTTTTCAATGGATGAGCTATAATGCGGCGTGTTTGATCACAAGCATTTTGTCTAACTTGGCTCTGTTATTAACTCGATAATCACTGCCTAAGAAGCCAAGTGAGCAATAAGGACAAGCATGGACTTTAATGAAATTGGGTGAAGATAACATATTCTATGTAAGTTCTTCCAAAAATAAGTTTCCTTAAGTGGATTTTGGTTCCATTTACTTTGGCGGGGTTTGAAGGAAGAGGGGGAAGTGTTTTTTCATTCCACGTATCCGTCGGGTCAATGCAGCGCAAGCAGCCTTCGCTTTAGCTGGTGTGCAAAAGTGGATGGATTCAGCCGTCGTGAAGCGTGGTAACGAAGGCTGTTAACTCGAGACGTGTATTAGTTGTCGCTTATGTACTTTCAGGACTGTAGCCCTACCTAACTAAGTAGGTAAGGCACTAAAATTCGAATTTTGACCTTGTTGAAGCCTTCCCTTTCGTTGAAAAAGGCTAAATGTAATGAACTTGTTCATGACGGGGATGATGGTGTGGACGAATAAGCAAAGCATGCACAGTATGCGGTAGCTGGAAACACGCTGGATATTGGCTTCCAAGCTGAATCAGGGTCTCAGCAAGTCAATGGTTTCATGATACCACATATCGTGTCTATAGGAAGATCTATCGGTAAAAAGACTATTATGGTTCGAGAAGTGCATGACGGTATAGAGTGCTCTCTGCATCTTATCCAACAAGACGCCATCCAGTTGTGGAAATTTAAATACATAGTTCTCGTGAGCATTGACTGATAAATCATAGGGCTCCAATTTACCTACCTTATCCTGTCCAGGTCAGCTCTCGCACGCAGATGCGCGAAGGAGAACTGGGACAAGCGCTATTCATAGCTGGGGTGATGAAGACTTGAAACCATCAATGTGACTTCTTACTAGCCTTAAACAGCCAAACTGCCTTTAGTCGCCTTCATAAAGGTTTTAAAGTTGCATAAGGTAGACATAGAGACCTCATTTTCCTATGAGTGCTTGTGCTTTTTCACGCTTTATCATAGAAGCGAATTCTCTCTTATCTTTCGCACAGTCGCTCGTCTCGTTTACCAATCGCAGAATTCCCACTAATGTTGGAACATATCTGAGTCTTAGAAAATATGACTGTGCCGTTGAACAACATACGACAGCCTTTCCCAACTTAAGCTTTTAAAATTCTGCTTACCAAGCATCTGATCTGATTGTTAATGTGTATATCAGAATGCCTGACCGCCAATGAATCCATTCATATCGAACGTGCTTTCATATGGCCGTTTATCTGTCTCCATGAAATTTGTATCTTTGTGCCAAGTTCGACTGATTCATTCAGCTGACAGCTGCCAAATATGCCACCAAATCCGCAACAGGTAAATTTAGCTGCCAAATTCCAAAAGTAGCCTCTTAATGCAAAGTTGGCAGCTTTCCAACAAAATCAACAACTTGCAGTTGCATACTCGTATGTACATACGAGTATGTACGTAATTTAAGAAGCCCAAAACAACTTCAATCATTATAAACAAAAAGAAAATTAAATTTCAGCGGAATCATCTGCATTACTCTACCATACTGCGCACATTGATGGTAAGTTCGATGCACCGCCGGGTCAAATTGGGTATACGAGCATCTGCGTCTGCGGTTATAGATATTACTTGCTTGCGTGTGTGAATCAAAACAATTTTCGTATCAATATAGGATACGTATCAATCCACTAAGCCCTGCATACGAATAAGTAAACACAAGTCTTCAGCCTCGTTTGCGTGCTCCGTTTTTGAATTCATTCAGATAATGATGGGGCTTGGTTCTGGGATGCTCTTAAGAAACCCTATCCACTTCCATTTATTCACTCATTCGCTCTCATCTAATTGATTAAACCCAAGTGAGTGCTGGGGCGGATAAAAGAACGCACCAAAACTCTCCGTTCTTTTTATTGCCGAGGTGAGAAGTTACTTGGTGCGGTTTTCCATTTTCTTCACAATTTCATTGCTTTTCTCAAGTGAGAAACACTTATTCGTATGGACACACACTCTAACTGTGGCTCTAGAGAAGAATTTCTTTTCGATTCTGTTGATTTTTCCTTTTTTTTTATATTTTTCTGTTAATTCATTTCCAGGTTTCGAAAGATTAAGCTGTCATTATTGTTGCTCTGTTTAACGGAATATCACATCCATTGGGTGAATGTATTATGTTACTACCATTCAACATCCAATCAGTCTATTGCGACTGATATTGGGACTGAGTTTGAGAATGATATTGATTGCCTAGACTCCCCAAATCAACGGAATTCCATTCAACAAACAACGTTCAAGACTCAGCATTCACTGTACCCTGGACTGTGTAATTAGTTCATGAGATTCGCATTAGATGTTTGCAACAGTTTTATTCGCATGCAATCGATAGATTAGCGTTCGAGTGGTCGAATTGCTATTGCCAGAGCTGGCTCTGGTGTGGTTGGATGAAGTACAACGAGGAGTAGTACCAGTACTCGTACTCGTACTCGTACTCATACTCATACCCGTACACAACTGGGGACGTGTACAAAATCATTACAGGCTTCTTGGAAGCAGCCGTGGACCTCACTTTAAGATTTTGATGGTCATAATTAATATGTATTGCGTTTGTCACATTGTCACATTGGTGCAGTTGGGAGCAACCTCCCCACCTCCCTTGACAGGTTCAATTTAATTATTGTGCCACTTTTGCAAGACTTGGAATCGTAATTAAAGGATTGTCGACCAATTGGACGGGGTTATTAATTCGAAGGCTTGACTTTATCTGAAGCAGTGGCCTGGTGTAGGGTTCAGGTCGTGTGGTATTTAGAAAGGTGTTCCCGTTTCGGAGAAGATACCATATCGAAGTGACATAGGAGCACATTAATTTCCAGAAGTGACTGTAATTAAATAAATCGCTGAGCATAAGTCAGTAGGTGAAATTTGTACAATCAAATCAACTGAATACGTACATATGTATGTGTTAGTGGTTAAATCGGGAAAGCTAATCTGGGTGGAGATTTGTCTCATCACTACAAAGTTGAAGGAAATTGGAACAAATGCTTTTTAGCACTTTGATACCAATTCTTCGGCACCTTCCGACAGAGAGTAGAATATAAAAGACCTAGGCTAGGCAGCGAGAATGTGTCACATTTTTAAGATAATCTTGCTTTTAACATTTTTTTATTGTTTATTGGTTCTCCCTGTTGTATCTAACTATCTTGATTACCTATATCTAAGTGCCAACATGTTGACCATTGGATAATTTATGAGACTTGGAATCGATTTGAAAGTGCATATCACAATAGTGCGTTCCATCTGATCAATGGTTCAGTTTGGCTTTCCTCGAACTTATTTTTCTGTCGTAGTAATTTTTGGATGTGAAAGGTAACCGAAATATACTTGCATTACTGTGTAGCGTGAGTAGAGAGAATATCGAATATTACAATCTGGCATCAAATCATGGCAGACTGCGTTGAATACGCAAATTGTTTACGAAGTACGACACAAGACTTCCTCAAAGCAGATGCATGCTTCTGAAACCGGGGATGACACTTGTAGTTCAGACTCATCGGATGAAAGCGAGACAGAATCTTTGTTTTTTGATTAAAGAAATTCTTCTATTTATACACTTTTGATTAACTACACAAATGCAACCGATTACTAGACATGTGGCTTTGAATTTCCTGCTGATAGTGGGTTTCGACCCTTTTACGGGGTCTGGGAGGAATTTGGCTGCGTGCAAAACGTCTTCGACTTACATATTTGTATTCAGCGGACTCTGTTCTAGACTCTAAACATTTGAGCGATTTCGGTTTTTTTTCTTGATATTTTAGTCGCGTCTGGCAAGGACTTGGCTGCGTGCGAAACGTCTTGGACTCATGCTTTCATATTCAAGTTATTCTACTCTGTTGCTTTGGACAATAATCAAGTGGTTTCACTTATTAATATTGTGGAAAACAAAGCATGTTCAACGCACTGTGACCCGCTTCGGCTGCCAGACTGTTATATTCGATATTCTCTCTACTCACGCTGTAATGGAAATATCTTTCAGTTGCCTCTCATACCCAAAAATTACAGCGGACTCTAGGTCAATAATATTTCAGGCATCTTTCAGATTATTTAATGGGTTCGCATTCGCTGTGTTTTGGAACAAGTTACCTATGTTACTTAACGGACTCATGGTTTTTTTTTTTTTTTTAGACTTTCTCTTTAGACACAACAGCCTTCTAGTCTTGTCGATCCCAACTTTTTGCTATCCATGATCTCTTGTCGATCAGGTACTCCTTAAATCCTACGCTCTCAGAGAAACTGACATTTAACCTGTCGACATGTATTTCGACTTTTCCACATTTACGTTTAGACTTTCTCTTTTTGATTTTTCTTTAATTGGCTGCGACCGGTGACGGATTTTGTTAAGACAGGTCCTTTCGTCCAGCCACGCGCATTACTTGTTTCAAGACTAAATTGAAGAACACATTTGATTGCTTCGTCTTGCTGAATGCGCATGCATGAACGGAGTTTGAGTTGAGTTTGAGTTTCGAAACTGCGCACCACAACAAGCATTTCCGTGAGGTAGAAAAGAAAAATGGGGATCAGTTTTTCCGGGATCTGGGCATCAGTCCATAGGATTTATTTTTTATAAGTAAGTACAAGGTGGCGCAAAGTTGTCAGTCGAGGTTCTTTGGCTGTAATTTTATTACGAAAGAAAAACTTTGGTTCTGCTTTTGGATTATGTTTATTTGATGTCTTAATTTTTTTGTCCAAAAATGATATCGGCTAAGTGGCCGCCGCCAGAATTGAGGATCATTCGTGCCCAATTTGTGGCATTTTCCATCACTTTTGCCAGAATTTCCTGCATTCCTCACATAATTGAGGGATATTCTCTTTGAGGGCTTCAAGATTTTGAGGCTTGTTGACATACACTCGTGACTTCAAAAAACCCACAAAAAGAAGTCTGGAACGGTTAAATCAGGCGATTTTGCCGGCCAGTGCAAATCGCCAAAACGAGAGATTCGGCGACCCGTAAATACAGCATTCAGAATTTTGCTTGTTGGAACCACATGTTCTCCAGTCCCAATTCATCCAATTGAGGAGGGAGAAAGTCGTTGGGCATGGCTCTGTAGCGCTCGCCGTCCACAGTAGTCGACGTTTTCAAAAAAAAAAAAAAAAAAAAACAAGGCCCGATGACGCCTCCAACGTAAACAGCACACCATGCAGTAACTTTGAGGGCGTTTAATGGCTCTTCGTGGGTTATACGCATCAATGTCCATGTCGTCGCTGCAAGATCTCCTGACCTTACAGTATTGGATTTTTTTGTATGGGGAAGAATGAAAGAACTGGTCAATCAACCGAAATAGCAACTTTAATTGAATTGGAAGAGCTTATTCTCGAAGCGTCATCAAAAGTGAGGCAGCAGTTAGCATCAATAAACATTTTTAGTGAAGTCCCAAAACGGGCTCTAGCATGCATACAAAACCAAGGAGCACCTGTTATAACTGTTTAAGTACACACGTAAAATAAAAATTACCTAAGACCAGAAAATCATTTTTTTATTCATATCCTTTGGAGCTTAACGCAAAAAAACCCTTTTTTATAAATTTTACCTGCTGCAGGTTTTCCAAGTATCATAAAATCTGTGGACTTTTGCGCAAACTTTATGATGATTTTTTTACTGTTACTTTCATAAGAAAAAAATAACAAAACGTTATGATTACGCATTTTCTGGAGAAAGGTGAGCTCAAAGTCAAAGATTAGCATGTGCAAGAAAAATGGAGCAGGCTTAGAAATTGGATATCTCAAGAGTTAAATAAGATTTCAACTTTATTTAAACGCCGTTACAAAGGCTAGTATTTCTTCTAAAAACAAAATCCTAAACGAAATTTCTACCATTAGTAATAACAGAGCAATTTCCGTTAACAAGGGTCAGGGTACACCAAAATAAGCCTTTTCTTAAATCCTCGATCTATGCTGTCAACATTGGAGATAGACCCTTGGTGTACAACGATTTTTTTTTCATAGAGCAATCATTTCCCAAATTATCGTTGACGAATTTGGGGACACCTTGCATATACATATATAAGGAATAAAATAGGGCCAAAGACCGAACCCTGTGGAACACCAATGCTTATATCCAGACATTCATTCAATACTTTTGCTATTTTTACTCTTTGCTTTCTGTCCTTCAAGTATGAAGCAAACTAATTAAGCATAAAACCTATAAAACCTGAATACACTTGAGGAACGAAGGGACGCAGCTGACATTCTTTTCATTCATCGACTCCTCTCAGGCTCCGTCGATTGCACGTCTCTTTACAACTCCATTTTCTTTTACACTAACCCTCGAAATCTACGTTGCCATAGTCTCTTTTATCTACAAATCCACCGCATCGCATATGGCTCTAATGAACCAATCTCCCGTCATTAGACCCATATCACAGCACTCTTTCCCTCAAATCTGATCTCCTTCACCATTCCTAGCTTTAAGGCCCTAGTGATAAGTCCTAGATATCGCTAAACAGACAAGAGACAGACAAGAGATATAAATGAAAATTTCAAAGAGTGTAGGAATCAGAACGGAACCCTGAGGCCCGGGAAGTAAATGTTTAGAGAAGCAATTTCTATTCCATCGAAGAAATGGTTCATCGGTCCTATGTTTACTGATACTTGGCAAAAGAGGCTAATGCTAAAATCTCTCAAACGCCTATAAAAAATGAGACAAAACTTTCTTATTTTCGCCAGTTTGAAGCAAACTTAGGTTCCACTCTTTGGTGAGCCATGTCATCAAAGGCTTAGGCAGTGGGTTTTCCCACGTGGAAGAAGACGTCTTCAGAAAAATAGGAGTCTATAATCAGGACCTGCGAATTTTTGCATGTTGACCTTAAAGTATTATTGCTGCAATGCAAGTACAAAATTAGACTATTCCAATTCCAACTGTGTGGGGAGACATCGACAATGAGGAAGCATTATGACAGCTGCGAAGTGCGCGATAGTAAGGTTGACTTTTTCCAAAGAGCTGACAGCTGGAATGCTTTTGTATTATAAATAGCCCTTGGGATATTAGATGATGGAATTTCTTATATTTTTGATAAAAGACCTTTGTAGTGTTGTTCACCTATGTATATGTTTGACTGCAACATTATTATGCTTAAGAAAAGCATTGCAGTCATCAAAAATTTGCTAATATGGTAGAGCATATGATAATTTAAGAGCTTGTCAGTGGTCTACAGAAATTTAGTTTCCACTGAATATATCCTATATCAATTGATAGTTTCTCGGCTGCGGTATCCACAACTAGCCGATTTGAGGTTTTTTCGACTGTCCTTCAGAACTTTATTTTTGCCTGAGACCTGAGCTTCCGAAACATTAAAAAAGCTTATGAAATATGACACTCTGTGTTCCCCTTTTCCTTTTTTTTTTATCTTCTTCAAAGTTTACGCTTAAAAGACCGTAGCTTACTTTGATACATGGTTGAGTGTGTATAAAACATTTCATTATATCCGCATGCCCATCACACCTGTCAAAATGCTAAAGTGAATTGTAAAATTTATGGGGAAACAAAACCGGCCATAAATATCTGGTTTTACAAATTTGACAGCGGTAAACATCAAATGAAACGACACATCATTGATCTCTATTGCCTCTCTTATTGAATTTTTGGCACTTTTCCTCCTTTTACTTGAGGAATTCCAACCGAAGGTATGTAGAGGTTTTTGTTTTTGTAATTTTTCTTTAACAATATCTTACGACTGAAACTGTCAATGGTTTTCAAGTGTGTTCATTGTCATCTCATCGGCTGTCATTTTGATTGTCAATTTAGCTGTCATTTGTATTGAAGAGAGCTAAATTTATTTCCGATTGAAAGGTGAATGCGGAAGCTACAATACATTCTTGTTCTGGTATGCGTATTGTTATCTTAGTTACCACGGAATCTTGTTGTAAATGATCACCTCTTGGGTACTTAAGTACGTCCTAACGGTACAAACCAACAAACGATCCGACACCGATGTTAATTTTATGGAAATAGCATTTGCAACTTACATTAAATTTAACACAAATTTCACAATACATAAACACAACGCTGTTGTAGATGGAAAAAAGACGAAACGGTGGTTTGTGATGTTTTGATCCATCCAGGTGGTAACTTGTTGTTGTTATTGTTGTTGTTGTCCGTTGTTTCATATTCTGTGGTATTGTTCGTATTGCCTCTAACCAGAAACGTGTGTGCATTATTGCGGTAGCAGCTTTAATGGTCGAACCATCGCGGAACAACCATATCGCCTTTATGGTAAAATTAATTGCGTCAATGTACAGCTGACACTAGACGACGCTTGAAAAGATGCGCACATTACAATGAGTAAGTAAGCGTTCATCTATTATAGTAAAACACCACATGGGAAGCCAAGTTAAGGTACACACATACACACTCGAATTTGTAGTTAACATCTTAGCTAATCGCCAGATGAAGTTTTATGACGTTTGTCTAACTATGGACGAGATGGTGTAGGAAAAGATAAAAAAGGAGAAGTTCAAAAATGTGCGGTTTGAGTTGTTGGAGTCCCGACCACAAGTAGCAATCAGGACACATATAATACATCTTACACATCTTCCACCATCTGGTGTGGGGTTTTAATGCCTGTAAACGGTCACCCATCTAACGATTGGTTTGGCCCACATTCGTTCCCGCGCTAGTCTTGATGTGGTTTCACCTGATGTGGCCTTAGAACCACTGCCACAATGGTGCACTGCACCACCAGTTCTACGGCACTACTTGTATACAAATGGATACTTTGCGGAGTGTAGTCGTAACATTGGTGGAGCGCAACGTTTTCAAGCACCTTAGAGGAAGGAATTCAAGTCTAGAGTGTTCTCCAACAATGTGTAAGAGTAACAGTGCACATGTGTGCGATAGTGTGCATATCCCTAATTGGAAACTAGTCGGACAAACGGACGGACGAATGGCAAGACGGTGACGAATGGCTATTAGTGTGTTAATGGCCGACGCATTTGAATCGATTAGTTCAAGTGCGGTCGTTTATTGGCAGTTGAGTGGTAGTTAGCTGAAGCGTCATGATGGCGTAAGATGCACTTTATGCGAGCTGTATGGTGAGCTTCTACTAGATAAGTGAGTTATGATTATGGGATCATTCGAAATGAATGATAAGCTATTGTCGGATGTCGGTCAGGGGTCAATGCAATGAACCTATCAACGATGGTTTTCTATTGTAGGTGTACTCTAGGAAGTCGTCATTCTTAGAATGATAAGCTGCGTTATTTAGGCTGATGTTCCACAGCGTGCCTCTTGAAAGTATATTTAATGCACTGGAGGGCGTTCAAGTGAGTAGATTATTGTATCTTAGTGTAAATTTTGTCATGACAGTGGGTAGAATAGAGTAGGTAGACCGCTTTGTTAATTTTAATGGAAATGCCGATCAATGTTTTATATACGAGTATATACAAGTGCCATTACAGATATTCAGCATTTATTAACGTCGAGCTGATCCCTCGATAAAGGTTGTCATTATTATGCTCCTGTTCGAATATTTTTGGTTTGAATTCATTTCAAAAACGATTATGTCACCCGTATCATATGCATTGTGGCAAGCAATGATCTGTGAAAGTGATTATGGTAAAGACTGCAGCGAACATGCCCCCATTCTGTTGCTATGTTTCATTGATTTTGTTCATGAGGGAAGAAACAAATCAATAAACACTCCTTCCCTCATCATTTTGCCTTTGACGTTGGAATATTCAAAGAATTTTTTGTTTAGATTCCAATACCCTTCCACAATGAAGTGAGTAAATTGCTTTGTCCTATGAAATTAATTTTTGATGTAAACTCATGAGTCATGTTACTTGCCACGCGCATTTGAACGTATCCAGGGTGTTGGAACATACCCCAATATGAAAAGGCTATTTTTGCCATCGGAAAATGGCCTTTAATGATTTTTGAGATAATATTGAGTTTTCCTTTACTGCTTTTAGTGGATTTAGTAAATGTTATTGATTATGACTTTTGCCTTGAAAATCATTTTATACTTTCACTGTAGCTTATTAACTTCACCTAGAGATTGGTAGGTCTTTTTTGATTTTTAAGGGAATAAGTGGCTCCACACATAAATTCATGAACATGTCGCTCTCCGCAGCAGTAAGTTCTATGGCCATTGCTGTTCAATATTTTTGAAATTCCTCTTTTGAACGTGATCCATTCGATCGTGGGCGAAGTAGGAGCGATTTTCAAAGGGAACGTCTCTACTGGAATGTCACTCGTGAGATTGATGTTTATTTGAGGTGAAATTTTCAACGGTAATATTTTGTTTTAGGCTATGGACTGATTTTTGGTTGGTAACATATGTTTAGTCGCATTTGTTGTCGTCAATCTTAACATCAACTCACTTTGCTGGTCCTTGAAGCACGCTGGGTCTATGATGTCGATGTTGGTGGGTCCTTCTTTCTTTAAACCTTTTATTATACTTAATGTCTTTGCAATTCAGATTGGTTATAGTAAATTCACGCGGGCTAAGAAGTAATTATCTCTCCACACTTGCCTCCACATGACGCAAAATTTATAAAAATCGTGCTAATTGCGGGCATATGGACCTCGAGGCTGAATCGAGTAAAGCGCAATTTGGAATTCCAAGTTTTAACCACTTTCGTCTCTGGGTTATAGGCGTATACTACTGACTTCACAGAAAATAATCCAAAGATGCTAGATCACATGATCTTCGATGCCAATTCAAACTCGAGAAAATGTGGTCATCGAATGTTTCCTTCAATAAATTGATTGTGTCGTGTAATGTTGATGTCATTGCTCTTCCACATTAACGCTATCCAATTAAGGAACCAAAAAGTCAGTAATTATAGATTTATAGCGCTTTCCATAGACTCTAACGTTCTGGCCGTCATCATATTGGTCATCACTTGGTTTGACCCGGATATATTTGACACTACCTACGAAATACCTAAATCAATGAGTGGTGCTGAGTTGCAAGTTTCTGTGAAACAGATCTTGATTGTAAAATTGTAACAAAGTAGGAAGGGTTGGGCGAGGAGTATATTAACGTGAGAATCAGTAACAGATATACTAAATGATTTGCTTCATGTATTTACAACCCTCATAAAACTTGCCCTCCTAATACTTTTTTTTTTACAGATATTTCCGAATTCACAGCCCTGTATGAACATACGAGTATTATAGTGTGTGGAGACTTCAATATTGATTGGCTCAAGATAATAAATCATATACACCCTTCACGTTTTTGTAATACGTTACTCCTAGTCTTCTAGACTTTACTTTAGTGTCTGATCCTGCCAATGTACTGCCTTTTGATCAAATTTCTTTTATAACTGATCATGACCTGCTCTTCTGCACCTTAACTTTTCGAGGTGTCATAACCCCCACGTATTTTTCTTACAAAGACTTCCACCGCATTGACTTTTAGGCATTGCAAGAAGCTGTCAATGTAATCCCTTCGCAAAATTGCAACAGAGTGCTCATGCTAATGAAAAGCTGAGCTGTTTTAACCCACATATGTATTTTTCAACTGTTTGATGAATATGTCCCCACTAAAACTGTCATTTGTCCCTGGTATACGTCGGAAATTATTGATAAGACCAAAAATAAAAGCTATAGGAAGTGTAAACTCTATCCTTCTCCGGTTGATTTGAGTGCCTTTAAAGTTGCTCAAAATACATTATCCTCAATTCTAAAAGAAATTATTACGCTATATAAAGGGTGTTTTTTTAGAGGTATTCAAACTCAATATGAAATAAAACGCTTGAAGCTAATGTTAATGTCTATAATATTAGCTTTATTTAATAGATAATTTTATGCCATTACGGTTTAAATATGATATCGGGCATATGCGCGCCACGGTTAGCTCGAATGAAGCGCAATCGTGAAGTCCAATTTTCGACAACTTTATCGAGCAACTCGGCCGTATATCAGCAATAACACGAATAATGTTGACTTCCAAAGCGTCCAACGTCTCTGCTTTATTTATCGGCATAGACTAGTGAGTTCACATACCCCCAAAGAAAGTAATCTAAAGGTGTGAAATCACAGGATCGTGGAGGGCACTTCACTGGTACATTACGCGAGATTATGCGCTCAGCAAATGTTTCCCGCAACAAATTGTCATCTTGTTGAAACCAAAGCTCTGTCACGTCAATGCCATTCAACTGAGGAACGAAGAGGTCAGAAATCATGTTTCTATAGCGCTCTCCATTGACGGTAACATTCTGGCCGACATCGTCCTTAAGGAAATATGGGCCGATGATTCCACCAGCCCATAAAGCACACAAAACAGTGCGTTTTAATGGTTGTAAAGGCATTTCGACAAAGGCCTCTGGATTTTCTCCACTCCAAATTCGGCAATTTTGCTTGTTTACATATCCATTTAACCAAACATGGGCCTCATCGGAGAACAAAATTTTGCGTTGAAAATAAGGATCAAGCTGAAATGTTTTCGGTTCATCCACCGAACCTACGATGCGTACAATGGTCACACGGTTTCAACTCTAGCACAAGCTGGATCTTATAAGCTTTTAAGCCAAGATCTTTCGCTAAAATCTTCCACAAAGTAGATGAGCATAGCTCCAATTGCTGTGCACGATGGTGAACGACTCATTCAGATTCTCCTCAACACTGCGCTCTACAATGGCAATAACTTCTTCTGTTCGCACTGTTTGTCGTCTTTGGAGTGCGTATTATCCACTAAGACTAGAAGGTACGTGGTGCAAAAACGATTCATCATCTTCCAAATAACTTGCTCAGATGGACGATTATGTCGACGCGCAGTTTGGCGAACCGAACCATGGTTTGCAAAATAAGTTTGCCCAATTTGCACGCGTTGTTCTGGCGTTAATCTATTCATCGGAAAATGGCAAAAAGTACTAACCACAAATCAACTTTCAACTGTCAAATTGACAATCTGTAGAAACAGTGTTGCCAGTTTAAAACCAAACTTCTAAAAAAAAAACACCCTTTATAAGCAAAGTGCTACCCAAAAAAACTTTGGGAAAATTTAGGAATAACTGGAATAACTGAAAGTAAGACTTCTTCAAGTTGTAATATAATCCTGATGAACTAAATGAAAATTTTTTGGACCACGGTGTTGAAGTGAATAATCGTTTTAGTTTCGATAGTAATTCTATAGTTCAAGGGTCTGCCGACTTTGAAGTAGTAACTCAAAGCGATGTTGTCGAGTGTGTTGCAGCTTTAAAGTCGAACTCTATAGGTGAAGATGGAATACCTTGCCATTTATTTTATCTCGTCCAACGCACATTATCAACCACTGCATCCTCGAATTTCCCGCAACGATGGAGAATCACAAAGGGCATTCCTATAGCTAATAAAACCAACGCCTTCTCTTGTAATGGCTACAAAACAATAAGCCGATAGCTAAACAAATACAGAATCATTGATCATGCAACTCTTTACTTAGTCCTTTTTAATCGAGTTTTAGAGCCAACCATGGTCAAAATCGTTGAAGACATAAAACGTGATTTTGATAAAGGTTATGTAAGACTTCTTTGTTTGCTAGATTTTTTGAATGCATTGGACAAGATTGGATTGAGCGATAGAGCCGTAAGACTAGTGAAAAGTTATCTTTCCAATGAGATGCAAAGAGTATTTAATGTCGACTCTTTGTCTATGTTTAAGCCCGTTAAACAAGGGGTCCCACAAGACTGTATTCTGAGACCTATTTTATTTTTCGTTTTTATAAATGAACTACCATAGATCGGCCATGTTATTATTCACCTCTACGCTGATAATGTTCAACTCTCTTAATATCGGCCTCTTGAGATTATTGATTATCTTGTTAGTCTGCTTAATGCCGATCTAGACAACATATATCAGTGGTCAGTAGCCAATGGATGGATCATCAACCCTACTAAGGTCTTACCAATATCGCATCTCTATCTGGGTAACTGTAAATTGCATGTGGTTGTGTCTGTCACGAGTCTTGGATTTGTTCTAAATCGTAACCTATCTGGCTATAATCACGTAAATATGGTTGTCAGACGAATTATTATTTGTCTCAGCGTAAACTGTAAGTAGCCCACTACGATATATCTATGGGCTTCATAGACAAGATCATGTCCCGGGACTTTCGAGGAAACTGCTGTACCTCTAAACAATACTACGACCCGCAGGAGAAACAGTTTCTTTGTTGCGCACTGACTGACGTCTGCGGATGCGTATTATCAGTTAGTGTATGCGTATTGCGAACATGATCCATTGTTATTCAAATTACTTGCTTAGATGCGCGATTTTCGCAATAATGTTGAAAATTTGCTAGCACTGTTTTGGCGCAAAGGCAATCACCTGAAAGCTGATAAATTTGTTGCTGCTGGAAAAATAGTTGATACCAAACAAATGCAAATCTCTAAAAAAAGAAAAAAAATTAAACACAGGGAAACCCCCATCCACATCTCTTGGATCACTCACATCAGAAACTGCTAGGAACTAGTGTCATTATTCTTTTCTTACCGCGGTCTCACCATTGTGCCCATCACAATGTGATGTTGCATCCGATACGGAATGCATGACTTCGATAGTCATTCCGCCAACAGACTTGACATCTTGTGTTTTGCTTCCTCTTAGACCACGTGGATGCTGTTACTACTATGATCACCATAAATATTATCTTTGGATTGGATTCCCTTAAACCTCATTGGATGCAGAGAAACAAACCAAAAGGCTGAATCTTACATGATCAACCAGATAGAAGCAAACCGAAAAAACTTCAAACAAGCCGGAGATGCCTCCAATGCTTTTCTTAAATGTGTGAAATTTCAGTGCCATTAAAAAATGAGGCAAACACCACAGTATCCCAAGGGACTCATATTTTATTCCAACGCCCATTTATAATGACATTCCACCCATCAGCTCTGTAAACGAGGCCAATCTGGCTGTGTACTTCGCAGCTATGCGCTCCCAGATTGTGTTATGTTTCCACCTATAGTAGAGAACGTCGAACATTCTATGCGACGAATACAAGTATTCAAAGATCTCAATACACACAGATTCGCTGGTTCAGATGGTATGACTTTCCTCCATCTGAAGAGGTATGTTTCCAAAACACAACGCACGCTTTTTCATCAATCCTTATTTTAAGAACTTGTGGATGGAAAACAGCAGTTGTCCAGCTAAAAAGACGAATCTTCTACAAGCCTATGGTACTTACGTCCCTTCTGTCCTAGGTCACTGAAATGTTGATAAACCATCAGTTTGTGAAATATCTTGGGACACGAAAACTTCTTATTGACCAGCAGCAGGATTTTTGTAACAACAAGTTCACTGGCCGAAGTGGAAACAAAATCTGCATAAATCTGACTACAGCAAGATGGTTGCACTTCATATATCCAAGGCACTTGATAGAGTTTGAAATCAGGTTATTTTGTCAAAAATGTGTGCATTTGGGATCGATGGATTAGAAAGTTGGACGGTTTCAAATCTGATAAAACCAAATTTGCAAAATATAAGGAGGTCATTTTTTTTCGATCTGATCCGCCAATTGTGGGACCGAAATATCTTTTGTACCGTAGTAGGAAGCCAAGAAAGGGTCAACTCTTTTGATGATATTGCAAATCTGTATGGTGGAGATTTAGAGAATTTTCTCAGGGATTACAATTTCTCTAAGTGTTGTCTCCTTAAGGCACTTAGAGTCATACATTCACATAAAATGTGTTCCGCTGTTTCGCTGTATTCCATGCAAAGACTGCATTCAGTTTTCTGAGTATAACCTATTTTGTGTATGTGGTATCGAAGGTGGCAGTGTTAGATTAAAAATGCAACCAGTTTTCTGATATCATCGCTTTTGAGTTATAGGGATTCTTTAAATTTTTCATCAATCCTTGATAGCTCTTTTAGACTGGCGGAACTCTGGGATATACAGTTTTTGTTCTCCCATCTCTATATTGCTGAGTTAATTGGTGAATTCGGGATATTACAGAACGGCTCAGAGCCGATCAAAGAATCATTTTCGACAATATCGTTATGACCAGGCACCCACCAAAGTTTTACTTTGTTCTTATGGGAGAGGTCCTGTAGTGTTTTGAAGCAATAATCTTCACATTCATCATTCGTTCCCAGACTCATTTCTAACACAATGCTGCCTGCTGCCGTTAAAGCGAAATTTAAATATCAATCCGTTATCGAAGAACGGCACTTGCATCGTCGAAATCGAAAACCTTTCCATGCTCGGTATGTGTGTCAATGACAACCTATGTTGGAACAACAACATATTCTATGTGGCCAAAAATGGTGCGAAATGTATAGGTTTCTTCAAGCGATGTGAGAAATACTTCAACCACTCTGATCTGGCCTCAATATGTAAGGCATTTTACTCACCCAAAATTAGGGTACAGTGCCCACATCAGATCAGGTGCGCCTAAAACATCTCTGCAGCTGTTAGATAGGATTCAAAACCGTGCAATAAAACTCCTAGATGATTCTAATATCAATCAGTCTATTGACACATTTGAACACCGGCGTAATGTCCCCTGCCTGCCCAGCTATTTTCATCATCAGTGCTCCATCGAAATTGCGAGTAGCATTCCGCACCTTCAAACCTTCAAACCTTTAACCATAACACCCGTCTCGTTATGAATGCTCATCAGTTTACCCTCAAGCCCACTTTCGAACGTACTCTGAAATATCGTGATTCTTTCCTAAGCCCCACAACTCGCTTCTGGAATGCAGTGCCGCACTCTTTGTTTCCCTGTCATTACAACTTGCAAACATTTAAAACCAAAGTGCATCGGTATCTCTCTTTCTTTCCTCCCAAATTTTGCTTCGTCCGCGCTGTGTGCAAGCATTTTAAGGGTACGCAATCGCTTGAATGCGCACCAGTTATAAAAAAAAGGAAAAAATAAATACAAGTCTGATTTAGAGTCAATGAGATTAGAGCCTTTAATGGCTGCTTGACTGTTTGTTAGTATATGGATGGGGACGCCCTTCATTCCCTTATCGAGGATGAGATTTGCGCACACCTGAATGGCATGTACTATATTTCCGTTTGAAATACGCTGGTGTTTAGACCAGGAGGGGTTTTTGTAGTTCCATGCTTCCCAGCTTAGGATCACTATATTGAACCTTCTGCCGAAGCACAGAATCTTAGGTAAGCGGTCACTTACCGCGCAGATCATGTCAAGCTCGGGGATTTCGGAAAGAAAAATCATTTGATCCATGTGATCTGAGTGATCAATCTCTAAGTAGTAGTAGTAGCCTGACCGTGCTGCGAATTGCCATTTTTTTTATAAAGCGTAGGAGTGGCGTTAAACCAATGAAGGGTTCGATAGCTGCTGTAGGGCAAGTCTGCATTCCACCGGAGTAGTCTTTGTAGCCGCTGATGATTTTGTATGGCAGTTTTCTCTTTTGTTTTGTTCCATCATATTACGTAAGATTACATAAGTGATGATGGGTCGTATCATCATCGAGTATATGTATATTCAATGGGTGACCTTTGGGGTTAACCCCCACGTCTTACCATACATACGACGGCAAGCTAACATGGCTTTAGTCGCTTTATCGAGTACTATTCCAAGATACTTTACTTCGTTGAAGTACACCATTTCTGTACCTTTAAGTGAGATCTGGTCAAAGGTCAGATTTCTTTTACGAGTGCATGGAACACGTATGTCTTTACTGGGGTTGATTGAGAGATTTTCGCCAACACACCAATCGTTTGCCATCTTTAGAGCCGTCCGCGGTCTTTAGAGTTTTTACCCTTCATTATTGTGTCTAAATTACTAAGTCTTACTAGTAGGTCATCAATGACCAGTGACCACAAGAGCGGTGAGAGAGCACTTATTTGTGGACAACCTTTGACGGCTGAGACAGAGATTGTAATCTCACAGGATGTGGAGATTTTCCGGTTTACGAGCATCGCTCTAACCCAACGGTTAATGGGAGGATCAAGGCACATATTACAGTCTCCTTTTTTCGGTAGACTTCTGTGATCTGTGTTGCCAGATTTAGTAGAGCTCCTTCCGTGGTTCTTTCTTTCCTGTATGTATTTTGGTGAGGGTGCGAAGGTGAATTTCTGTTGATAAGGTCACTAATGTGTAAATCGATTAGTCTTTCCATGGTTTTCAGAAAAAAATTATGTAAGACTGATGGATCAATAAGATTTAGGTAGTTCAGTAGGTATATCTGGTTTGGGGATAAAAACTACGTTTACCTCGCTCCAGGCTTGAGTTAGTAGAATCTGGACCAGACAGTTTTGAATCAGTGTTTTGAAGATTCCGTCTGATCCCGGTGCCTTATTTGGTTTAAATGAGTTTACGGGCCATTTAACTTTGTCAATGCTGAACATATTTCCAGATAGGCTGTTAATTCTGTTGTTGTAGGATAAGCTTGTGGCTCGACTAGCTGTGAAAGTACCATCTTCTTTTTGTAACAGACCTAAGCTATTTGAGAGAACTCTTTGGAAACCCGAGATTTTTTCTAGAGAAGGCTATCTTGGATTTTCGCAATTCTTTATTGAAGTTGGTTAAAGCGGACTTGTATAGGTCCCAATTATCGGAGTGTTTGGATTTGCTAAAAAAAATTGCTCACCTCACATTTTTTCAAGTTGAGGGTTCTATCATGGTATACACCTTTTAACCCAGTAGCATTTCAACTTGTAACTGCATTTAAATGATTAGATAATAGCTTCATTTAGTTTTTTCCTTTCTCTTCCTTCTACCTTTCCGCCCGCGCCCTAGCAAGAGTAAAAGGGTATCTAACCCCTTAGGCGCGCGTAAATTATAAAAAAAAAATATTTAATTTTAGAACTGATCAGTAAAGCAGCGCTCGGGCTTATTCTAATATTCGCTCATTATCTTTGTGGCCAAATATCTTACCCTCAATAAGGAGGCGATACTGCAGACTTAGACTTACTTTCGGAATCACCAGAAACTTTGTTTGGTAAAGAACCCCATCGGCATACTCAAAATGTTTCTTCCAAGTAGCCCAAAAATTCCGCAAGTCCTAAAGAGCAGTTTATTAACTTCTATTCCTAGTAGAAGAGAACCAAATTTTCAGCAAATGTGTATCAAACAATCGTTGCAAAATCTCTCCGCCTTGGTTGACTGGTGTGCAGTTTACATGTCAAAAACTTCACAAAAACATCACATCGAGAACATTGTGTTGATTGTCATATCAACAGGCGACTATTCAGCTAGTCCTAATGACTACAAGTTGTTTTCAGCTTGGCAGGACATGATTTTCTTTAATGTGTGTCCTAGAGCGAGCACTAATTCATGCGGTGGACTAATTTTCTATTTATGGGATTGTTTCTGCGATCTGTGAGTATACAGAGGTCCTAAGGCTTTAGAGATGGTGACATCCATTTTGAGTCAGTTTTTGTATATCGATCTATCGATTTCCATTCGTTTTTCCGAGGCCTGATGGATACACACTCAACAACTATTCTGAAGTAATTTTATTGCTGTTTACAATTGACACCTTAGGTTAGGTTAGGTAGGTAAGAGTGGATGTTGGAAATACCAACCCACTTAGGCCTATTGGCCCATTGTGATGCCACGTGGATCTATGATCTTCTTACTACTGGAACCAGTTTAAAGCGTAGGAGACTGTTAACGTCTATTTTTTCTCGATCGTTTAGGTCGTTGTAGAAGAAAGCTCCTAGATGAAGCTTCCTTCTCTGAGTGAGAGCTGGGCATGTGCAGAGTAGGTGGGGGATTGTTTCCTCCTCTTCCTCGTCCATGCAGCTTCTACAGAAATCGTTAGTGAAAGCGCCAAGCCTTCTTGCGTGCTTGCCTATCTAAAAGGATCAGACACTGAGATCGACTCAGATCCAGCCTTGGCCAGATCTGTTTGGTCGCTAGACATGTTTGTCCAGCAGTCCACCTAAAGTCTGTTCTTTTATTGGCATCTAGCTTTAGTGTTAGTTTGCACGTAGCGATTGGTATACCTATACTACCTTTGTCCGGTAGGATAGGTAGAGTGGTTTCAATTTTGTCGAGTTCATCGGCTCTGCAGTTCCCTGGAATGTCTCTGTGGCCCTGCACCCAACAAAGGTGAATGTTGAACTGCTCTGCCATCTCCATGAGAGATGATCAAGGGCGGTTTTAGAATATAATGAGACCGAGTCCAGGGACTTGATGGCGGCCTGACTATCCGAAAATATGCGGATATCCTTTGCAGATATCACGTTTTTCTTCAGCCAGGACAGAGCATCTTTAATCGCCAAAATTTCCGCCTGGAACACGCGACAGTGATTTGGAAGGCGGAAAGAGAGGCTTAGATTTAGCTTATCTGAGAAAACACCGCCACCAACTCCGCTGTCGGTTTTAGATCCATCTGTGTAGAGATGGATTCACTGGTCCTCCATGAAAGCATCTTCGTCCCAGAATGATTTAGAGGGGAAGCTTACATGGAAGTTTTTGTCAAACCAAAGTTCAGGTATGGTTTAATCGATGTTCTCTGTGAGGATTCCTAATGTATTAAGAATGTTGGCGTGGCCAAATGAATTATTTGTCCACTGTTTAGCTTTAAGGCGAATAGCTGCAGTTGCAGCTACTTGCTTGCTAAAAATGTCGAGGGGTGTCAAGTGAAGCAGAATATCTAATGCCGCAGAGGGGGTAGACCGCAAAGCTCCGCTTGTGCATAGACATGCTGTTCTTTGGACTTTGCTTAATTTAATGCGGTTGACTGCATTTTCCAAGGCCGTCCACCAGACCACCACCCCGTAAGTAAGTATCGGTCTTATGACCGAGATGTATAGCCAGTGGGTTATGCGAGGTTGAAGGCCCCATTTGTTCCCAATGGCTTTTTTGCAAGAGAATAAAGCTATTGTAGCTTTATTGACTCTTTCTTGAATGTTAGGTTTCCAGTTTAGTTTCCTATCAAAAATGAGACCCAGATATTTTGCTGTATCGGAGAAAGCTAAACTGGTACCGTTTATTGAAGGAGGGTCTATGATTGGAATTTTATATTTCCTGGAAAAGAGGACAAGATCAGTTTTATGGGGATTTATTCCCAATCCACAGCGATCTGCCCAGCGGGTTAATCTGTTCAGATTTACTTGGAGGAGTTCTTTAATGGTATTTAGATGTTTTTCTGAGACGGCTATGGCAACGTCATCCGCATAGGCAATCACTCTGCTACCACCCGCTTCCAGGTATATCAGTAGTTCGTTAACTACTAAGTTCCAGAGAAGGGGAGAGAGGACACCGCCTTGCGGCGTACCCCTACTGACATATCTTTTAGCAGAAGTCTCACCCAGTTTGGAGTTGATTATCCTGCTTTTTAGCATTAGACTGATCAGCTCCCCAAGTGAGCTGTCTACCTGCAGAGTTGACAGCGCAGTCGTGATTGCGGATGTGTTGACGTTGTTAAAGGCGCCCTCTATGTCTAGTTCTCTGTGAGCTCTCAGTCGTTCTAAAGTTTTCAGAAGGAATGATGATAGACTTATAGGTCTGAGGTCCTTGGGACTACATGAGAACATTTTCCAGCTTTGGGAATGAATACTACATTCACTTCTCTCCATAACAGTGGAATGTGGATAAGTTCTACACAGCTCCTCATAATATTTTCCAACACTGGTAGAATAATATCTGAGGACCTCTGTAGCTCGGCAGGTATAATACCGTCCGGACCAGCAGACTTGCATGGTTTGAAGCCATGCAGCGCCCAAAGCAGTTTGTCTCTCGTAATCAGACCATGAATTTTGGTCACGGTTGCAGTAGGCCTGTTTGGGCTGCTACTGGCCGCGAGTTGGGAGCTACCTGGAAAGTGGGTGTCCAGAAGCAGGTTGAGTGATTCATCACTTGAGGTTGTCCAAGAGCCATCGGTTTTTTTCAAACAGCTGGGCATCATAGGATTTGTGGAGAGGATTTTTCTTAGCCGCGATGCCTCAGAGGTTTCTGTAATTTTGTCGCAGAATGACCTCCAGGATTGTCGCTTTGCCTTCCTCAGTTCTTTTTTGTATAATTTGAGGGATTCTTTATATGAGTCCCAGTCGGTCACTTTTCTTGTGCTTTTTGCTTTTTGCACCCTTTCTAGGTTATCACCAGGGAGAGAGCCCACTTGGTCGTGGCCAAGGTTGACACCTTAACCACCAGTATAAAGTTCTTGGTCGTTGATTTTGTTGTTGGCAATGTAATAGGGAAATCGATTAATTCTTTAAAACATGTCCCGGACTTGTGTTCATTTCAACATGTACCCATGCAGTAAAATCTCAGAGGTTCTCAGCATTATTTTTCATCAGCTTGAGAGATTTCTAATGTTCTTAAGAATTCTTCTCATTTGTTGTTCTTTCCGCAGCATTTTTGTACAAAATCCGAAACAAGAATTTGAAGAAAGCCGTTTAAATCCATTGCAGTTGCCGTAGTAGCGTCTCTCTTTTTTGTAACCGAAGTCTGTATCATGTGATGTTGTAGTAGGTTAACATCACAACACAACTTCTAATGGAAATTTGTTCACAAATTCCTAACATAGCTCTAGTTATTATGGGCTTGATATATACATATTCATTCAATCGCTGCTAGAAAACCATATAAAACTGTGAGCATAATGACATAAAAAAAAACTGATCACAGAACCACAAACAAGAATAGATCTACTTAGAGGCATCTCAGACCGTAAAAAACGACCCAAAGCTTATTAGCTGAAGGCTTATTTCCATCCAACATCAGTGACAGCGTCTCCATATCGTTTCCGGAAAGAATTTGAGGTCAAAAAATGATAAGAATGATCCGACCACACCACATTTGACGAATTTCGAATCCCGACTTGATTTCCCTTCATCTAACCAGAATGTGCATTCATTTATCTTTTTGTTCCATAGGCCTACACAAAACAGTGTTTCCAAGTACCTCACACAAAGTGCGTTCTCACAGTATCTCTCTGTCTCTTGTGTCGTCACTATCATGCCGATTATCGTAAGCAAAGCAAACCAAAGACCTAACGAGCAAATGAAAATCAAACAGAAAAAGGGAAAGTCGACCCGCCAAACATAAAATTCAAATTCAAATCGAGATTCCAACAGCGAGTCCGGATTATAATTTATAATATGTGCCGCCAGTGTTGTTAGTGCTGAGAGTGCTCCTAGTGATGTCGGTACTGTCAGTGCATCTATTCTTTCATGCTGGCTGCTGATGTTGCTTGGATCGTTAGTTATGCATCAGAGTTGCACCGGAGGACCTAAACCAAAGCTAAAACCAACATCAAAACCTCAAAACGAAACTGAAACTGCGATTTTTCACTATGAGAAGCAGTTCAATTGAAATTTCTTCCTTTGAATGAAGTTGGTCGAAGGCATTACAAGGCTTTCTATATCGTCCTCCTTTTCTCCACGTCCACCTCTATCACCATCTCATTGAATGCATAATTCCCATAGAAAGTGATGAATTGATGGACATAATATTAGGGAGCAGGCGTGTATCCAGAGCACCTAGAGTACCCCGCACACACATACGAGTACGACACTGTTCCACTATTCGTTGCCACCTTCCCTAAAAGGAACCATCATCTTAGTAGCCCCCACTTCAAGGCAACATTTTAGGGAGAATTTGTGTGCAATTCGAAAGGTGTTTTCATGGGGATCGTCGAAAATGCCAAACTAGATAGCCTAGCCGTCTATAGAATGTGAAGAGGGCGTATCTGGACTTTTAGTACAAGTACAAGTATCCGCTACGGATTACGAGTATGTTATGATTGATATCTTTGCGCTCGTATCTCTGCATGGCATGCACATCACGTCGGTCGCCCTGACAATAACCACACCATCACACTACGGTCATAATAATTACAGAATATTCATCATCTCTTGCGGGTGTATCTAACAGATAATCTCGTTTAGAGTAAGATCGGACAGGTTAGAGACATGATTTCAGTCGCTCATACGAATACTTGCGGCCGTATGTGCTCGTATGTGATGTGCGGGAGATGTTGGTGCAGTCTGAGATACTTAATTTATGCTGCGCGGTTGGTTAAGTTGCAATTTTCACTTGTACTGGTTGTCGTATCTATGGCATCATTGGCATGTATGTTTAGATTGCAAACAAATCCATTTACTGGCACAGCCATTCCATTTATTGATGGTGCCTGCGCAACCACAGACAGATTGAGAGGAGACAACCAAGAGACTATGATGACGATGTGGATGACAAGGTTTATGCATCGCCGATCGAACGGAGGCAATCATTTAATCGTGAATCGTCTTTGATTCAACCACACCGTGGCCACCATGCCGCGCCCACTTCTTCTCTGGTCTATCGATCGCTGAATAGAGTCATTCAACGGTGGCATGGGACTGAGTTGATTTGAGTTTCTTCAAATTCAGTTCCAGCTCGTCTTGAAGGCCGGTAATGGTGGTGGTGGTGGTGGTGGTGGTGGTGGTGGCGGTGGCGGTACTGTCGGTCGTCGGCAGGGGATCACATCAATTGGATTGCACAATTGAAATTCGGTGTTCGGTTGTTCGGTGTATAGTGACATCCATGAAGTCGATTTTTATTGCATCGCTTTATTTGCTGTTGATTTGTTGTTTGCAAGTTCTTTCCCCTTTGTTGCTCTTTTCTAATGTAAAAGGTTTATTCGTTGGCGGCAAGCAGATCTACGATTAACTTTGCTAAATTGCTGTCTTTAGGTTTGAGCTCAACTTTTTGAGTTGAATAGAAGAGTTAAATGGCTGCGCAGTGGCATTTTGTAGCTCACGGATTGTTACGGGCCCAAGTGTGTTATTATGTAAAATTCGTTCGACTCAATTAAGGTGGTATTCGATTTCGATTTCTATTTCTTTTGAATAGATAGATAGATAGAAGGTGGGCGATATAGAAGACATAGAGAGGGTATACAGTGAACAATTAAAGAAATAAATTATGATGCAGTTGGGGTTGTATTTGTTGCATTGGAATTGGCTGCAATATGACTGTGAGCCGGTAGATTCCGGGTTAAGTTTGAATGAAACGACGATTTAGGGGAACTCAAGCTTGTACGAGTAATTGCGTCAATGTGAGCTTGCTGTAATTCATACCGATTATGAGTGACGCATGAATGATGAATGGTCAGTTGGAGCTACATGTGCGGAACCATTTTTTTTTAGATACAGTGAGGTTATACTCGTAGTATTTGAAAATGCATTGCATGACATTTACATGGGGCGTCATGATTTGAATATCTCTTGACTGACATATGAGTTAAAAGGGTGTTTTCAATCAGTTGTTCAGTCGCTGATGTGTTGTTTTGGGAAATATTGCTCGAGAGAGTGGAAATGTTCCACTAGCTGAGTTGAGCTGTTGCCACATTGCATTACTTCTTGGACGTTGTACACGAAAAGTCTCTAAAAGGGAGGAGATTTGTTATCCTGTTAAACACGTCAAATTGCACAACATGAAACAATCCGAAACAATCTCACCGATGCCTTTTTGCCAAAAAAGGGTTTAAACCAGGAAATGCCCTGTCGTGTGGCTTCGTAAATATTTCATATTTCAGAAAATTGTGCAAAAAGAGGCAACAACAGCAAACTGTCAATGATGCGCTTGAAAATAATGAAAAAATCCTCCAAAAATCAATTGCTCGACGAATCCGATGTAATATTACTCGTACAATGGCAATTGTTATTATGATGAAGTAAGGGGGTTAACCTTCTTCCTCTGCTCCTCTACTAACTCTGAGAAATGTCTTGTGAACCCGATTGAGTAACATGCCCTTCCCAAGAAACGATACAAATATTCTCTTTGACACCCCCATTATCCCAATCCTGCTGTATGGTGGAGATGCGTATAGTTGTCGATCCTTGGTTGTTTTGAGCGGAAAATTGCTCAAGTAAGGAGGGTTTATAACACTCAACTCAACGATCTTTGTAGTGACATCGGCTGGAGCATGCAGAATAAATGAATATCAACGTTTCGGTCCGAAGAGTCTTCCATTCCAACGAGGATAATGCAGTTGAGAAAGAACCCGCCTTAGGTAGCTCACATATGTGGTATGTGGAACTTGGACTGCGCATCTGGAAGCAGTTGTCAACTAAATAGATTTACTGTTTGAAGTCTACGTCCACCCAGAAAATAAGTAAGTACACGCGGCTAAGATCACAATTCTTAGATGTTTCGGTTCATTACCGTCAATTCGCTGAAACCATACATCAGAGTATTGTCTGCTCTTTGGTCGAATATATGCATGATATACTGTCGAATCCCGCACAAAGCTGCATTTCTCAGCACTCCATGCAATATTTGTGCTCAAAGTCATCTCCTCTGTGTCTGGAAATCCTAGAGTTCGCGATGTCAGTTCTACAATCTATCTTCAGTTGTGCAATAAAAATAAGGATTCGGTCTTTAACGCTTTTATCTTTTATAACCGTTTGACATCCCCTGCATCTCGGCTTAAATTTCCCTACAGCGCTTTAACCACGTCCACATTGGTTACTGAATTGTTTTTAATCCTCATGTTCGACAGGTCGAGGTTGTCTTCTTATTCTGACTGGTTTTATATGATCCATAGGTATAAAGGTGGTCCTATGACTTTCGGCAACGACAGGGTCTAATTCATGTAAATTTGAAAACCGGTATTGGTCAAATGCAACTATGAGGAGGGCCAAACAAGGACAACGAATTCCCAATACAACTACACCTCATTAATACGGGAACCAGAGTCTCATAAATAAACCTTTCCATCTGGCTCGATTGTTATCTAGTTGTTTCCGGTTATCAAGGTAAGTTGATTGTATCGGAGAGTGGCACACTGGATGTTGCCTTTTTTTACTCAGCCATCCTGATTCAGACTCGAAGACTCTTCAAACCAGAGCGCTACTTTCCTACGACTACATTATCTATGCAGACTGGATTCAAAATGAATGAATGAGCAATGAAGTTTCAATTCGCTTTTGGTAGTCTTCAAGCGCTGTTGGAGTTGTTTGACTTAATTGTTTCGTTAGTTTAAACAAATGGCCTTTTGTAAAAGCTCATAACGGCCCATCGCCTTGTCCATGACCTGGACAAAGCAGAGAAAGTTTTCTCTCATCATTTTTTTTGCAGACAGATGAAGCTAACGTGCAAGTCAAAACTCTATATACAATACATACGCAGTTTACTACGACTGAACTCTGTAAAGCTATCAAATCGAAATGCGATAAGGGCGTCGGAAGTAGCAATTTGATATCATTGAACTCTAGCGTACTTTCCTGGCAAAAGCCCCACTGATAGAGGTCTATATGAAGAATGAAGTAACCAACTACCATCCGATTGCTAAACTTTCTCACATAACTAAAATGTTCGAAAGTTTTTTATATGAAGTTCTAAACTTTCAGTGCAAGTCACTTATATCACCCAGTCAACTACTACAAACTTAGTTGAATTCGTATCCTTTACGCTTTCAGCCCTAGAAAATGGCTTGAGGTTAACTTAAGCAACCATTTGTATTAGCATAGGCAGTCTACTTAATAAATTCTTGAAATAAAGTCGTCTCTATAATTACGCTAATGAAGTTCATAACACTTATCTTGTCTTCATCTTCTTCTAAGCAATTTCGTGTGTTGATTTATCACCGATGCAAAGAAATGGCTTGATAAGTGTTACCCGGACTCTGCACCAGCCGAACGAATCATTCGCAAGTGGATTGAAAATTGATTGAAGATGATGCACGCAGTGGACGTCCAAAAGAGGTGTTTCAGATGAAAACACTAAAAAAATCCACAAAATGATTACGAATGACCGTTAAGTGAAGTTGATCGAGATAGCTGAGGCTCTGAAGATATTAAAAGAGCGTGTTGGATATATCATACATGAATATTTGGACATGCGAAAGCTCTGCTCAAAGTGGGTGCCGCGTTTGCTCACAGTCGACCAAAAACAACAACGTGTTGATGATTCAGAGGAGTGTTTAAAGCTGTTCAACCGCAATAAAGCCGAATTTTTGCGTCGGTATGTGACAATGTATGAAATTTGGCTCCATCACTTCACACCAGAGTCAAGTCGGCAGTCAGCTGAGTGGCGAGCAGGCGACGAACCTCGTCCAAAACGACCAACAGTCGGCTGGCAATTTTATGGCATCCGTATTTTAGGATGCACATGGAATAATTTTCATCGACTATCTCCAAAAGGGGCAGACTATCAACAGCGATTATTACATTGCGTTGTTGGAGCGTTTGAAGGACGAAATCGCAGAAAAAACGGCCGCATTTGAAGAAAAAGAAAGTGCTGTTTCATCAAGACAATGCACCGTGTCACAAGTCGATGAAAACGATGGCAAAATTGAATGAATTCGGCTACGCATAGCTTCCCACCGTATTCTCCAGATTTGGCCCGCAGCGACTGTTCGCAGACCTCAAAAGAATGCTCACCGGAAAGAGAATTAAGACCGATGAAGAAGTAATCGCCGAAACAGAGGCCTATTTTGAGGCTATACCGAAATCGTACTACAAAACTGGTATCGAAAGATTGAAAACTCGTCCTCGAAGGCAACTATATTGATAAATAAAGTTGAATTTTGCAAAAATTTTGTGTTTTACTATAAAACGGCATGGACTTTTCAGCCCATGTGTTATATCACCCAGTCAACTACTACAAACTTAGTTGAATTTGCCCTTTGCCCTTTCAGCCATAGAAAATGGAAACGAAATTGACGTTATTGCTACATATTTCGCTAAGGCCTTCGATAAAATATCACATCAACTGATCCTTTTCAAATTGTCTTCCCTCGGTTTTGACCCCATATTGTTAAAATGTATATCTCCTTATCTGGAGAAGCGTACTATAGCGTTCGCTTTAGGTCAGCCTTCTCAACCCCGTTTTTAGCCACTTCTGGTGTCCCGCAAGGCAGCCATCTAGGTCCCCTCTTTTTCATTTTAACTATATACGATCTTGAGAAGATTATAAAACATTGTTCCGTATCCATTTACGCCGATGACACTAAGTTCTCCAAAACTATTTTTTCACCCCAAGACTCTATTCTCCTTCAAGAAGACCTCGATAGGTCTTCTATGACTTTGTCTCGTAAGTCCAATCAATCCCCCTGCATGACCAACCTGTACCCCAGGTTCAATCCCTTCGCGACCTTGGAATACTATACCATAGAGAGTTAAACTTCCGTTCGCATATTGATGAGATAATCCTTAAAGCCAACTCATCGCTCGGTTTTATCAAACGATGATCTAAAGAATTTTACAGCCCTTATGTGACACGGTCACTTTACATTACCCTTGTCCGGCCCCTCCTTGCATATGCCAGCCAAGTGTGGTCAGCGAATTCATATATTCCGAATCGGGAACATTCAATACCCTGGAATGACCCATTTATTTTACCTACATATCGCGACCGCGACCTGACATTCTCTTCATTTTCCGGTTCTGTGGACTGCGCTTCCCTTTACAATTCTATTTCCTTCAACACTAACCCTCGTAATTTACGCTGTCCTCGTCTCTTCTATATCCCGTATGCTCCGTAAGGTCAACTCAAACCTCCCCTTTTTGATTTTAATCTGAACACTTCTCGTCTTAAACTTAATCTCCTCCACCATTCCCTTACTTCGTAACCCTTAACTCTAATTAGTTTTTATGTCCTAGTTTTTAAGTTAGTTTAAGCTTGCATTAAGCGAAATAAATGGGGGCATTAGCCCCACCAAATAAACTTCGTTGTGGTCGGGCGGATGATACATCTTGCCCATCATTATCCATTGAGAAAGGTTTATTCTGCCTGGCGCTGGTATTTTGCTCATCGTCATCTCTTAGCAGCCTGCAGAGACGACTCTTCTTAATCAAGAGCTTCAGAAATTATCGGACAGTAAAATAGGCGATTCCTGGCCAACGTCAGTATTTGATGTTTATCGTTTTTATGGTTTATTTGGTGCTTGAAATAGTCCGGATCTATAGTCTTAATACAATACAACGAAATAATTGTCTGAATTAGTGATTGCTCTCGGTTCGGATAGCTCTTGCTGACAGTTTCTTAGTGTGTATCTAGGTGAGGGGTGTATTGACTACGGTATTGTTTTTCCTGTCGCAAACACCGATTAGCCTGAAATCGTTGTAAGTGATATCATAACTTACAATGATAGCTTTAGCTTTAGTTTCCGATAACGCTACCAAAAATGTCCTTCGTACAGCAGATTTTCTCCTCTGTAGGAGTATAAACGCAGAATTGTTTTTATACGTAGGCGTCTTTTCTGTGCCCGTAGACATGCTTTAAAGTAATTTAGGGCTTTTGCCAGACTCATAAACTGCAGATTCGACAGTCCCTGTTATTTTAAAGCTTGTTGGGGTCGTCATAGGTTTATTTTTTTGTAGTGCATTACGTGACAGGACAGTTACCCTGCAGTATAGACTCTTATTCGAATTTAATCTCAACCTAACAACCATCTATGTAGTTTAAAAATTTAAAAAAAACTACAAAGCTTTACAGATATATCAAAGCATACATATTTCACTTATTCAAGAAAAAAAAAACTTTGCAACCTTGTCTGTCTCTGTTATAGTGTGTACAAAAATAAATTCATATCTTAAGGATATGCATTAGACACTCCCGATGCACTGACACTTGAGTGTACTTTTTATTTCCTTTTGACGCGACACATTCTTTTAAGGCATTTGTTCAGTTTATTGCAGTCTCATTCTGTCGTTAAAGTTTCCAAAAACATCTTACGGCACGAATAGTGTAAAAGTCACGTGCAATGTCAAGGAGACATATCATTAAGTCTTGTAGAAGATTTGTCAGATCCCTAGATGAGGATTAGTCGTTGCTTAGGGGGTAATTTCGTTGCATCCAATTACATACTCGTACCTAAACAGACACGTTTCCTGTAATCATAAGCTAAAGATATTTTTGAGTTAAAATTTTTGAATGAGGTCAATTTTAAACTCATTTAAAATTTCAAGTTTATTGTAAGCATTAGTTAGTTTTTCCATTTAAATTTAATGATGCTCTCGTACGTATCCAAAATATATCTTTTTTTTTTTATTTTTTTTTTTCAGGTAACTGATCCGGAAATTTGATGAGGCCAAAGTAAGATTAGAGTTTGTAGTTTGATGCATCATTGACTTTAACACTTCAACTGGATACGGTATATGAAAACAAATTTTAAAGAAATTCACAAATGTTAGAAGCATTCTTATTGAAGATTTTACCCGAAGTTATCTGTCTCGATTTCAAAAAACCCTTAAATGACCTGAACTCCGAATATGTCGAAGTACCTCACAAGATGTTGTCGCTGGATCTGCTTCTGCCGACACCGTTGACTCTATATTGGAAGTTTCTCCGCCAAATTGTCCGTTGGTGGTTATCATTAGCGACCTTTCTCATCGGCTACGGCGTAAATCCTGACAAATTTGCCACCGACGAGTATAGTTGTGCAGGGATCAGTTCTTAAAGATTCTTCTCCTAAACCTTACTTACCAACTGGTGCTCTGCGACATAGATAACGCTCAATACCTTTCGAATAGGGTAGGTTCGGTGATGTCTTACATTGTGGAACTTGTTTCAAAGCGATAAGGGGGTTGGTTAAGTAAAACTGTCACCAAGGCTCTGTCATGTACAAGTTGGTCAAATTTGTCCATGCTAATGCATAAAGATAAAGCTAATTTTTTTTCAATTAAGATTTGATTTAATTGTTGATTAAACCTAAATAGGCGAGTAGTGTGCTGTAGACTAGTGGGTAATCGGACACGTCATCTTCCTTAGGCCTTGACATACTTGCTATTTATATGTCTGTTCTTTCAGGCTATCTTTGGAAACTTGTGACGTCGTGGAACTATCGCATCACTTACCCATACTGACGTGATATCGTCATGCTAGCAATACTAATATGATACCGCCGGAATTTTCGATTGGTAAAGTAAAATCCGCTATAGTGCGAGGTCGACCTGAACCTCAACGAATAAGTCTTTCTAAGTAGCGCAGTCTTTAGCCAAATGGAATGTATTCATTGAGCTCCACTGAGCGTGCAACCTTTAGCGACGTCTTCCTCTACTATGTCATTCATCTAACTAAGCAGCTAAACAGGAACAGGGCGGAACGTTAATGTTCACTCGCTCTACACGCCAGCCGTAAAAGCTATAATTTTTTTCGGAAACGTATTTTTTTTTCTGGTTTTTCAATAGGAGTCTGGAAAGGGGTTGGTGGATTCGGGAGCTCAATCTGCGTAACGATGAGGACGGTTTCTACACCCTAAACTTCGATCGAATGAGAGAAAAGGATTCAAAATAGCACGAATGTCTCCTCAAGCATTTGAAATACTCCGTCCCTTATTGAACTACATTGAACAGTGCTAAGTCGTTGTATTTTCAATGTTTCATGTTTCACTTACGACATATCTATCGTAAGAAGTAGCCCATAGGATATTTCCGTGTGTTATATCCTTTTATACTTTACTGATGCCTTTTTACCTGTCACAGCCAACAGAAAGTGACTAGAGGCGGATAGCAAGCGAACATATATGAAATTTATCCAATTGTGTTGCTGCTATCGATGGTAAACAGATTAATATTCGCTGACTAAGAATACTACAACTACAATTTCCATCATTCCATAGTTCTTCTTGTCACTTGTGTCGCGAACTATACATTTACTTCAAGAGAAATTGGAGCATGCGCAAGTCAGAGTGATGGTTGAATATTTGCGGGGTCATTATTCGGACATAAAATATTAGACCAGGTGATCTAAACTTTCCACCACCCACTCAGCTTCCCAATTCGGATTATGTTTGTAATCATTTTATGGTCGGTGATGCTAACTTTCCCTTGGAACCTTACCTAATCCGTCCCCTTACCCTATCAAATTATTCGAAGAAGAAAAGTACAACTTCAATAGAAGGCTTTCTCTAGCTCGACGCATGATAGAAAACGCCTTTAGAATATTGGCCGCAAAATGGCGTATTTTTGCAACAACACTTTACATGCTGCCAAGCAATGCAAAGTACATAATTTTGCGAAAATTAACGACACAGCTTACTGTACGCCAAAGTTCGTTGATCGTTTTGGTGAAAATGACGAAATTAGCGAAGGTCGCTGGCGAAGCGAAGTAACACCACTGGCTAAATGTAAAGCAATTGGCTCCCACAATTTCCTGTAACTATATTATAGCCGCGAAAATTCTCTCGTATAAATGGATCCGTACAGCTTCTGGCAATGGTTTTATCCTCTTTGTAATATTCAGTGAGGTAAGTCGCCACTGCCTCGTTTTAAATTCTGCTTTCCTTTTCAATGCCCGATTTTTCCTGGGAGTTACTTCATCGCCATCGCCATCAACATCAAAATCAAAGACAAATTCATCTGGACTAGTTGTTCTTGAGACGTTCTGCGACATAGGGATTGTTTCCGCTAAATTCTCCCCGCGATGATATGAGAAACCCCAAGGAATCAAGGTACTCCCATTTCTCGGCTCCAGCAGCTGCAATACCAAACGGGAGTTCCATCAACCGTTTCTCCTTCACAAAGTGTTCCCTGAGGCTCTTCCACCGCTGCTTGCATTCTGCAACTAAAATAAGATTTGTATGTTAGATATGAATATGAATGAATTAAACTACATCTACAACCACTTACCTGGTCCGTTGATATCCTTGCTTATTTCATCCCATACTGCATTCCTCTTCATCACATTTTTGTATGTTTCCTATATTATATGTATTATACAAAAATGGGTGTTCCCTGACCAGGCTTATAAGCTTCTCCCTGAAAATCATTTCCTGTAGATTGTGTAAAATATATTAAAATAATTCCAGAACGATTAAACAACTTGTCAGTTTAATTACATCGCTTAGGATTCGCTATTTGCGGCACTTCTTTCTGAGTTGACGGTTGAAACATGTAGTTTGTTTACATTCTGTTTTTTTTTTTTGTCTCCTCATCTGTCAAAACGAGGCAAAAGTTCAGCTCATCTTAACTTTGTTACGTATTGTTAAAGTGTTGTTACGTAACATTACGTTTGCCTTTACGAATGGAAAAAGGTGAGGTCGAGGTTGAAGCGACATTGTGATAGAATACGAGTACATTCATTTCCTATGGTCTGTCTCATAGACGTCAGTTTACAGCTGACTATTATGACCTTCTGTCTGATTCGTCGAAGCTACGTGTCCTTTCTCAATGTCATCATATATTTGCTCTTGTCGTCATTGAAACCCTAACCCATTTTTGTTGCTTCTGTTTAACCTCCTGTCTGACAGGTGGGGTCCTTTTGCCCCCAAGCGTTTTAAATTGCTTGTATTTTTGTTACTATTACTGACACATGCCTTTGCCGCTCTGACATCTTCAATTTACATAATACTTCTACATATTTTGCTCAGGTTGTAAGTTGCATACGTTTACCCCTTCAATTGGGTTAGTGCCACAAAACAAACAAACTGCGTGGTCTGTCTCTTTGGGTCATTTTGACACCTATACAATCCCTAAGAAATATATTCAAAATAACACAAATTTATACAAAAAACAACGTTTATTCTTCAATGGCATTACAATTTTTACATACCACCTTAATCGGAATTTATTCAGAAAATTAAAAATACAAGTGTATTCGTTTAAATCTATATTGTCCCCTTCAAAGTAATCCCCATCGACTGCAATACACTTATGGCAGCGCTTGATCCAATCCTCGAAACATTTTTTTGTATTCGGTTTTCGGTATGTCCATCAGTGCTTCCTGCGATTTTTCCATTACTTCCTCTCGGCTGCTGAAACGCATTCTCCGTAGTGGGGAGCCAAATGAAAGTGAATTCGGTGGCTGTTGGATGGTATTTGTTGCATTTTTCGTCAAAAAATTAAGAATAATGATGGCACTGTGCGACGGTGCGTTATCATGGTTCAAAATCCACGAGTTTTCTGCCCACAATTCTGGTCTCTTTCGGCGAATTGTTTCACGCAAACGTCTCATAACGCCCAAATAATACTCTTTGTTTACTATCTGGCCTTCTGGCAAAAATTCATGATGCACTACACCGTTGTAATCCATGAAAACCGTGAGCATTTCCTTCTTTTTTGACCGAAAACGACGTGTTTTTTTTGGTCTCGCCTCATTTGGTGAACGCCATTCACTTGCCTGATGTTTGGATTGCGTGTCGTAGTCATAAACCCACGTCTCGTCTCCAGTAATGATCCTTTTGATGATCTTTTTTGCATGAAATTGAGATCTTTTGGCACCAACTTTGCTGCTACACGACGGAAACCCAAATCATTAACCAAAATGTCTTAGACGGATGCATAGGCAATGTTCAAGTCCTCTGCTATCTCTCTGATGGTTAGTTTGCCGTTATTGACCAACATTTCTTTTACTCCATCAATGTTTTCGTCGTTTTCGATGTCGATGGTCTGCCACTGCGTTCATCATCTTCGATTGACTAACCACTTTTGAACCGCTCGTGCCACTGGTAAACGATTCTTTAGAGAATCGTTGCCGAAACACTTTTCCAACATTTCCAACATTCGTTTTTTACGCAAAATTTAATACAAGTTGCAAATGTCAAGCTATGACGCTAAAATTTAGAGGGAACAGATTCACCAACTTAACAAAAAAAAAACAGAACTCAAATCGGAATAATGGGACCGCCACACTGTGGTTATTCCGGGAACTTGTGATCAAGTATGGTACTTTTGCTGATAGAATAGGAATTGTATATCCAATTAGCCGAATGACATTTGAATCGAGATGTTGTATATTTGATAAGCGCTCTTATTAACTTCTCTGCCAGTTTTTGCAAAAATAATTTATGTTACACTTTGTTGATTTTGTACTCCAGTTTGGATATTTCAGGTTATAACTATTGAATGCAGCAACGCAAGCAACATCTAGTACGAGTATATTGAAATAAAATGTCATGGGTCATCTAAGCGTTTTTCGTTTACAAGTGTAGGTGGACACCAGTCTGTCCAAACCATCTACTCCACCTTTCGTTTTATTATGAAATAAAATAATCTCTGGCTTTTCGATTTGTTGTTACTGTCGATATCGGCAGTTTTGTGCATTGAAAAGAGCAAAATTACATTTTCTCCTTTTTTAGGAACGCAATCCACGAGAGTTAAGTTTTTATCAAAACAAAAGCGACTGGACTAAGAGGTCTGATGGTATATCCCCTTTATTTTTACGATGAGTTCCGACAATCGTAGTATTATGTTAACAAAATTTGTTGCAGACTTTTTTAAACAATCATTTGCAGACAACCTCTTTGTACCCGATACCATCTATTTCAAGTATCTTCCCAATTTCTCCATTGGGCCTTTCTCTCTCTCAACCTTTTGATCCCACCCTTATCGAAGAAAAGCTACCAAATCTCAATGATGAATTTGTTTGAAAGTTTTTTATATGAAGTTCTCAGCTTTCAGCGTAAGTCACTTATATCACCCAGTCAGCACGGATTTCTAAAATGTAGATCAACTACTACAAACTTAGTTGAATTCGTATCCTTTGCGCTTTCAGCCCTAGAGAATGGCAACGCAATTAACGTTATTGCTACAGATTTGGCTAAGGCCTTCGATAAAATATCACATCAACTGATCTTCTTCAAATTGTCTTCCCTCGGTATTGACCCTATATTGTTAAAATGGATATCTCCTTATCTGGAGAACTGTTATTATAGCGTTCGCTTTGGGTCAGTCTTCTCAACCTAGTTTTTAGCCACTTCTGGTGTCCCACAAGGCAGCCATCTAGGTTCCCTCTTTTTTATTTTAACTATAAACGATCTTGAGAGGATTATCAAACACTGCTCCGATGACACTAGGCTCGAAAACACCACCTGGTGTCTAAAAAATTGCTTTGAGCTTAATGTCTCCAAATGCCAATCTATGACTTTGTTTCGTAAGTCCAATCGATCACCCTCTCGACTTTATTTTCTGCCTGACGAACCTGTACCCCAGGTTCATTCCCTTCGCGACCTTGGAATACTATACCATAGAGAGTTAAACTTCCGTTCGCATATTGATGAGATAATCCTTAAAGCCAACTAAATTCTAAATTTTGCAGCCCTTATGTGACACGGTCACTTCACATTACCCTTGTCCGGCCCCTCCTTGAATATGCCAGCCAAGTGTGGACCCCCTTTCAGCGAATTCATATATCCCGAATCGAGAACATTCAACGTCGTTTTCTTCGATTTGCTCTTCGTGCACTACCCTGGAGTGACCCATTTATCTTACCTCCCTATCGCGACCGCCTCAAACTTCTTAACCTAAATACCCTCGAAAAACGCAGAGACGTAGCTGACATTCTCTTCATTCATCAACTGCTCTCCAGTTCTGTGGACTGCGCTTCCCCTTACAGTTCTATTTCCTTCGTAATTTACACTGTCCTCGTCTCTTCTATGTATATCCCAACCCACCGCACCTCTTATGGCTCTAACTCTTGTTAGTTTTTAAGTCCTAGTTTTAAGTTAGTTAGTTAAGTTAAGCTTGCATTAAGCGAAATGAATAGGGGCGTTAAAATAAATTATAAATTAAATTATAATGTAGTTAATGAAAATAATTGTGCGTATGCATATGTTTTTATTATTAGTTAATTTTACCTTTTCATAGCCATGGATTAGTAATCCTCTTCACTAAATTCAGAGCATACTGTTGCGCTCTATTTTCAGTAGGCTGTTGTCCAGCATATACTTTTCCTTTCAATGGAAATCTATTTTCGGCATCACAGCACCAACAAATTTTAATGCCATATTTTCCAGGTTTAGTTGGTATATATTGGAGGAAAGAATAACGTCCATGTGTTGATACCAATTGCTCATCAACCGCAAGAAACGGTGAAGGCTTGTAAACTGATTGAAGTCGTGCTTGAAACATGTTCCAAATGTCTCGTATTGGAGCGACTTTATCCGCTGCGATACTCTCTGTTCTTGTCCGATGATCACCAAACCTCACAAAACGCAAAATTTGTTAAAATCTTTTCAACGGAAATGTCGCACGATAAATAGGGCGATTATGTCTGTTCCATAAATCATTTAATTCTTCATCCCAAGATTTACAATATAAATCAGAAGACTAAAAACAGCATAAAGCTCTTTTATTGTTGTGTCCTTTCATTCTCGCGCTGAAGCATTATTTTCCATAAATGAATCGGCTTGCTTGTTGGCACAACGCATAATAAGATCAATAATATCTTGTCCACTTATTTGTTGAAATGAATCAATTGGTGTCTTAATGTTTTCTAATACATTTGGATTGACACATTGTTTTTCTCGAACAATATTACAAGATTGTGTTTGAGAAGGAGGTGTGGGAAAGACAGACCATTCCTTTCCATTTTTGCCACACAATTTGCCAATTTCTGCAACACGATCATTCGAAAATATCTCATCATCATCACTATCACTTAAGGGGTTACACAACCCTCAGATTTTCAAAAAATCTAAATTTTTTTTTTCGCTTAGATTTAAGATTTAGATTTACTATTAAGAATATATTGCGCTATCAAGCATGCCAATATTGCATTTATAACCCGAGTTATAGCGATTGGCAGTGCGTGCGGCCGACAATGGATTCCGACCCCAGGTATAGAATAGGACGAATCAACTTGTGGAGTACGATACGGTAATTATGTCGGTGATGGAGACAGCAAAACCTATAAAGGAATAGTTGATTCAATGCCGTACGGAGATTTTGTCGTTACAAAAACAGAGTGTATTGGTCACGCCCAGAAACGAACACGGGGACACAATTACGCAAAGTAAAAAAAGGTAATAAGGGCCTTGGTGGCAGAGGAAAATTGACCGCCAAGCTCATCGATGAGCTGACAGTTTATTATGGCCTTGCAATCAGAAGAAATGTGAACAAATCGATTGAAGAAGTGAAGACTGCAATATGGGCAACATTCTTGCATCTTCTGATGAAAATCCACAACATGACAATTGTCCATCCGGTCAAGATACGTGGTGTTCGTACCAAAAGGCAAAGGCCTTGGCACTCTAGGCTCATATAAACATACCGATCCTCTTCCTGATGCTGTTCAAGAGGCGATCCGAACTGTGTATGAAAAACTAAGCAATGATGAGTTGTTAGAACGATGGTTAGAAGGCTACACGCAAAATAACAATGACAGTCTGAACGCTGTCACTTGGACAATAGCTCCAAAAGTGCTTTCCAGCGGTGCAAAAATAGTGAAGATTGAATCTTTCATTGCCGCTAGTATATTTAATGATGGATATACTAATGTATTACTAATGATGCAAATATTAAATCTCAAGTGCTTCGATTATATCCGCCTCATCGTAATCCGAGAACTCGGAATCAAACTCAAATTCGTCATTCATTGCAAAAATTTCAATACATTACACGATGATGAGGCTCTATCAAACCTGTAAGCCTTGAAATGAATTGATGTATGCTTTCTACCAAGTGGATATATGTAAATCTTAGTTTTCATCTCCCAAGTTGATTGGTTCTTTCTGCCTAACAACGGAGGGTTTCCCATACCACATCTGCAACAAAAATATTTTAAGCCGTATCAAGGGAGTGCATACTTAACATGTACATACTCGTATATGTATGCTCCGTATAGGATCAGAGATCCTACCTAGATAAAAACTTGGTAAAAAATAAAGGTACCAAATGTTATACCAACTCAGAAGACACAAAAACTTTTTGTGGAACCAAGTAGCAGCCAGTTTTATGATAGCTATTCATAGAAGGATTGTCTGTAAAACATCGTGAAATACAATATATCCCTGAGACAAGCATGACTTACAACTTTGTCGACCAGTACATGTCTAGCTTCAATAAAAACAAAATGACACGAGACAATGTCCTCTGTCGTGCTCCCTAACCTTCTACTCGTAACATAACTCAATTTATTCGCCAGAAATCCACTTCATTTCACCATCTGTAAGTAGCAGACTGACCACTTCTGATGAACACCTCTCACTACCTCCATTTAAGCATCATTTATTGTGTAAGAAAATTTTGCGTAGACCACTTTACCGGTGTCCAACAACCACTTGATTATCTAACTCCAATCGCATATGCAAATCAGGCAATATAATTCCTGACTTTGCGTTGCCATTAAACTGGTATAGAGCCGTAGGGTCACTCAATCACAAAAGACGAGACTCGTACTGGTAGCAATCACCTGTCTACAAAGAAGAACAAACAAACTAACATAAACCACGAAAAACAACAAATAACATAAACACGGAGCTACATGTGGCTCAAAATTCCAACTCGAATACAATTTCAATTCTTTTTCGGAATTGGTGTTCATTCCCTTTTGATTGCACAAAACATTGCCCTCTGTGGCTGTGTTCCAGAGTGTGTTGGGGTCTTCGAATGAAATAAAAAATAAAATGAGCATAAGGACATGTCTCATGTGTCTCTGTTTAATGTTTCCATGTTAAGGGACAATAAATTAGCGAAAAATAAAAAATAAAACAACACCACACGGAAGCTATAAATAATAAAAGTTTTTGGATGTCTGTCTGAAAACGTACATTTCTACTCCTGGACACCCGGCCCGGTGATATCAGTGTAACTACTCTACAGTGTACGCCTTCCCCTGGCATACGTACGAGTACATATATGGCACATTATTAATTTTGTTTTGCCATTCTACTAGAATATTCATCCTCACTGAGGTGAAATTAAACTTTTGTATGACACATGCTGCCTGCCGCTTACATACATATATCATAGTACGAATTGAATACCAAATTGAACTACATAGAGTTTTCAATTTCTAATTAACTTGCAGATTCCGATTGAATGAATACAATGCACACGATTTGCTTGACTAATTGATGAAATGAATGTGTAAGCCCCGATGTACTAATTAGCAAACGAGCTCATTACATTTTATGAATGCCCACTAGGCGAGTTCATAATCGCCTTCTGTTAAAAAAATCCACTCGACAAGAGATAGTCGTTGAACTTGAAAATGAAAAGTGGAAAATTGAATGAACTTCCCTTCTACGAGTACATTCGTTTGACAGTTGACCAAGACAAATGACTTTTAGTCCAACTGACTTCTAGTACCAAAGATCTCGACTCGACCTTTGCTGTATTGCAAAAGGCATGACAGATCTGCTTGTCACGAAGTTTGGCAATACTCTGTGTAAAGGTTAAATACATCCTCCCACACTGGAAAATGTTAAGTCTCTGGCAGTGGAAACGGTTATTTATGAGGAAATTTGACGTTTGACAGCTGAATAAGGCACGACCCGCCTCTATCATGCTGATGAAATATGACGTTTTCTTAGTCAAGGTCAGCTTGATAGATCTCTAGCTGAAGGTCTTTTGTAAGAAGTGAGATATGGAAACGATTTTGTGCTTGATCATTGATCAGAGATCTCTCGGGATTGTCAGTTATTTCAACTGTTTGACTTGAGACGATGACCTTAGTAATTGGACGACAACTGTTTCGAGCTCTATATTTCATCATTAAGGAAGTGATGGCTTATGTAAAGCTCTTGACAATTTAACTAATGAAATGCAATAAAAATGATCCAGGTGGCCTTGTGGATGGTATGTTGGTAGCTCTTTGCCACTTTGATGGTTGTAAAATTCTCCAATTGATAGAAAAAACCTTTCCGTAGGACGCTAAGTAGCTTTGATCAATGTTGGAGGATGTGTTTGGTTTTTTTTTTTATATAATTTGCGCGCGTTCAAGGGATTTGAGTACCCTTTAAATTAGGGACATAACTTAAATCTATGTACTATAAAAAAAGAAACTTCTAAGGAGTACAATGGACTAGTTTTTTTGTCTGAGTCCTCTGTTCCGACAGAAAAAAGAAGAAGTTCTATTTGAACTTCGCGGCATTAAGTAGCTCACAAAAGAGCAAGCAAACATTTTCAAGAAATACTTAATCGATACAACGGTAGAAGTTTTGTATGTGGTGTTAAAACTTATCTTAAATGACTCGCTGAACTAAGCATGTGCATTTCACTTAGTCAGAAGAAACCCCAACCTACCAGTTAAACGCTCAACATCCAGAAATGCCAAACTTGAATAGATGTAACGTGGTTACACCCTAAATACTCAATTGCTAAAGTAGGCCTGTTGTGCTAGCAATTGTTAAATTTCCACCAGGAAGGAATAAAAACATTAAATGTCAGAGACGAAGTAGTCCAAGCGCAACAAGTTATAAGAAGAAGAGCATTTAGCTTCCACGTACGACAGATGCAGTATCCAAATCTTAGCGTTAAATGAGTTTAAAAAACTGTAATTTTTGACAGTTTTGATCGTCCTTGACCAATTCCATAATAAATTCGTCAAAAAGATCGAACATATACAGATGGTGAACAGGTCTCCAACACACTATATGTGTGAGTGGTTCCAATGTCGGCTCTAAAAGTTTTGTTGTTGTTGTCCTATTTCAATCTCCACCGTTGAAGGAAAGACTCGGACAAAATGGGCGACTTAGTACCTATGATCACGAAACGGCGGCTAACCCTTGTGCAATGGAAATGCTAGAAAAAAGATACAGCAAATAATTATACCAAAAAAGATAAGGACCAAGGAAATTGAATGATTTTGCAAAAACAAGAAGACCCATATTTTATTTCAGAAGCAACCGGAACACAGGCCCTTCATGGATATTACGAAAACCTTTCGACAGGTCCAAAGAAAAGGTACGTGTAGGTGCATTGTGCATTCAACTGTCAATCGAGTATGGGAATTGGAATATGTCCGATGATTGAAATATTATCACGCACAACGTAGCTGTCTATGTTGTGCAATCCGCTATTAAATAACGCTTCCGACCAGGAAAGTCGAGAGTAGAAATTTTCACGGTTCAAAAAATTTTTTGGGAAAACGTATAAATTTCAAGCCGAGATTCAAGTTTTTTATTCCAGTTTTGAGCAGCAGTCGCGCCCTCTTGACGATGGACAAAGTTGGTATTCTGGAAAAGCTGATTTAAAACTCTGGATAAGAATTTTTTCTCCGGAACTGCGTTTTAGAAGGGCTTACGACAGTTGAAGAAAGATCGTTTACTATCGGTTTTTTAATATGGAGATTTCTGCGTTGCTGTCCAACACTGCGATGCATATATAAAAGATGAAACAACGACTGTCGTATATAGCAGACCCAACAGTTTAAGTAGCATTCTTCTGTCACAAAATACTGTTAAGTTCTGGCGCTACGAATTCTGTGTTCGTCATAACTATTTCTTTGGAGGTTAACGACATGGCCTAAGTTTTAAAATCTCTCGCGCTAAATAAAACCGCAGCCCATGGAGTTTTATAATATGTACTGAGTTGTGGACTATCTAGGACTTCCATGAATATTTTTATAGTAAGCGACATTATTTTCGCCGATGTGTAGTTGTTGCAAATGTTGCAATTTCTCGTGTCGCCTTTGCCTTTATACAGTGGAACAAGAAAGGTCTACTTCCACTGGTTAGGCATCCGAACGCCTCTGATCATTTTATTGCACAATATTACGTTGCGGAACAAGTATCGGGCCTATTGTAGTATAAATTCAGATAATTTTGTACTTTTTCTATTTAAAATTGTTGAACCAAATATTGTTCGACCACCTTCTGCAATTTTTCGACTAGAAGCATTATTCCATCAGTGTAGAATTTTTGAGGTTTCTTGTCTCTTGAATCTTACTTTATGCCTGCAAGAGAGTAATGCAGAAACATTTCCCAGCAAATGGTTTTCAATTTTTGCCGACTCATCAAAGATGTGTGTTATCTGATGTGCTGTCAGGATGCAACACAACCTTTTTTCCTGTTGATCCATAATGTCATATTTTTTCAAGATTCAACCGCATTAATTTTTGGCAAAAGATATTCGAATCAATCGTTTGAACAGGCGGTAGTAGTTCATGATGGATGATACCCTGCCAATTCCATCAAACACACAGTAGCATCTTCCTTGCCGTCTATCCTGGCCTTGCTACCGTTTTGGGGCCTTCATCAACCAACACCGCTTTCGCACAACATTGTCGTATGTGACGCATTTTTTCGAAATTCGGCCATTAGTTGATTTTAGATTCCTTAATGATATCATGACTGCTTTTGTGCCGATTTTGCTTAACTTTTTCCATGATTTCATCGACTTTTTCAGTGATAGGCCGACCAGAGCAAGGTGCACCTCTCACATAAAAATTTCCAAAACGAAAGCGAGCGATCCATCCCTTGGCAATAGTTTTCGATGGGGTACCTCACGATAAACAGCACAAGTCTTTTCACACGCCTGCTCCGCATTCATCCATTCATCGTAGTGAAATTGTAAAATATACCTGATTCTCTCAAAAATTTCACTTAGTTTTGCTTTCAAATAAATTTTGATGCAACGCACCAATCCCAAAAAAATTATTCTTTAGGTAACGTTTTGGAAAACGCTTTTCCAAATGTTTTAATGTTCCCGGAATTTATTCAGAAAATTAAAAATATAAGTTTATTCATCGAACTCTATATCGTCCCCTTCAAAGCAATCCCCATCGACTGCAACACACTTTTGCCAGCGCTTGATCCAATCCTCGAAAAATTTTTTATATTCGGTTTTCGATGCTTTCAGTGCTTTCTGTGATTTTTCCATTACTTCCTCTCGGCTGCTGAAACGCGTTCCCCGTAGTGGTTTTTTAACTCGATTGAACAGAAAGAACTCACAGGGAGACAAATCAGATGAATTCGGAAACCCAAATCATTAACCAAAATATCTTGGACGGATTCATAGGCAATGTTCAAGTCCTCCGCTATCTCTCTGATGGTTAATTTGTGGTTATTGACCAACATTTCTTTTACTCCATCAATGTTTTCGTCGGTTTTCGATGTCGATGGTCTGCCACTGCGTTTATCATCTTCGATTGACTCACGACCACTTTTGAACCGCTCGTGCCACTGGTAAACGACCGTTTTCTTTAGAGAATCGTTGCCGAAACACTTTTCCAACATTTTCAACGTTCGCGCACTTATTAAATCCGTTTTTTACGCAAAATTTAATACAAGTTCGTTGTTGCAAATTTAAATCCATTTCTAAAATTGTAAAAACTGACCAACACACACAGAGATAGATGTACTCTTGGCTACCTAACTTTTGCAAATGTCAAGCTATGATTTAGAGGGAATGTCAACAACAGCTGTACCAACTTAACAAAAAAAAAAACAGAACTCAAATCGGAACACTGGGAGCGCCACACGGTGGTTATCCCGGGAACTTTTTGATCAAGATGTTATTTCGGCGGTAGTATCTCTTCCTACAGTTTTCTTCGTTGCGCCGCCTTTAACGTTGTACTTCTTCTGTTACTTTACACCTGATTGTATGTTTTGAGAACGCTTAGTTCTTTCTCTAGGTTTATAGCATTTTGAAGCATAGCAACTTTTCACCCGGAGCCGGCCTTTCATTGTTTACTCGTAAGTTGTGCCTGTGCCTAAACCCCACATCTCATCCCTCGTCCAACTCCATATCCAATCATTTATCTCTATCTCCCTCCTCCACTGCTCCTATTCTTGATCCCCCTTTTCCCCCACTGTTAAACTAACACAGCAAACCAATGGCACTACAGAAAGTCGATATGCTCTCTCTAGGCTCAGAGAAAGAAAGATATATGAAAACATTCGTCTCTTTCTTGCCTATCTACATGACAAATCGGACTCGGTCTGCTACGAAGGGAAAACCAAAACCAGCGTCATAGTTTCCATCCAGCAGGAAAGCCTCCCTACCGACCCTATCAGTCTCAGGAACCTTTATGTCAGGTACCACGAGATTTTTAACATGTCCCCTCAGAAAGTTGCGGACGACTTTGCTGCATTCGGCAACTATGTTCACTCTAAACGAGTCTCACACCTACAGCGAAGTCGAGCCGATCACGACAAATTTTTTCGTCCATAACGTGCCTGCCTTGCCAGCGCTTAAACCATCCTGCCTCACACCTCCACCCTACAACATCCCTCTTACATTTTACTACCAGAATTTAAGAGGTCTTCGCTCTAAAACCAATGCTGTCCTACGTCAATCGCATGCTCTTTCCTTTGATATTTACGCCTTGACCGAAACCAATTTGATTCCCGACATAAAGAACCAGGAATTGTTCCCCCCTACTTTTAATGTTTTTCGCGACGACGATCCTACCCGCACAAATAAAGATTGCCCCTGTCGAGGCGTCCTACTGGCGATCGACAACAGCCTTAACTCTTCTCCCATTACAATTTCTTCATCTTCTAAAGCCGACTTTGTGGCAATAGAAATATCACTCCCTCTAAAGTCCCTTTACGTTGTATGTTGCTACATCCTATCAACTCAACCTATCGAATCTTACCAATTTGTTATTGATGCGATCGACCATTTAATTGACCTGTCAGACCCTATTGATAATATCCTTATTTTCGGCGACTTTAATCTTCCTCAGCTACAGTAGACTCCATCAGATGATCAACCGTTTTTCATCGCTTTAAAGGCCAACTCAGCTAAGGAATGTCTCTTCTTAGATCGCTTAACAGACTCAAGTCTATGCCAAGTCAGTGGTATATCCAATTATATGGGCAGGCAACTAGACCTTATTTTCATAACAGATCCAATTAACTTTTCAGTCTCACTTTGTCCCCTATCTCTCTCAACAATCGATAACTACCCCCCCCCTCTACTTTCATTTTTTCATAATTCTTCATTCCAGTCCACTCCTCCCACAACTCTCTCATCCCACGACTTTCATAAAGCAAACTTTCACAAAATCAGTGAATATCTCAGCAGATCCCTCTTTAACTTTCACAACTTAAGTGTAAATGATGCCTTATCCATTTTTTATAAAGAAATATTTAATTCTTTTTCCCTTTACGTTCCGTTTTCCCGCCTTAAACATCATCTACTAGTCCTCCCTGGTATAATCAACGCTTCGTTCCTTACGAAATAAGAGAAATAAGTTATGGGCTGTTTTCCTGCGTACCAGATCCTTTACCGACTATTCCCATTATCTTGGTGCTTATCTTCATTTCACCGAACTTTACGATTCTCTTTACCAGCGCTACGTTAACAATGCGCAAGTCAACCTTATAAATCACCCTAAGTCCTTTTTCCAATTTGTTAACTACAAAAGAAAGTCCGATGGTTACCCTCCTTCCCTCTCTTTCAACAACAGGTCCATCCGATCAACCGATCCACTCACCATTGCCAACCTATTTGCCACCTTTTTTTAAACAATCCTTCACCTTGACTCCTTTGTACCAGATCCATCCTATTTTAGTTACCTACTGAACTTCTCCAATGGCCCACTTCTCCCTCATATTTTGGACCCGTCTTATATCAAATATAAATTACACCAACTCAATGCCGAATTCACACCCGGCCCAGATGGCCTCCCTGCCATATATCTTAAAAAATGTTCTTCCTCTCTTTCCCTTCCCCTTTCTAATCTCTTCCGTCTATCCCTTTCACAAGGAGAATTTCCTCAGGCTTGGAAATCCTCCTTCATAACCTCGATCCACAAGAAAGGATCAAAGAGTGAAATAACCAACTATCGTCCCATCGCTAAACTCTCCCATATACCCAAACTCTTCGAAAGTATTTTGTATGACACTTTAAGCTTCCAATGCAAATCACTTATTTCCCCTAGACAACATGGATTCCTAAAGGGTAGGTCAACCACCACAAATGTCGTTAAATTCGTATCCTTTGCCCTCTCTGCCCTAGAGAATGGCAATGAAGTCGATGTAGTTGCAACCGATTTTAGCAAAGCCTTCGATAAAATCTCTCATCGGTTAATCGTCTTTAAATTGTCTGCCCTCGGCTTTGAACTCATACTGTTAAAATGGATATCCTCTTACCTCAAAAACCGTTTTTACAGTGTTCGTTTAAGGTCAGCCCACTCCGCTCCATTTTTGGCCACCTCTGGAGTTCCACAAGGCAGCCATCTCGGTCCCCTTCTTTTTATGTTAACCATAAATGATCTCTATATGATCATCAAACACTCGTCTGTCTCCCTTTACGCCGACGATACCAAATTTTTCAAAACCATTTCCTCTCCCCATGACTCTTTCCTCCTTCAACAAGATCTTGATAGTTTCTCGATCTGGTGCCTCAAAAATTCTTTGGAACTTAACATCGCCAAATGCCAATCCATCACCTTCTCACATAAGCGGAACCAATCTCCTCCCCGACTCTATCTTCTCCATAACCAACCTATCTCCTCCATACAATCTCTTCGCGACCTTGGCATTTTGTGTGATAGCGAGCTCAACTTCCGTTTACATATGGATGAGATAATCCTCAAAGCCAAATCTGCACTAGGTTTTGTAAAACAGTGGTCCAAAGAATTCACCAACCCATACGTAACCAGGTCTCTCTATATTACCTTTGTTCTCCCGTATGCTACGTCAAATCAACTCAAAGCCTACCGTCTTTGACTTCCACCGCACCACTTCCTACCTCAAATCCGTTCTCCTTCACCACTCCAACCTACCTTAGTTTTAAGTTTTAGTTTAAGTTTAATTTTTAAGTTATAGCTTGTATTAAGCTTGTATTCGCCCCCACCAAAATTTATTTTCTCAACTGATGATGGCTTACTTTGGTTTTTCTCTTGTGTCTTCCCGAATAATTCTTCAGCAAAGTTGGTACTGACTTCCTAGTGATTGGCCCAAGATCGCTTTACATAGACTAGACCTCTGCAGTATGTAATGACGTGCCGTACTTATTCAATATGTTATTCTTGTATGATATACTCTTACATTTCGAACATATAAGATCTATGGAAACTCTTTCGAACCCGTTTCCAAAGCCTTGAAAACGATTTTTCTTCATCAGTATACGTAAACCTGCGCTTTGCAAATCCGCATTGACTCCAATGGAGTTGTCGATCGCTCTCTTCAATATTTTCATAGTACATATGCCACGTTAGTTTCACCGATCAGTAATTGTTGCTCCTTTGTGTGTATGCAGCGGAACAGGAAATTTCTCCGTCCACAGGTGAGGCATCCACTTGTCTGTCATCATTGTAGATATTGAACAAAATCTCGAGGCATTCAAATCAAAATTTCCGACTGTACTCGTAGCTCACACTTTAGAAGGTAAATGACTAGGCCTGCTTTGCTAACATCGGCGTTCGTAAAATCGACCGTTTTCTCTTTCCGTGTGCGGCAACCCAGAAATAGTGCTGCACGGAAATAACGCTTCGAGATTTTTGTTCGTTGTGTCGCGATCTCGAAAATAATTCTTTGATTGTCCATACTTCGACGATGCCTTTCATCTATTGTTCGTCGCTTGCTTATAGATTAAGAAGTTATCTCTTATAATATAGTTTCTAATTGAATGCCCCTACTGCTATCGAGCGTGCTATAGATATCTTTTTGCAACATTCGGAGACTAATTCGAGACGGGCTTTATCGATTTCGCTACTTCCATGCTTGAAAGGCTTACCTTTTGTTCCCAACCGTTATTTTTGTGACAGAGTAGAGTATTTCTATTCTTACATATTTCATCGATGTTTTTCCTTGGTTCCTCTTGGTTATAGCATTTTGGAGCAAATTTTCCCCCAGAGCCGGCCTTTCCTTGTTTACTCGTAAGTTGTGCATGTTTATTTTCTCAGCTGATGATAGCTTACGTTGGCTTTTCTCTTGTGTCTTCCCGAATAATTCTGTCAGAAAAAGTCTGAAGTGCTTCAAAAGATGTTTTTGAAACGTTCTTCGTTTATCCATTTACACTTAGGACGATCGATCCAAATGAGAAAGTGTCGTACTTGAAAATAATGAAAAATCTTTCAGAAAACTAGAAAAAGCGTAAAAGAAAATACAGTTGAATATTTTACAGGTGTCCGATGTTTTCTTGCTTACCCATGAAGACTTGCTCACCAGATTTTGTCAGGATGAACTTTTCCTTTTTATTATTTAACTACTGCTGTGGCTAATATTTTTGTACTCTGTGTAGGACTGATTGTTTTCATTGTTCGTAGATGCCGATTTCCTAATCCTATGCTGTTTTCCAAAGAAACCACCCGTCACAAGGGCATGGAATCCCATATAATCAGTACAATACTCTCCGGCTAAAAGTGGAGCTCATCTCTAATCTTTCATCATTATAAGACCACCAATTACATGGGGTCGACACATTAAAAGCGAAACATTCGAAATCAAAGAAAAAAAATTACATCACGGCCCCCGTAAAAATCACACTTTACAACATCCAACCATTAAATCTGAATGAAAGGAACAGAAATAGGAAAAAAAAACATTTTACGAGACTTTTATGCTGAGTGTTTTACATGACCCCCACGCTGGTAATTTGCAATTGAAAACCAGAAATCACTCACGACTACGACAACCGATATCTGGAATCGATCTAATAATTCGTGATCTTGCCGAGTCAAAGTTAAAGGAGGTGTTCATTCAACAACACTCAGTTACTTGTAGGCCTTCACTTTCATTTGGTTAATCTGTCGAAATACGATAGTTCCAGGTGCTGACATCTCAGACCAGGATCGATGGTTTGTTTCCTTTCATTCTGTGGGATCCCATAACGATTTGAAGAGTCAATGCCAGTAATATCCGCATCCGCATCCACATCATACGCAATGTACACGTATCTGTGGAAATTACTCGTAATCAGATTCAGCCAAATCACTCGTGTTGACCAATTGACCCGAATTGCGAGCCCATAGAAGCGCACTTCATCGAGCGTGTTCGTTGGTTACTTCTGAGATATATGTACGTTATGGGTGCAAGACTCTTAGTAGTTTGCCCTTCGGCCAGTTTCGAAACTTCAGTGGTATGTGAGATTTATATTCAAACTGAGCACCACTGAAGTAACGTACGGATCCATCATAAACGAGCTTAAGTATTAGTTCCTCCTTAGTGTTCAGAAGGCAGTGCGCTACAGGTACAGATGCAGATATTCACCGACATTGTAAAAGCGATTAACCAAACGATGGCAATTACATCTTTTAGCACAAATTTTTGATCCGAAATTTTCAAATTCTCTCACATCGTCGCATTATAAAGCAGAGATGCGAGTATTCGTACTTTTTCCTACAATAGATAGCCTGTCCGGATGAGTGGGACTTCGTTTGATTGAAATTGACACGCCAATTCGATGATGGCGAGAGAAAATTGGCATGGAAAACCGTGATGGCCGCAGGGGTTTAACTTGGTCTTAACGCTAAATTGACATTTTCCTTGTCTTGGATTGCCGCCACACACAAAGTGCTTTTGACATTTATTACTGCATAGGTTTTCTCTACGGAAATACTCGTAAATGCTCAAGTTGACCACGGACTAAGTATCAGCAATTAAGCTAAAAGTGTGGATATACATAGATAAATTCATACTCGTATACGCGGTATACTGTCGGAAGGTAGTGGTAAAACGTTTGCTAAATTTTATGACACGATTGATGGATTTTGGAAACTTTCTTCGATTTTAGTTGGGCAAAACCTTTTGACACTGGGAGTATTCATATTCGAAATTTGACAAGGCAATTGTGAACGCCTACCTCTTGCAGTTTGCTTAATGATAATAGTTTTGTCATTAGGAGATTAAGCGGCCAGGTGTCAAATTTTTAAGTTGGAAAGCGAAGACTTTAATTGCAAGGACAGCCTGCTAGTTAGAAAGTCGTAAAATTTAAACCGGTTAATTGAGTTGTAAAGGGTCCGCCATCTAACGTTTTTTTTTTCAACTAGTGCTTATTTCGTGAATGGTAACACTTAGCTCATGTCTGATTTGACAGATAATTAGTTTTATCCTTCCGCTGAACGAATATGGTTGTGTATACGCTTGAACAACGCTGGGAAATATTGCGATATTACTTTGAAAATCATGGTAATGTTGCAGAATGTGTGCGTACGGATTTTGGAAGAAGAGAAGCACCGTCAGCTCCGTATGTTCGTTATCTTGGGAAAAAAGTGAAAGAAACTGGCATCCTCATCGATAAACCAAAGCGTGAAAAGCCAAAAACAGTGCGTACACCCGAGAATATTGCTGCTGTGGCAGAAAGTGTGTGTGAAGCGCCATCAACATCAATTCACCGTCGTTCTCAACAATTGAACATTTCGGAGACATCATTGAGACGAATTTTTCATAAAGACCTTGGTATGACGCCATACAAAGTCCAATTGGTTCAGGAGTTGAAGCCAACTGACCATCCAATGCGTTTTCGCTTCGCTAAGTGGGCCTGCGATCGACTTAGAGAAGATGCCGATTTTGCCAAAAAAATCATCTTTTCAGATGAAGCTCATTTTGATCTTGGCGGGTATGTAAACAAGCAAAATTGTCGCATTTGGGGCACAGAAAACCCGCACGCATACATTGAAAAGCCGATACACCCAAAACGAGCGGATTTTGGTCCAGACCCAGAGGCATAATTGGGCCATTTTTCTTCGAAAATGAGCAAGGAGTGGCCGTTACAGTCAATGGCGATCGTTATCGGGCCATGTTGAACGAATTTTTGTTCACAAAAATTGAAGAGGAGGATATTGGCAACATTTGGTTTCAACAGGACGGCGCTACGTGCCACACAGCCGAAGCTACACTCGATGTTTTGCGCCCTGTTTTTGAAGATCGCATTATCAGCCGCAGAGCTGATGTCGTTTGGCCACCTCGGAGCTGCGATTTGACACCGTTGGACTATTATTTGTGGGGTGCCGTAAAAGATAAGTGTTACGCCGACAAGCCAGAGACAATTGACGCTTTAAAGAACAATATTCGTGAAGCCATTGGTAAAATACAGCTGCACACAATCGATAATGTGCTTAAAAATTGGACCGATCGTGTAGGCTACTACATGGCCAGCCGAGGCAGCCATTCGAATGAAATTATTTTCCATTATTAACCGGAAGGATAAAACTAATTATCTGTCAAATCAGACATGAGCTAAGTGTTACCATTCACGAAATAAGCACTAGTTGAAAAAAGTTAGATGGCGGACCCTTTAGATCATATAATAGATAAAATTTTGCAACATAAATGTGATTTTTAGTTTTTTAGATTTTTAAATTTTTACTACTCATTCTTTGCTGAGCATTTCCTAAAATTTTACGTAAATATGGATGGTCTACAGTTTTCTATCCATTTTGTGCGTTTTCTTTATACTTGTGTCGCTGCTGTAGTAGGTTTGAGCGGATGTCTTTTTGGAAATATCTAAGTTTTTGTATGGTGCGTACGATCCTCCTATTACAAGTAACTTCAAAGTGGCTGCTAATATTTCTTCAGGTCTGAGTGCATCCCTCTTGTGTGTGTCTTTTCTCATCAAATCGCTTTTCACAGGGGATAAAGCAAGTTGAATTTGGACTTTCTTGAATAATTGCAAAACGAGGCTTCGTCTTCGTCAATTGCCTTGGCACATTCTTCCGAACATTGTTCTTAGACCAATACCTCTCTATTCAGTGTTTCCGATGCTCTTTTTTTTTAAATACGGAGAAGCCGGTACGCTCATAAACAATAAGGGCCACTTTGGTTCTTCTGTGAAATGCAGTTCCATAGGCGAGTATTTCATACTCGTACATATACCTGCCTATACTCTCAAGCCAACGATTGCGTGGTCGGGTGTAACCCAGCGCACATCAGATGCGGCTGACCGCTTCTTGATATTTCCAGGATTTATTGCAGCTTTTTTTTTTTTTTATTATCAGCGCGCGCTCAAGGGGTTTGAGTACCCTTAAAGTTAAGCTTGTTAAGTTTGCAATATATCTGTAAAATTGGGCTGCAATTTGGTAGTCCTCCGATTCTATATTGATCGCTTTGAATTCTCGGACATCTATGATACTATGGGTGCGCCTCCTTTCGATGAAAACATGATTAATTTGGTTGAAGGTGTTCCGATCGGGGATCTTCTATGTTCCTTTATAAATATAGAGGTGAAGTTATTAGAGCCGCTATTAGCTTTGTCCTATTATTCTTAATTCGTTGCCAGACGTAGTATCGTGCTGGCTATACTTTCCGACAACTATCGAAAATGTCTTTTCGTTGTTTTGGTATTAAAACCACTTCAAATGATTTTACGTCATACCTAAAACATATGTTCAGTAGAGGTGCTTTCAGAACAATGTGTTGACAACATCTATATACATATATAAAAATCCCGTGTCACACTGTCTGTTGGGAATGAACTCCGAAACTACTTAACCGATCTTAATAATATTTTGCACACTAATTGGTCAAACTTACCAGATGGGATAGTTTTTGTCTCGATTTATGACCTTAATAATTTGCTATTGCAAATTAAATTAATTATGTGGCAAGTTAAACTATTGTTAAACGTGGCGGTGTATTAGTTATTTGGCATAACACTGCATTATCTTCTGTTATCTAGGTTGGGCTATCATCCAATAAATGGCGCCGTAATGTGTTTGAATATTCGGTTGTAAACCGAAGGTCCTTCGGGAAAACAAAAACCCTTACGAGCACAAAACAAACAAGAAAGTTAGTTCAATGAACTACTATTTGCACCGATTGATGATTAGACATAATCAGGACAACTATATCCTTCGATATCGTCATCTGTACCATCAATACGTTGTGGATATGTACGCTAAGATCGAAAGCGAACGTTTGCGATTTGTTCGGTACAACCAGGCTAAATTACGATCGGAGGAGCATAGTACATCCACTTACGGGATTCCATTGTCGGGAACATCGATGGAAATTTAAGCGCCAATGACATCGTTGATTTCTTTTTTTTTTTGCGTTTGTTGTATGGTGAATGTTCCCGGACCAAGGTCTTTCGAAATTTTTGCGATTGTTCAATACAAATCAAAGAACAAAATTAATCTGAACACGAAAATACTGGGCAATCATCACGACGGTACCAACATCTATCTGAACGATAGTATGACGGCGCACACACGACAGCTTTTCAATGCAGAGAGGAAAACGAAGGCGGAAAAAAATTTCCAATATATGTGGATGAGGAGCAACGCAATTTTTCTGCGCAAGCAAGAAGGAGAAAATTCGATTCGAGTGAGGTGCATGGAGGACCTAAATGGTCTCTAATTTTCTTTAACTTTTTCTCTCTCTCTGTAAGCAAAATCTGAAAATGCATTCTTCTTCTTCTAAATCCTCAGAATATTGTCAAAGCCTCAAGCCAAATAATTTATTCATAATTCACCAGAACATTCGAGGCATGAGAGCAAATTTTAATTACTTCGTAACACATTTAAATGCTTTAAATTCTGAAGCGGACTTTATTATTTTGTCCGAGATATGGATATTTGACAATGAGCTATCTATTTACAATATTCCTTAGAGGTTAGGAACCTGTTGCCAATTGCAATAATACATATGGAGCAGGTGGTGTTGCCGTGTTTGTGAAAAATTCGTTAGTAGCAAAATGTGAAGTAAAGCGCATAAGTAAGAGTAGTACTGACATGATGCAAATCAATTTTAAAATAGGAAACGAAAATTTTACTATTCTCAGTGTTTATCGCTTGCACGAGAACAATTTAAACAAAAGCGTATTTATAAATGAAGTTGGTGATCTTCTTATAGGTATTAACTCAAAGAATTTATTGGTTTTAGGTGACATTAATATAGACATCTTGGAAGCTAACAAAGACTGCAACAATTATATGTTTCTTATGTCTTCATTCAATTGTAAACGAACCTACTCGAATAACAGACATGCATAGTCCACGTCTTTGTAAGATTTCGTAAGAACTTTGTACATGAAATATACAGTGAAGTTATGGATCAAAGAATTACAGATCATTGCTTAACTAAAATACAAGTAAATCATTCAATCCAAGAAAAAAATTATATAGACCATTCCCGGATAAAAAAAAAAGATTTTCAAAAATTAAATAATTACTTAAAATTCGAGTTTTGGGAAGAGGTCTATGAACAAACCAACCTTTCGTTGGCTTATGATATTTTCTTGAATATTTTAAAATTGCATATCGAAAATTCTACCGTATCTCGATGCAGGCCACTTAATAGTTCCAAGTTGAAACGACTTAAGCCCTGGATTACAGAGAATCTACTAAAAAAAAATTGCCAAAAAAAACTCAGTATGGAAAAAATGTAAAAATAACCCTGGGAATCAGATCTTAAAGCAAAAATTTATTAAATTCAGTCAAGACGTTAAAATAGAGGTAAAATCATGTTACGATAAATTTTATTCTAGAAAGTTTGAAAATTGCAGAGGTAATGTAAAAGAGGAATGGAGGGTAGTTAACCATATTCTTCAGAAGGACAAAAAAAGGGAAACGATACTTGAAATCGAAGATGAGAGTAATACAAAAATTGACAACCAAAGGGACATTGCCAACGCTTTAAATAAATATTTTGTTTCTGTTGCCACTAAATCTAAGCCCTACTCACCGCAAACTAATTGCAGATGTGATCTTTATTCAGACTTAGTGGACGCTGTCTCTCAAACTAAAAGTTTCTTCTTCGAACAAATTACCTCAAACGAAATTTATAAATGTATTACGTCTCTGGATAACAAACAATCGTGTACCTCTGATGGTATTACAAATTATATTTTAAAACGCATCGCGTTTTATATCACAGATGTATTATTTTACATATTTAATTTGAGCGCGAATTTTGGTATTTTTCCCAAATCACTGAAAAATGCAGTAAGTTTGTTTCGGACCAACTAGTGAAATCAGCCGAATATCTTGAGTTAACTTGTGCAAAATAATTTGAAATATTCATAATGAATACACGCCAGCAATCACTTAAAGAAAAGTCACCATTTGCTTCCCCACTGACATCGGATAAATCTCCTGCAGCTGGCAGCATATTAAAGCAAAATCAAGTAAACATCAAGCCCTTATATAAAAAACTATCTTTATCTGAGCAACTCCACGAAGTCGAGGCTAACTTGCTGCAAAAATTCAAATCACTGCTTCAGGAATTCCAAACCAATTTCAACGAGAAACTTAGTGCCGCCATATCCTCTCTCGAAACCAAAGTCCAGCAATTTGAGGTGACTTAAGTGAACTTCGTGAGGAAAACAAATTAATAAGAGAAGAATTAGCTGATCTTCATAGAAAAGAAAGACTCAAAGATGTTATTGTTCGCGGTGTACCACGAAAACCTGGTGAGAATCCCTTTGAAGTGGTGAAAACAATTGCCACCAAGTTACGTCACCAAATTTCACCACACTTCGATGCTTTCCGTCTAAAGCCTAAATCTGCTGACGACGATCACTGTCCGTTACTGGTTCGCCTCTCTTCGCACACGGAGCAACGTGCACTGTTAACTGCGTTCCGTGCTCATAAGGGATTAACGCTGGCACAGCTTGAAGACTTCTCTTATGCTCCCAATGTCAGCAGCAAGAACAGTACAGGAAACAACCGCATCTTCATCAACGAGAGCCTCACGCCTGAGAACAGTTCTTTACTACGTTATGCTCTTCAGCTACGTAAAGAGGGTATTCTCTTTTCTGTGAGAACTCGAGATGGCTTGGTGCACGTGAGAAAGAGCAAGGACGACAGCGAAATAAAAATTACTTCAACAACGAAACTCACTTAAATATTTTATCACCAATCAACATTATCTGCTTTTGTGCTGGAGCGCTAAGAAATCGTTAGAACTAAAAGACATATGAAAAATAATGTAATGTATACTATTTTATATTGTAGGTGTGTTATATTTCCTGTCCTTTTTTATTTTAAAATCTGTCATATTAATGTGCAAAGTCTTAAGACAAGTATCGATGAATTTAGGGAACTGTTTTCTTCGCTAAAGGTAGATGTAATATGTGTTTCTGAATCTTGGTTGATCCCTCTTGCTGATGATGGATTCGGCGATGATGACAAATGTGTTGCACTTCACGGTTACGAAATACTTCGTGGTGACAGATCCACAAGGGGAGGAGGGGTTGCAATTTATTATAGATCGGCCTTTAAATGTGAAGTTTTAAAAAGAAGTGGAAGTTCTTCGTGCAGTGATTTTTTGTTTGTTGTAATTTCCGATCGTAATCAAAAATGCTTTATTGGTTGCATCTACGTACCAAGTCGAAACATTGCTCTTACAGAAATCGAAACCGAGCTACTTACCTTTATCCCATGTTATGAGAATATAATACTTTGCGGTGATTTCAATAAAAATCTTTTGAAAAATGATGAGAAAGCAAATTCCATTAAAAATCTTGCTATTAACTGTGGTCTTAATATTGTTCATAACTCCGTTCCGACACATTTCCGAGTACGTTGTCGACCTTCACTTTTGGACTTCTTTATTGTATCAGATGCGACCCTTGTATTATTCCACGATCAAATATCCGTACCCGGCTTTAACTCATCTCATGACCTAATATTTTTAACCTTCGACCTTCACATGAATACTGTACTTCCTCCCAGGTGCTATTTAGAGATTTCAATAATAATAAACCAGCTCTGCATAATGAAGCGTCAATATACCCTTGGCATTTATGTTGGAATCTCGCTAACGTTAATGACAAAATTGCCTTATTCGAGTCGATGGTGTTGGAGCTCTTCAATAAATATGTACCAATAAGGCGGGTGGTTGTTAAGGATCCTGGTTGCCCTTGGTTTACTCCAAATATAAAAAAGCTCATGAAGCTTCGTGACAAAGCCTATCGCAGATGGAAGACTTATCTTACATCTATAAATAGAGCCACCTTTGTTAAGTTAAGAAACTTAACAACTGCAGAGACCCGTAAACAAGAGCAGCGTTATTACACCTCCAAACTTAAAACCAATGCAAGACCTCAAGATCTCTGGAAAAAATTACGTGAGCTGGGAATTACTTCCGACAAAAAATGTTTTACTAGCAATGAGAGAACTGATCCGGATCTACTAAATAGTTTCTTTGTAATCGAACCTTCTCTACCTAATCCTATACCTTCAACTGAAACAGGTCTAAGCTGTGGACCCTCAGCCTACTCAGGTCCAACATTTTCCTTCAAAACTGTTAACAGCGTTGATATCATTTTTGCTGTTAAATCTGTAAAGTCTACCGCTATAGGTATAGATGGTATTTCACTGAAGTTCATCAAAATAATACTGCTGCATGTGGTAGATACGCTCACCCATATCTATAACTGTTGCATTGTTAAATCTTGTTTTCCCTCAGCCTGGAAACTTGCAAAAGTGATACCTATTCCAAAGAATTCAAATCCTTCTGAATTGGCCGACTTTCGCCCGATAAGCATTCTCCCGGGTTTGTCTAAGGTTCTCGAGATCGTCATAAAGAATCAACTTCAGACACACGTAGACTCACTCAATTTAATAAGCCAACCAAGTCACAACTGTGACTTTTACGATAAGCAGATTGATGTCACAGTTGTGACTTTTGGTTTGGTTTAGGAATAAGAGCTGTAGAACTGATTAGAAATTATCTAAGCGGTAGATATCAACAGGTCCATATGAATGGCAAAGTATCAAGCATGCTCAGGCTTCATTGCGGCGTCCCGCAGGGCTCAATACTCGGGCCATTACTTTTCGCTCTGTTTATAAATGACCTACCCCTAGCTTGTAAACATGCGACTGTACATTTATACGCTGATGACGTCCAATTATACGTTTCCAGCCCGCGAACTTGTATACAGAGTTGTGTCAGCCATTTAAATGAAGATCTGGAAGCAGTGCGACTTTGGGCTTCAATGCCTTCCTTAAATGCTAAAAAGACTTTGTGCTTACCAATTGGTAAGAAAATTGGACAAATTGAGGAATACCCAGATGTTTATCTGTCTACCGAAAAAATCTGTTTTTCTATTACAGTCAAAAACCTTGGCATAATTCTTAACAATTCTCTTTCAGCTACTGACCATATCGACGCTGTAATAAAGAAAATTTACGCTGGACTGCGATTGTTGTGGAAATCCGCCCGTTATATACCGACTGCCTTTCGACTCAAACTAGTTAGATCTCTTCTTGTGCCACATATTACGTACTTTTGCTTGGTTTACAGTTCACTAGACTCAGTATGATATAGAAAATTGGAACTTGCATTTAATTCCATAATTAGATATGTATTCCACCTGCGCAAGTTTGATCATATTTCCAGGTATAGGAATTCCATCTTAGGGTGTTCACTTTTAAACTACCTGAATTACCGCAACTGCCTATCCATTGCACGATTGATAACCAATAAGAAGCCATATTACCTATACGTAAGATAAGTTTCCGAGGTCATCTAGAACTTTAAGAATTAATCCTCCAAATTATTTCTATTTAGAATGTAGCCGTCTGTTTTTTTGTTCACTCCGTAAGACTGTGGAACTCGCTTCCATCTGAAATCCGGCGCTCGCTTGGAACAAAAAATTTTAATGATTTTTTATTTGGTTTTTTTAGAGATCATTGAGGCATATAGGAGACAAGCATATAACAATAACTTTGTAAATATGAACATATAAAACAGCCTACACTTTTTTTTTTTTTTTTTCTGCCATAATTTAAAACTTTTTTAGTATAATAGTACTTGTACGACTCTAAATAGTTGCTCTAAATTTATTATTATTATTATTATTATTTTTTTTTTAAGCTGATGAAATTAATTTATTTTTAATTTATTTTTAACTATCCTCTTTTATACTTTTTTGTCATATGTACTGTTAAAAGAGCTTAGCTCTTATTTGTACAATCTGCTTTTTATACTTTATACTCAAATAAATGAAATGCAGAAGTAATTCCTTTGTTTAAAAAGGGAAACCGAAAAAAAGCGAGCCAATATAGACAAATTTCCCTTCTTCCAAACTTTTCTAAATTGTTTGAAAAGTTAATGAAATCCCGCTTTGTGTCATTCTTAAACAAAACTGGGTTTTTAAGTGAAAAACAATTCAGACTTCGTGAAGGTATGTCAACCGAAGATGCAATTATATTCAGGTTTAAATAGCAATCAAAAAACTTTAGCGTTATTTATATTTATAGACATGACCAAGGCATTTGACATGGTCGACCATTGTTATTTCTTATTTATGTAAATTCAATATTCGAACAAAATTTTTGTAGTAATATTACGGCTTTTGCGGACGACATGGCTTTTACATACACAAGCAAAAATCTGTTTGAATCCGTAATAAAACTACAAAAGGATTTGCAAATTTTAAGGCATGAAATTCTTATAAGTGAAATAACGAAGATTATGGGTTGCAGTCTTTCAAATATGGAACTGTTTGATTATAAAGTTTACTTTCACTCTGCTGCATGTGAAAAACTAAGCATGTGCTTACACACATTTGGGAGAAAAAATTTTATAACAAATTCCCCCTGTTCTTCGACCTGCTTCAAAATTGAATCCGTCGATAGCTTTAAATATTTAGGAGTTATAATTGACAAGACCCTAAATTGGAAGACACATGCAGCAGATTTAAAAAAAATAAATGATGTCGGTAACTCGAAACATGTTCTTATTAAAACCATACTGCTCAAGAAATCTATTGCTAATGATATATCATGGACTCGTACACTCGAAACTGCAATACGGCATATCTAGTTGGAGAGGAACATATTCTAGCACCGTTGAGCCTATTGTGATAGCACAGAAGCATATTATTCGAATAATTTGCAACAAAGGCAGACTTGTCAGCAGCTGGCCTCTCTTTCAAGATCTCCATATCCTACCACTTAAACATATTTATGTGTATAAAGTTTTAAAAATGTTCTACATCCGTAGTGGTTTCACATCCACGATCAGAAACTCTAATGAATACAATTTAAGAGTCAATTCTAAAGCTCTTGTTAATGTGCCAACATCCAAAAAGACTCACTACTCTATATTTTGTACCATCACAGCGCCTAAGCTTTTTAATAAATTGCCACACGACATAAGAGTAACAAATGTATGTAACATATTCCTAAACAAATTAAAGAACTGGCTTTTCAAAATAGATAGTTCTGAAGTCAAAAACCTGCTTGTTAGTATTGTTTAGAAAAACTACAAACTATTGTATTATCAAATTTGTAACATTTTTCGTAAAGTTTGCTCTTTCGTTATTGATCTTAATTTTACTTAATTAGTTTTATTATTATATTAATCTTATATTATGAAATTTTTGCGTTTTACCCCACACCACTAATTAGGTTATTTTTGTAACGATCATTCGCCACTAGTCTTAAATGGCTACAGAATGAAATCGCATTAATCTTTTTCCTTTACAAAATGCATTCTTAAAAAAACTTTGTGATCTATTGGAATTTATAATTATTTTGTAAAAGAATAAAGTAAAAAAAAAAAAAATGCATGTCGCGAGTTGCAATTGCTGGAACACGACGATCACTAGCTGATGCAGCGTTGACATCCACGCCGAATAAAATTTGTCAACTATTTGCAATTATTTTGACAACATGCTCTCTAACACAATCGTTCACTTTGTGAGAAAAATACAAGAATCATATGACTGAAGACATATTGCACCGAGTTAGACAAACAGAGCAATGTCCAAATACAGATTGTATAATGAAGCTTTAGTGCTGCATTTATGGATTTTAACTTGCAAACATTTAAAAACAATGTACATCGGTACCTCTCTTTTCTTCCTCCCTAAATTTTCTTGGCCCGCGCTGTGTACAATCACCTTAAGGGTACTCAAACCCCACTTACTCATTATGGTATGCCATCACCTGATCGCCCGGCCACCGAACAGTGATTTGCAACGAGAAAAAGAGTATACCGTCGTTGACTTAAGCTACCGTTATTACGAATTATGAGCCATTACTGACAGCTGAACAAAAAAATATTTATAATCGGATTATGCTGACTGTTGATGGTGAACACGGTGGCTTTTTTTTTTCTCTTAGGCGCACCAGGTGGAACTGGTAAGACATTTTTAATATCGTTGATCCATGCAAAGATATGGTCGCAACAAAAAATTGCATTTCTGTCACTTTGTTAGATGGTGGGCGAACGGCCCATTCAGCATTCAAGGTGTCATTACACATTCATAACAAACCAAACGCAATATGTAACATTAAAAAAAAAGCGGAATAGCTGCAATGTTGCAAAGGAGTTCCATCATAATTTGGGATGAGTACACTACATCACTCGAAGCATTACATAGAACTATGCTAAATTTGAACGGCAACGATTAACTTTTTGGTGGTTGTGTCCTACTACTGTCTGGGCATGTTTAAAACAATCTTTTATATGGCGAAATGTCGAAACACTTCGATTGACCATAAACATGCGAGTACAATTGCAAAATGATTTATCGGCACAAATATTTTCTGAACAATTACTGGCTATTGGAAAGGGTGAAATAGAACTGCATCCAAATACGCAATGCAGCAAATTGCCAGACGTTTTCTGCGCTCTAGTTCAGGCAAAAAATGAACTAATTAACAGTGTCTTCCCGGATATACTCAATAATTACTTGGATCATAATTGGCTCAGTAATCGTGCTATTTTGGCAGTAAAAAATGTCGATGTTGACGTATTCCAATGTCAGAATCTACAATACCATTCAAAAGGCCTCAATTTCCTATTCGTTTGTCTTTCGCGATGGCTATAAACAAGTCTCAAGGCCAAACAATGTCCATTTGCGAATTGGACTTGGAAAATCCATGTTTCTCCCATGGGCAACTACGAGTATATGTTGCATGCTCACGTGTGGAAGAACAATCGAATTTATTTGTATAAGCAAAAAACAAGTTAACCAAAAATACTGTGCACCGATTAGCGCTTAGTTAAATTCAAATTAGAAATTCTTATAATTCAACGTACATATACGTATTACCAATATATTTACCTCATTTATGAAGAAAATTAAATTTGTATATGTTATCAGTTAAGAACTTTGTAGATTACTTATTTATAACAAACTGTACTTGAATATGAGATGAATAAAATGTACCGAAACAATTTGAATTTGACATAATGTGTCTCCTTATGCTTATGTTTATGCACAGTCAAAACACCAAGGCGCCTTCACTTATCGCTTATAACAAATAAAGGGTTTTCCAATAGGGACTTGACATCTTTGAATTTAATTTGTGAACGCAATCTTTCACTAATCATCAAACTGTCACTGTCAATTTATTCAGTAAACTCAGCATTTTCATCATGGTAAAGTACACGAACGAGCAACGTCTGCAAATTTCTACCGAAATTCGGAGTCGGTGACTGCAACTTTAAGAGCGTTAACTCCAATTTTCGGTCGTAATTCTCGCCCTAGTAGACAGGCAATAACAAGTTTAGTGCACAAATTTGAGTCTACGTATTCGTTGTGTGATGTTCCCGTATCAGTGAGATAACGGGTTGGTCGAAGTGTCGAAAATATCGCTGCCGTTCAGGCGTCCATAGCAAACGATCCAAATCAGTCAATTCCACGGCGTTCTCAAGAATTGGGCATCGCTCAGACCACATTATGGCGTATTTTGCGTAAGGATCTTGGTTTACACCCATACAAGATCAAGCTGACTCAAGAATTAAAGCCGATGGACCATTTGAAACGACGTACGTTCTCCGATTGGGTTCTGGAGAAGATGATGATGATGAATTTCATCGCAAAATCATCTTCAGTGACGAAGCTCATTTTTGGCTCAATGGGTTCGTCAATAAGCAAAATATGCGTTATTGGTAGGGTGAAAATCCACATGTGCTTCATGAATCACCACTTCATCTACAAAAAATAACTGTTTGGTGCGGTTTGCATTGGGCCGTATTTTTTCGTCGACGATAACAATCGTCACCTTACTGTGAATGGTCAGCGTTATCGCGCCATGATATATTCCTTTGCTGATGACAGTACTCTCTGCTTTTCATATTCGTTCCCGGACTCACGGCCCTGCTCGACGGCTGTAGTACGAGAACGGCAGCGTATGCTAAGCTCATTAAATTCCGATATCAACAGCATAACCAATTGGGGAACTATCAATAGAGTGAAATTTAATGCTTCCAAAACACAATGCTGTCTGCTGTCTTTAAAGCGAAATTTAAACACCCAGCCATTATCTATGAATGGCACTTGCATCGTCGAAACCGAAAAACTTTCCATTCTCGGTATGTGTGTCAATGACAACTTACGTTGGAATGACCACATATTTGATGTCGCCAAAAATGCTGCGAAATGTCTAGGTTGCCTCAAGCGATGTAAGAAATATTTTACCCTCTGATCTGGCCTCAATATATAAGGCATTCATCCGCCCAAAATTGGAGTACAACTCCCACATCTGGTCAGGTGCTCCTAAAACATCTCTGCACCTGCTAGATAGGATTCAAAACCGTGCGATAAAACTTATTGACGATACTAATATCAGTCAATCAATGGACACCCTCGAACACCGACGAAATGTCTCGTGTCTCACTTTGTTTTATCGCTATTTCCACCACCAGTGCTCCACTGAAATCGCCAGTAGCATTCCGCCCATTCAAACTTTCAACCGTAACACTCGTCTCGCTATGAATGCTCATCAGTATACCCTCAAGCCCATTTTCGGACGTACTCTAAAATATCGTGATTCGTTCCTAAGCCGTACAACTCGTTTATGGAATGCCCTGCCGATCTCTGTATTTGCTGGTCGTTATAACTTGTAAACATTTAAAAACAATGTACATCGGTACCTCTCTTTTCTTCCTCCCTAAATTTCCTTTGCCCGCGCTGTGTACAATCACCTTAAGGGTACTCAAACCCCTTGAGCGCGCGCTCATTATAAAAAAAAAAAAAAAAAAATCACCGATTAATTTTGGCCCGAATTGGAAGATATGGACTTGGACGATATGTGGTTTCAACACAGCACACGCTACAATCGATTTATTGTAGAGTAAGTATGGTGAGCGTGTTATCTCAAGACATGGTCCAGTCGATTGGCCGCCTCGTTCGTGCGATTTAACGCCGCTTTACTGTTTTCTGCGGGGCTACGTTCAGTCATTGGTTTATGCCAACACGCCGACGACGTTGGAAGAGCTCAGAGCCAACATTGGACGCAAAATAGAGGCCGTTTCGGCAGAAATGTGTGGCCGAGTCGTTGAAAATTCGGTCCAACGAATCGACCGCTGCAAACGTGCCCGCGGTGGCCATATGAACGAAGTCGAGTTCCATTCATAAATGTTTTGATTGTACTTCAAGCCGATAATAAAGTTTTTGAAATATCTCAAATGCTTTGCGTTTTATTTAAAAAAAAAATTGTCAAGTCCTTATTGGAAAACCCTATACATACTTAAATAGTTGCTGTCTCTTTTCTATATAGTGCAGTCACAGTTTTTCATCCTCTTTGTCATCGTCCAGCTAGCCCATTCCAACGCACTTTCCGGATGGTATTGAATAACAGTCTGGAGCCTCCGCTAGCTGCTTGGCATGGAACCCTTTTACTAAAGATACTGGATATTCTGGAGCCAGTAACCTGCTTCCGGATATGGGATCTGCTGTTGACCACTTGTATTTGAGCGTCCTGACTAGTCCTAAACGTACTCCATAAGATTTCAATTATTTTACGGATTGGGCAATCAAAACGACATTTTGGGCATTTCATTTACAATGTAAGGACTTAGGCAATTTTTTTTTTAGTTTTTTAAAATTTTAACCACTATTTAACAATATGTATAAACAAACAACAAAGGCTTGAGGTGGTTTAGTCTTCCCAATTCCTGAAACACTGTTGTAAGTCCTCGTGAAGTTTATCGAAATCTGCCTTGACCCTAGCTTTACCATCCTTGACGGGGTCCTTGAACTTCATAGAAGACAATTGGTACATAATTCTGCCCATGGCCTTCCTGACCACGTTCCATGTGATCTTGTTATCGGATTAAGCGGTCTATTCAACTGAATGGCCATATCGTAAAATGCAACGATGCTTCTCAGCATACCGACTGTCTTGTAGAATGGGCAGAAACGATCGTATGAGGAGTAGGAGTTTTGTTGTAGGAAATCGTCCTTGAGCTGTTTAGTAACCTCTTATCGATCTCAGTCAATGAAGCCTTACCGACGAGTTGTACAATTTCCGAAAGATCTTCTTCCTCTTGTAGGATTTCCAAAGCCCTTGTCGTAGAATTCATCTAGGGCACGCATGTATTTACTGTGTTGATGGAAGGGAAATGTTTGCGTTGAGCCAGTTTCTTATCCAATCCGCAGAACACTGTACAGTACCAAGTGTAGCAGAAGTGACAGAATCTGAGAAATCACCACCAGGAGTTGATACATCACCGAAAATGGAAACGGAACCTTCACGTTCTGGGTTATCCAAACTCTTGACACGACCGGCACGTTCGTAGAAAGAGGCTAAGCGGGCACCTAAGTAGGCTGGGTAGCCAGAATCGGCAAGCATTCCAGCGAGACCACCTGAAATTTCACGAAGAGCCTCAGCCCAACGAGAGGTAGAATCAGGCATCATGGGTACGTTGTAACCCATATCACGGAAGTATCCGAACAAAGTGACACTTGTGTGGATGCAAGCTTTACGAGCAGGTACAGGCATGTTAGATGTGTTGGCAACAAGAGCGGTACGTTTCATGATCGATTCGGTGACACCATCAATTTCAACTGACAACTCGGGAAAATCACGAAGTACTTCAGACATTTCGTTACCACGCTCTCCGCAACCGACGAATTGGAGTACTTGGACAAGGCTTTTGAGATGAAAATTTTACCACAACCGGAAGCTCCGGGAATGGCAGTGGTACCACCTTGTACGCAAGGTCAGAAGTGAATGATTAGCTGGTAACTTCTTAGTAATTTGACGTGGTTGACGTGTACAGGCCAAACTTGCAAAATACTGTATTTGCTGATCTCACCATCGAATGCGGTTTATAAAACAACATCCTCGACATTGCAGTTGCCAGCTGGTGCAATATAACGAACTGTACCCATGGCGCGAGGTCCAACGATCATCTTGTGCTTGACGAGAATATTTGCATATACCAAACCGTATGTCACCTCTGATAATGTGTGATCCAACTTTTACGTTGAGTGGATTGAATTCCCATGCAATCGAACACCCTTTGATATGTAAATGGAGTTGGTCAGATCGTTGATGTCTTTCAGTGAACGTTGAATACCGTTGAAAATGCTGCCGATAATACCGGGACCTAATTCAACTGAAAGTGGCAGATGTTTCTGCGTATACCTGAATTTTGGCTATGTCACCTTCGAGACGAATGATTTCACCAACTAGCTCGAAGTAGTCGATACGCACCAACTCGTACATAGCTGATCCAAACATGCATTCGGCTGTTACGACGGGACCGGATACGGCAAAGACACGTCCATAGATGGACTCCTGCTCCTCATCATCGCAGCTTGTTCGTGAACTCGCTAAGTTGAATTGAAATCGAAAAAAGATTTTAAATTTTTTCTTGTGATTTGGCTTTTTTTTGAGTCCGCACTTGAAGCGAGAAAACGTTGCGTTTCACCAACAGGTAACCTGACTAAAAGTCTGGTAACATTTCTGATGAATCCACGACAGAAATGCACCGAAAATGGCTCATGGAATAGGGACTGGAATATCTTCTGTTCATTTGAAATCTACTATGTAGCTATAAGGCTTCCTAAACACTGAAAAATATAGCTGTCTTTCTTTGTCTCCAATAGATATGATTCTGATCTGACCAAGGCAGAAAGCCTATGATAAATCAACAGAAGGAACATACGTTATTGGAGTCCTAAATTGACAAAAATAAAAGGTCAAAAGGGAGAAGACGGTTCATAACTGTAATGCCATGCGAAAAGCAACCTCTGGTACCTACTTGATAAACTTTATTGATTAATTGATTGGAGTGCATCTAAAAGGATAACGCCATGTGTCAGCATCACTTGAAAAGAGGTGTGTACACACTCACCTCCTATTCGATCACAAAATCTAAATCAACAGTCGGAGTTTCCAGCTATGATGTGCATAATATTGTACCAAGCCATAAGGAAGCTTGACAAAATTTCTTTTTGCACAAGTCGAGCGATATTGAACATAGTTGACATCAACAGGGAAGGCGAAATCGTTTCTGTGTTATGAATTTCCGACAAATTAATTGTTCATCTCTTGGACTTGTTTCTCAAATTGCAGTCCCTGCATTCCTTTCTCCTTCTCCAAAAGCAATTTCCGTTCGAAGTCTCTACTTTCGTAAGTCAAATTTCATTCACACTTAATTGGACAAATGCGATTATCTGCTTTACGTAGATTTTTGCAACTTCCACCATTGCTACTGCGATACATTTTCCAAGACTAAGATCCGACATCGTACATTTGTCTCCAACAACCGGCCGTGTTACCAAGTTCATTTCTAAATCGCATCATAAATAAACATTCCGCCACCCATTACGAAAAATATCCAAAAGATCTGTACATGCAGATACATCCTGTGCCTGTCCCGTGAAAGTAAACAAATACTGTTGCAGGCATCGGATAGATAGATATGCGCGCGCAAAAAATTTCATAAGTAATGGCCCCGCGACCAACATCCGGATACTACAACCAAATGGGAACCAAACTGCAAGTCGAAACGAGGCGCCCCCCGAAGTAGATTTATGATTAATTTAATAAATTCAAAGTAAGGCCAAATGCTGGTGTCCCAATGGAATTGCTGCCACTAGCCAACAACAAACGTTCAATCTCTCTTTCTGAAGAGTGAATGGATTAAGGTGTCATTGGAGCCTGTTGTACTATGGATCTGTGTTACGCTCTAATCCAAATACAGGCGCTTTAATAATAATATACAAAAAAAAAAAAAACACCAGCGAATCGGGAAATTGGATTTCCTCTCCAATTTATATCAATGTGTCAACTAATACACCACAGGCGACAAATCGTGATTACACATTACGAGTACACATTGCCATCGTTCGCACCGCACATGCAGTTCCCATTTCTATACCCCATTACGGTTCCAAAAAGACGCCACCTTGGTAAAAGCGCACCGCAAAAGTTGCATCTGCAACTCATATTGCAGGTGATGGTGTGCCATCTTAACCACCATATTGATACTCACCGCCGCCGGAGGCGTTGGCAAAATTGGGTGCAAGTGTTACTTCAACCGTAGAACAGTGTCATTCTGTTATCAAGACAAGTAAGTTTGCCTCCTGGCCAAGCATCCGGAATTCGCCACTAAAACAAAAAAGGGGAACGCAACTCAATCTGATGGATATTCCGTACACACTATGCCAGTAGGATAGTCGTAAAGTCAAAGCCACAATAAGTGGACTCGGCTAAGGTGGGCGTCAAATTGCAACATTTACCCCAATGACAACAAATGACATGGAGTCTTGGGTTTCACATTTTGAAAGTAGGTGGCTGAAACTTATTGTTTGGAGGACTCTAGCGTGGGCTTCCAGATATGCAAACAAACAAAGTTAAGTCTGATGTTGGTGCTGGTGTAGATACGGGTGCAGATACTGGTGTTGAGGAGGAGAAATTCGTTTTCCCTCATTATGAGATCGGCTTCGAGTATGACTTTGACTATGGCTGCGTTGTTGGAGTCGTTGGAAATCTCCTCCACGCACAGCAGGTTGCTGTAAATCACAGAAATTTCCGTTTAATTGCAGAGCTGTGGCTCCAAACACAGGCCACAGGCTGGTTGGTGCACTTCATTTTCAATTAACAGATCTAACAAAATCGATTACGATGGCAATGACTTGAATTAATTAACGCACGAGGATCAGGCGTATCTTTAGCGGTTAAACATGGCCGACGACGGGGCATTTTGGTGTTAGAGCAATAATCATGCTCCACAGGTGTAATACAAATGCGCAAGGATAAGATCGAACGAGTTCAAGTGGCATACTCTGGAATACACAGCAGTGTATGCAACTTCTATTCCAGCGTCGTCGGAGGTGGCATGGCGTCTTTGAAATAGTAAAATCCAATTGCGTGCATTAATTTGATTTTGAGTTAATCCTAACAGGTTGGTGCATTTTATTGACATTGTTACTCAGTTTCTGGGTTCCTTGGAATCTGGTTTTCAGCCAAATGGCTTGGCTGACTTGGCCACCTTTTCACGGCTGGCTGGAGTGCATGTGAGTGCGGCGCAACTACGAGCACGTACAATACAACTCTGTGCAAATGCAATGGAGGGAAACCTGAGATGGTGATCCGATTTTTATGCTTAGGTCGAAGTCATAGTTGTATTCGTACTCGTGGATTACATTTCCTCAATAACATTTTGGTGAGAACTAGGGTGAATTAACATTTGGGACGCGATACGCGAATTACCTTGTTCTTGACTAGAGCTGATGACGGTTGGAATCGGATTCGGATTCGGATTCATATTCGAACTCGGATGTGCGTGTTTGAGGTGCAGTTGGTTTTAATTTGTGACGCATAGATTGGAATAACATTTCCATTGAGTTGCATGATTTTTCTTTCTCACCTTGAGCTTGGTGCCAGTGCTTTAGAATAGGTAGTGTAGTATTTAAGGAGCGAAAATTCAGATAAATTATGATTATGACTTGCCGAGGAGCTCTGTTTGCGAGCCAGGAAATGGCCTGGTTTATATTTTGTCAAATCAACTTATGAACACCATATTATTGAGGGCTCGGATCCGACATATTTCCCTATACGGATCAGAGGTTTACATGATTTATGTTCGTTCTAGATTAAGTTTAGGATTAACCTACAGTTTAACGCGCAGAGTAACTTGTGGTATTCGTCTGCTACTGGAGGCAGTCTGTTCAGTGTTCATCATTGGATATTCTTCTCCATTTCTAATCAATACAAACAGGCCCATATATGAGTACAGAGTAAAGAATACTTTCAATGGCCAGTGTAAGGACCATACGTCTGCCCCGTAAATCAAGACCGGATAAGAGTCTTATACAAAGAGTTGCCTTGGTCGGCTTTCAAGGCTTTTCTAGATACTTTATTGCCCTCATTAGCCCATAGAAGTAACGATTTCGATCCTCGTTGGCACTCTTATCATAGGTTAGGTATAGAAGTATAGCGTATCTATTTGTAAGTCTGAAAATCGAAACCATTGTGAAAATTGAAGACGTCAATTGGTCTATAGGTATGGTAATGCTTTGCTCGGCAGCAATGCCTATCGCCCAGAAGCTCTGCTATAAATGACATCCTTTTCGAATTAGTCGCCTAATAGCTCATAGATCTTATCAAGTAGGTTGTAGAAATAATCTTCGTTAACTTTATCTGTCAGCCACTTTGCTGATTTCTTCACTTAAGTGCTTAGATATATAGTTCCTGAGAAAAGACTTAACACATAAAGCACAATATATAGCAAGTCTCTCCAACTGCTGGGCTATGCTGAAGACAGAAGGGTCTTACGAAAGGTGTTGTTGTAGATGTTAATTGAGGATAAGGTGAAATTCTTTCTGTTTACAAACCATGATTTAGGTTAGGATAGGTTAGAGCGGTTCTCGTTCAGATGCATTGTAGGTCCATTGTCATAAGACTGATAGCGTGATGCCCTAGCTACTCTTGGAACCAAGGAGATAAATTTGTCAAGATCAGTGATCTTCACGATATTAGAAGCTGCCCAGTAATTGCAGTCTTATACGTGCCTAGGCAAGGCAGTTACAAAGGAAGTGTTAGGCAGTATCCTCTTTCTCTTCGTCATTATATCCCAGTGCTCCGTGATTGTACTCGTGACTTCTCCTGAGGATGATCAGGTCACTAGATCGCTTGAAATTAAGTATTTGTTATATTGATCTAGACAGGTCTTTAAAGCACTTGAAAGTGCGTCGTGTTGTTTTTTGGCGTAGGACATTGTGGCTTGACGTTGTCAATGACAATCTCTGTTTGAATGACCACATGTTCGATGTCGCCACAAATTCAGCGAAGTTTCTAGCGATGCAAGAAATAGTTTTTCCCCTTCTAATCCAACCTCAATACATTTATAAGGCATTTATCCGCTCAAAATTGGGTTACAATGCCTACACCTGATCAGGTAGGTGATGGTAATATAACACAGTTAATTGACACCTTCGAACACCGACTAAACGTCTCCTTTCTAACCACTGGTGGTGAAAATGGTTCATTGAAATTGCCAGTAACATTCCGCCCCTTCAAATCTTCAACCGGAACATATGCCTCGCTATGAATCCTCATCGGTAAACTTAAGCTCACTTGCGGACATACTCGTACTTTGATATATCGCAATTCTTTTCAATGCCGTTCAACTCGCTCGGCAGGGAAGAGCTATTTATTTCCCAGTCATTATAACCTGCAAACATTCAAAACCAACGTACCTGCACCAATCATTTGATATCGCGCTAATTATGAAAAAAAAAAGTTCTTGGGGATCCTGGTCTTACTAGTTCATGTGTCATGTTCATGTGTGTGTCTCGGAACCCAACAGATTGTAATCTTGAGGTGCTTAGCCATATCTTTGTGGGATCCGCGGTAATCATCATAATCATCATAATAATCATTTATGGTGTCTGATCGCTGATTGTTAGTGTATTGCAATATTCAACGCGGCTATCAGATTCAGACTGAGCAAAGCAATGGCCGGATAGACAGCTCAAACACCGACTTGGAAGTTCATACAAAATGTATATGCAAAGGTCCTCTTAGAGGCTTCTGTGAAGATGAAATTACTTACTTAACGGGTTCTCGACAGGTGAAGAGTCCCTACCTGAGACACTGCAGTCTCCCATCCTCTGCCATCCCGGGCACCCTGCTTCCTTTTTTCTTGACCAAGCGCTGTGGCATCCGCGATGACTTGGTTTTTTAAAGAGATTCGGTCTTCCTTGTCGTCTCGAACTTGGGAGCTTTGAATCTAAGATCCTCTCAACTGTAGCATTATTGTCCATTCGCTCGATGTGAGCGAGCCAATGTAGTCGACGTATTGTGACTTTTTGGACTGCATTCACATCTATCACGGCATGCTGGGAATCACCCAGCTGACCCAGTAGCTGAAAGGACCTGTTGAAGATAGTGCCTTCCGTGTTGACACCTGCCTTGCTCACTATCTGCTCCAGAATGAGATTGAAGAAGTCATATGATAGCGCATTTTCTTGCCGACATCCGGTGCATGTTTGAAATAGTTCGGAGGAGTAGTTTTCCAGCGTCACGCGACACATTTGGATCAGTTTTGCCGGGATACCGAATTCGGCCATCGCCGTATGAATACTATCATATGCGGCTTTGAAGTCGATGAAATCTTTTCTAGGATTTGTATTAGTGTGAAAATTTGGCTTATAGTCGATCTGTGTTCACGCAGAACGTTGGATAGGATCTTATATGCGACGTCAATCAGGAATATGTCTCGATAGTTCTTGCCTTTTTCGTAAATGGGGCACATGGAGCTGATAGTCCAGTCATCGGTCATGCTTTCTTCCACCCATACTTGGTTGATGATTTGGTGCATGCATCTAACCAAAGCATCGCCACCGTATTAGAAGAGCTCCACTGGTAGCCCATCAGAGCCTGCGGCCTTGTTGTTCTTAAGCTTTTTTATAGCCAAGCCGACTTCTTCTATACTGGGTGGTGGATTCTGATTCTTTATGGACTGGATGTGGGTTCTTTTCTTGCCCTATCACCCTCTCTACATCTCTACATGATGCCCATTTAGTAACTGCTGGAAATGCTACTTAAACACATCTTGGCCTTCTCGTAAAGCCACCGGATGTTGTTTCGATCGCGGGACTCTTCAATCTTCTTGAGCTGGGAGGCTGATCTGAGATCTTCTTCTCCTGGCTCGATACTCTTTTCTCGCTGCCCTTGTTTTGCGCTGCATCTTCTTATGTGCATCTTCTGTCACCTTTTTTTGGTATACGCATTCATCATGATACCACGGGCTCTTTCTCTTTGGTGGCTGGTGCCCTACAGTCGTTTCGGCTACCTCCTTAATGATTTCGTGATATTGGCACCACTAATTGTCGGCATTTCTGGTGGGTGACTCACTCAGGCGCTCTCTGTCGACTCTGGCTTCTCCAGGTGTGCTTAGGCATCCAACGTCGAATTTCTTCTGCTGGGCACTTCGCAGCTTCTTCTCGTTAGACAGTCGAGCTCTGAATTTAGCCGCAACAAGAAAATGGTCAGAATCGACGTTTGTCCCTCGGAATGTGTGCATCGCATCGATTAGCACATGATCGATTTAGTTGGTGGTTCGACCGTCTGGAGAGAGGCATGTTGTTGTGTGGATCCTTAGCCTTGTAAACCTAGTGCTACATATCAACGTATCACGAGCTGTTGCAAAACCGATTAGTCGGTAGCCGTTGTCTGTTGTCGTTTCGTGGATTCTGTGCTTACCAACTATCCCGCCAAAGATGTTTTCCTTTCCGACTATAGCATTGAAGTCCACGAGCACAATTTTGACATCATACTCCAGAAAAGCGCTGTAGGCTCCATCCAGGAGGTTATAAAACTCCTTCTTGATAGGGTCTTCTCCCTCATCGGTAGGTGCGTGTGCACATATTAGCTTATGACTTGGAAGGTGCCTTTGATGCAGATCACAGCCAGGCGATCACTTATCGCCTTGAAGTCCATGACTTTTTCCATAAACCCATTTTCCATGACGAATCCGCATCCTAATAGATGCAATTCTTTATGGCAGCTGTAATAAATGTCGCAATTTTTCCTATCCATCGTATCGCCTTGTACCCCGTGAGGATAGATTCAAGCTTTTGAGTAGCACCTGTTTGTACATTCCAGGTACATACTCTCAAATCGTAGTCTATTGACGTTCCAGGTCCAGTTGCCATCTGAGGAGATTCATTATCCGAGGCTGGTTGTGTCTCTCTCATAACACTAAGTTTTTTGACATGGTCGGGAAGATACCGATACGGCGTAATCCCCAACCTGGAGGGCCAGGCCCTTGTTTTGACCTTAGGACAGCAGGACGGATATTACGGTGCCAGTAACCCACTTCGGGTTATAAGCGCTGCCGTTGGCCCATTAAAGGGGTCTCCTGTTGAAGCAGCTCATATAGTTATTACACTTAGTAGTTTGGCCTAACTGGAACTGTAGATGCCACCGTTGATTCCATCTAGAGAATTCGTCTGCTGCCGCCTGGAACAAGAAGAAGTAGAAGTGCCTAAGTGAGAAGACACTCCTCCCCCCTTCTCTCATCCGCTGCCACCATTGACCTTCCAAAGGGGTTGGCTACCTAATTGCCAGTTGGTTGTGAGAGGCTAAGTGAGAACGCTTGCGTAACCATTGCATCGCATCACTACCCTTTAACAGGCGAAAATTACCTTACTGAAAAGAACTTCTGGAATCAGGTAATTGAAGGCAATTTCAGATAAGTGGGAGAGGCCGAGATGCAGCAAGAGTATCTCTAAGTCTGAGTGCAGAGTTAATTGTAATATGCATGCCGAACATGTTTGTAGGTAGAAAATGGAGCAAAGTTTGAAAATCTGCTGCTAGAGAGGTTTTTAATGCGCTAGTGATGCATATCCAGGCAGTTCATTGCGTTTTTTCTAACATGTTGCTGTAAGTCCACCTATCTAATGCTGGCCAAAAAACAACCATACGGTAAGTGAGGATTGGTCTCAAAACCGTGTTGTAGGCCCCAGTGCATGACCTTAGGTTGTAGATATCGCCTTGTGCCTTCTTTCACGGATAGAGCGTGTTGTCCAGGATGAGGTCTCGAGAAACTGAGAGAGCTCCCGTTTAATTTGGATTGGACGCTGCAGTAAATCTTGATTTTTCTTGCGAAGAGGATCAAACCATAGGTTGCATTTATGACTACTGTTGAGAGTGAATGGATCAAACATAAAATCAACGAAGATGCAAGAATGTTTGTCAATTATGGCTCGGGCCAATATGTCGGGGAGGACTCTTTTCTAACAAGTTTATTAGCCATTTTATGGTATTTACTATCTGGTTTCATTTTTCTAGTTATTACGGAGAGACTTTCCAATAACAAAAGGAATGTGTACCAATGTTTTGGCTCCACCGACTACTGAAGAGTTGGAAAAACTTTGTGCCACTAACCCTGTCGTAAGTACGTGTAAATAAAGCTTTTTGCAAACACATATGGAAATAATCACAGCGCATTTGGAATGAACCATTTCCTCATTTCGAGCTTTATGAGGTCTTTAGGTTAACTGAAACCACGCCCAAATGGTATAGTTTTACACAAGCTGGACAGACGTAGACAATAGACTATCGTACAAGGAAGCAAACAAAATACCAAAAGTGCTTTTTTCCAAACAACTAGCTATCCCGTGAGATATGACTTTGAAATACAATATCTTCACAGATTTGTAAATCTAAAGAGGATATCCGTTTCCTCTGGTGTGCTCTATTCTATCCATTGTTGGAGCAGAAGATTTCTATTTGTCTACACCAAGTGACAAAAGCACCATCCATCCGCTTGTGGTTTAATGGAACGAACCGTGTAAGAAGATTTGAGTCCAGAAATAAAATCTCTGAACTTTAAAAGACGACTTCTATCATTTCAACTATCACAACCCTCATCCTCTTAGTGGATGACTATATTTCATAGGGTGGACGGAGAGACTTTTTGCCTTCCTGTGAATAGAATTTCACATTATAACTTGTCACTTGAGTGAAATTCACTTTATATTACGATTGTTGTAGATCCGTCAGGCGTATCTGTACCTAAGAGTACTACACCCAACACTTTGATTCCATTGTACCTGGTTAGTCGGCGATTTAAAAGCAACAACATGGAAAAAAAAAAGTTGGAATTGGAAACATTTGCACAAACACGATATCGGGTTCCAAGTTGGGGGAGTAGCTACGAGTACACGTCGCAGTGCATGGAAACCAAAAAACATTAAAAACACTGTTTGGTCTTGCGGGGGGTGTAGGATCTTTTTTTTTTGTTCGTTTTTTTTTTTGTGGAAAATATAATCCACCACCATGTGAGGTAAGGTAAACTTTGGCGTTTTGAGTTTGCTGGTGGTGGTGTTTTGTGATGTTGTGTGTTTGTTAGTTAAGTGAGTCTTGTGGGAACACAAAGAGGAGATTTGCCAACAAAGTCCATTTGTATCAGGTACAGACAGCTCAATGCTATTGTCAGTGTCAATTGGCTACAAAAGCAATCTAAACGCCGCCACTGTCGACAATGTCGACTCATGCACAAGTAGTGTTTTGGCTTTGAGTATTCGACTTAATATCCTTAAAATGGAGAATGGAATGTTTAGGTCCTAATTTCTTATGGTAATGTAAAGAAGTAACGGGGAAGGAGATGCGGCTTGTGGTGAAACATTTTACCCTTTGAAACACCGTGCACGATTTTGTATTTTATTTTGGTGGACAATTACTCACCGACACTAGACCTAGCAACTATTGTCTGCCATGAGTCCTTACATATATGTACTTGGTAATCTTTTTCAAAATTAGTGGGGTTCAAAAGATTTGTATGCACATGAAAATCTCAAAAAGATGGCCGAGGAGTCGTTTAGGAAGATGGATTGCGATAATCGATAAATTATTTGGCAAATCATCAACGATATGACTGGCTTGAACAAACCTTATCTAAAAAGTTGGCCTCATTCAATGCTCACAATATTGAGATTAATATTGAGATTAATATTGACGCTAAATACGTCCTGACTGAGTGAGTATGTGTATGCATTTATGTACTCCAGTTGGTCCTTGAAATTGTGACAATCCATTAGTCTTCTCGCCCGTGACACAGTTATTCTGTAAACACCAACCAACCGACTCGAACAGAGTGGAACCACAGGAGACCATACAGAGCGTGGCCGCCACCGGACTGGTCGTTCGGCCGAGAATATCGCGGCTGTGGCTGCCGATGTCGGGTAATCTCCCGTTTTGACGATTTGGCATGGCCAGCAAGATCGCCCGATTTAACCATTCCAGACTTCTTTTTTTGGGGCTACATGAAGTCGCGGGTTAACGCCAACAAGCCTCAGACAATCGCAGGCCTTAAGGAGAATATTCGATAGAAATGCGAACAGTTATCACCAGAAATCTTGGGGAAAGGCATGGCTACTTGACGGATATAATTTTTTCCATTTAACAGAAAAAAATTGTAAAGGTCCTTGAAATTGTAAAGATTTCCATCACTCAAAATCATTTTTTTTATTTAGTAAAAAAGTAATTCAAAAACAAAATTGGATGATTAATTTTGGGCCACCTTGTATGAAAATCATTTGAAAAAAAGGAAAGGACGTACGAAAGACTTACTTACGGCACAAAAAGGTGAACGCGACAACTCCCCTGTGGTAGCGTTTTAAAAAATAACCCCGTTGCCGTAATTTTCTCCGTCCCTATTGGAACACGACCAATATACGAGTAAGAAGATTCCTGGCTATTTTCCGATTCCTTACGTTGCACATATGGTCATAGTAACATTTTTGCAGCACTCCCAGATGGACTGATGACGTCCTAAATACATGGACTGCAACATGAAATCGATTTTGTGACCTTTTAGAAAGAATGGAAATTAGATTTTCAAGAGCTGCCCTCTGTTATTTAACTCCTCGAATTGGAGAAAGAGGCTTGTAAATCATCAATCTCATATATAGGGTAATCACTGCGGAGCTCAACTGCGTGACCAGGCCACAACTGAGAATTTTTCATTCTTGCGGACGGTTGCACTCTAAATGGTTGAATTTTCAAGGTATAATACCTTACACAGCAAAGCATTGAGTGAATTGACATTGGTTAACTTATTTAGGCGGAGCTACAGTTCCAAGTGAACTTAAACCTCTCCACCCAGCCGTGTAGTTTGCTAACTGCTTCCAATTCGGCAAGTTTGGTTGGCTGAGGTTCCTCTCCGCTTGCGCTCACCACCTGAAACGAGATCTTCCTCTAATGCGTTCGATGGATTAAAAAACTTTCCGAGCTGAAACGTTGGTGTCCGCTCTACATATCCGATCCATATAAGCCGATGAATTCGTTGTACAGCCCCCGTATATGGTATTTCTCTTCTCTCGAAACGACCAAGTACCTCCTTATTAACTGCGGAGCCTAGGTAAGCAAAATAATCGAAGTTTGACATTTTCTCCGAATTGTCGATGTTGTGTGTCCTTTCTCGATGGTATCCTGTACTTAGTTTTTCTCTCGATTACTGCCTGACCCATATTTTCTGCGGTAGCAAAGCACAATTGAGAAGATATACGAGTAGGCGATGTTGCGCAAACTAATGCCTCTGTTGACTAGAGTATCTCTTTTCTTCAGGATCAGCTTTACAATTCTGAGGTAATATTAGATGATTTAGTGAATGGTCTTCAAAAAGTAATCTCCCGCCGCGGCCTTAATCAGCTCGGCAGGCAAGTCGTCAGTACCGGAAGCGTTGTCATGCATAAGTTTAGATATCTGATTTCCAACTTCGTTGAGGACGAGAGGACAAATTGTTGACCTTTATTGGCCCCAGTTTGAATGGTTCGTTATGACTGCCAACGGAGGATGGTTGCGCCGTTTAACAGGCGGTGGAAATGTTCTTCCAGACCATCAGCACTGAATGCAAATCTACCATTACGTTCCCTTATTTGTCTTCCGTTCGTATTTTGTTAACCTGGAAATGCAATTTTTTTGTTTTTTTTTTATAAGTAGCGCGCGCTCAAGCGGTTATTATACCCTTTTCTGCCACAGAAGCTGTGACTTTTTACCAGCTTTGTCAATGTTTCGGGACAAAATGTGTTGAGCGAGGTTAAGGGACACTTGATCGTAACGACTCTGGCCAACGGACTTAGGCTTATTGAATTTAAGGTGGGACGAAATATTACTATAGCAAGTACACGATTTTACTCATCTCAATATACACAAGGGGACTTGGCGGTCTCAGGATCAATTGATCAAATTGATCATTTTGCGATAAATATAAGACATGCCTCCAGTTTTCTGGACTTCCGAACATTCCAGGCAGTCAACATTGACTCGGATCACCCCCTAAGGTTTGAATACGGATCTCCCGAGTGCCACAACAAAGAAGAGCTACTGTGAGAAAATATAACCTGCAATCGCAGGAGACCGCCAGAATCTTCACCGAATTCTGATCCCAAAATCTCTCAGCAAAATCTATGGCACCAGCATCAAGTACTGAAGACCAGAGGAAACACTGCCAAAGTGCTATTGGAAACGCTGCAAGGCTGGGTTTCATCCGACCTCCACCAAGAAGGCCCTGGTTTGATGAAGAATGCTGGCAAGCATATGTTGCTAAACAAGAAGCGGTGCTACAACGAAGGATGAGAGCTGCTCGAAAGCACTACGGCTTCTCCAGAAGAAGAAAAAAATTGAGAGGTTGTACTCCAAGAATAACGTACGGAAGTTTTATCAATAGGTAAAAAGAACGTGTCAAGGCATGAAGAGCCCTACAGAAACCTGTAGAGACGAAGAGGGAAACCTTGCAGTGGAGTCATAGTCGGTGCTGAGAACATGGAAAAGCTAATTTTGCAGGCTGTATAACGACAAAGAAACCCAACATGCTGCCGTCAGGCAGAAAAGCCCATTCAGCTTAGCCGATGATAGCTAAAATTCAACAAATCAGCTGGACCTGACGGCTTACTTACCGAGGTATTCAAAGCAGCTGGAAATGGCTTTGTGGAGAGCATGCAACAACTCATTTCTCAGAACTGGCCAGAAGAATATATCCCTGATGAATGGAATCTCAGCACTGTATGTCCGATCCACAAAAAATTATACCCACTCAACTGCGCCAACTATAGAGGTAAAGGTTTCCTCAACATCGGATACAAGATGTTATCTGCCATATTGTGCGAACGTCTGAAACAACCTAATTGGTCTCTATCAGTGCGGTTTCAGACCAGGGAAATCCAAAAAGTCGACCAAATCTTCACACTCTGGCAGATCCTGGAAAAAACTCAACAAGTCCAAATCGATACCCACCATCTTTTCATCGATTTTACGGCACCATATGACAGCTTTTATAGAGACGACTTATATAGAGCCATGTCTAGTTTTGACATCCCTGCCATGCTCATCCGCTACCCTAAACCTATCATATATGCTGTCAACAGGAACAGACAGTCGACAACTATAATTTCGAGGTAGTAAAGGACTTTGTCTACCTTGGATCTCCTATGAACTCTACCAACAACAATTCAGCAGAAATAAAATGAAGAATGACTCTTGCCAATCGCTGTTTCTTTGGTCTAAGAAGGTAATTGAGTAGTAAAGCCTTATCCCGATTGGTCTATTGAAATGTGGAAGAAAGTCTTATGGCCCGATGAATGCAAATTTCCAAGAGAGGAAATGTGTGGTTCCAACTGTGAAGCAAGGAGGCGGTTCGGTTGTTGTAAAAATCGATGGCACAATGTCTTTGTTCAATGTGTTGTAAATGCATTTTGATAAACCACGCTCTTTCATCAGGATGTCGTTTGATTGGGGATAACTTTTGGCAAGATAACGACCCCAAATATTCCTCAAAACTTTGTAGGATGTCAAGATGTCAAATGTCAAAATGTCAAGAGCAACGAAAAATAGTTCAAAATATGATATTACCAGCTCAATCCACAGACCTTAACTCAATATAACTTCGATGGGACGAACTCGATAGGAAAGTACGAGAAAGCTGTCCAAAATCAAATCCACATCTTTGAACATTCTTACAAGCAACCAGGGTATCATTGCCATGTGAGACCTTAACAAATTAATTGAAAGAATGCCTAGAATTTGTGAAGCGGTGATCAAAAATAAAGGAAACTACTTTAAGGGGTTATATACAGACAAAAACATCGATATTTCAAGAACTTTTCCTTTTAATTTATTAACGTAAAAGTTTGTACACATATTTCTTATTTGTAAAAATATTTATATTGAAAGCTGCTATAGCTGAAGTCCGGGTGTTCCTCCAAAAAAGCCGTCTGGTGGTGAGCATCTATATCTCTGGACTGGGCCATCTGAAACGAAAAAATCAAACAAATTTCGTTAATATAATGTACTCGTACTATCTCGTATTTGATTGAAGGAATAAGTAAAATTGTTTATAAAATGAAAAATATTTATCGGTGAGAAAAAACCTTGGATCTAGTACTAAAAAATATGGTATACTCAAAAAGCTGTGTTAAAATTTTAGACTGATCGGTTCAGCCGTTTCTTGCTCATCGACTTTAAAAACACGGTTTTGAGAAAAACTCGTTGAATGAAAAGAAGTTGGAATTGTTGAAGTTGTCAAATGTTCTTTGGCCCCAAACTTTTGAGCAGTAGTGTATATGTAGCTCCAATAACATTAGTAACTATATCAGCGGGTGTCCAGCGTGCTTAACCGCTAAAAGAATGGTTTCTGTCTCCAAATTGGGGAACTTAACGCTTCACATTGCTCTTCCGGTAGTTTTTGCCTGTTTTGTAGTGGGAGGATGTCTATATTGGTCGAACACTTTTTGTACACGTCCACTGTGCAGTATGTCTAAAAGTATTAGCAGTAAGAGTGCCCAAAGAGTGTTTAATAGTTTGTTTCACCTTTCCAACCTGCCAGAAGATTGATTAATCTTACCAGCACGTTTCACCAGTATCCTAGTGGACAAGTAGTTAAAAACTCACCTGATGTATTCCTTTAGATGTCCATATTGGCTCGCGAACTCATATGACTTCTCTGGAAATGAAATGCCACCACTCTGCTTACATTAAGATGAAATCAACATGCATACTGATGAGTCTTTCTTTTAGTTTAATTTAGACACATACACGTTAATTTAAGAAAACGTGATATTGCCTAATAAACTCGATGGATCATTAAAAATTCCATACCACACCTTCAAGATTTATTAGCTCTACGATTATAGGAACATAGCTCCACTGCAGCTAAAGAAGAAAGTCTTTCTGTTTATCTACAAATATTCAATGCATGATTGCACCTCTTAAACTATGTATACTGTGACAAATCTTGAAAAATCAAGTTCTTAAATATGTAAACATGTGAAGCCAATACCTTCACTTTATTTTATCCAAAGTCAACTTGACCAAATAGAAACTATCTTTAACTCTCTGAAAGTCTTTCAACATCGTCCACTTAATTAACACATACGATATGCTAACTAAGTCGACTGATTGTATCAAATCGACTTGAGGTTTCCGCTTTTTTCTTTATAACAAGTGACAACCCATTAAAGTACTCTCCTGTAATCTACTCCAACTCAACTCTGCTCCACAACAAGTTGCTGTTTGTATAAAGACAGAAAGAAAAAACCATCTACAACAGTGCTAGATGCGGAACTTTCCTCCAAATGAAAAAGAAAACACATACGAGATATTTTCTCACCTTTATCTGAAAACAAACACACATCGGGTATATGCAGGCCAGTCGACAATCGACAAACGTCATGGAGTAAAAGTCAGGTGCTCTATGCACGTTTGATCACTTTTCATTTCGTGATTTATCAATTTCACGCGACTCCCAAAGATACTTTAAATCGATAGCACCTTCCGATACGCGTTACCTCCGACTCCGACTCCGGCTGCCGACTCTGATTCCAATTCCTTTTCCAGGTCCGATTTCGATTTCGATAAACGATGCGAGAGGTCTTGATGTCGTATGCTAAGCACCTCAAACGTATCCTCAAACGTAACAAATCCATGAATCGTCTACCGTACGAGTGCGGACAAACTAAAACGTATCTCAAATCAATTGTATCGCATTCGTTTCGAATTCATTCGAGTTCAATTCGAGCTGTGTTCACCATTCATTTCCGAGTTTGTGCAGCTTCAGCAGAACGAGTTTCTTACTCGTCCGAGGCAAGTTAAGCCGAGTTTGAAGACTCCATGTGGCGAGAGTGCGCAACATCTGACGTTCCGTGCTTCATCAGATGTTTGCTGTGTTGTGCTGTGCCTGTAATGCACCGTGTAAATCATAACCTAATCACATCTAACGAACGCAGAATTAAATTCAAATTTACCTCGCTTACAACGGGGTGCTCATATGTACTCGTATGTAGGTAGTCCCATACAGATGTGATGGACTACTCATTGAGATGCCGTGGGCAATTATTAACGGTTAAATGTAAAGTTTGCAAAGTCGAACGGTTTCGGATGTGAATGAATCTCACTTAAATCGATCGCCCGCAATGTTTCACTTTTGTTGAACTTCAAAATGTGGCCGCGAAGGAAGAAATTCGCTTTCGCGAAATGTGTCTACAGGCTGTTATGGGTTAGTTGTTGCTGTTATTGTGCGCCCGACTAACATTAGGTTTTACATGTACCATGACAGTAGTGGCCAAAAATTGTAGAACAGTTGTTGATGTAAAATTAAAAAAAAAAAATTGAAGAACACACGACGAGTGTGTGAAAGTTTTCCTCAAGTAATTGAAAAGTATTTGTATTTTCTTAAGAGTCTATTTAGCACCTGTTCAGCCACTCATGAGAGCAATCCACTTTCTTTTGGGATTTATCTGGACAATGTTATAGTCCACCTAAACAGAGCGTCATGCATTATGCACCGGCGTACAATGATGTATAAGCAAACCAAGATTCTTCCAAAGCTCTGCACTAGGGTGTTGGAAAAATTCTTCCTGGTGCTTACAAATAGGGTGGTAAGACCTTGAAGGCAATATTTTGGAAGACATGACTCAATGGCGAAACAAGAAAGATGCGACTGTGTAGGCTTTTAGTAGATGCGGCATCTTTTTGGGATTTTTTTTTTTAATAAGCAAGGTGCTTGCAATTTTGGAATATCCGCATTCGTGCTTCTACACGCAAAACTTATCTCTCAGTTGTAACAATCAGAATAATAAATGAATGCTAGCAGCGATCCCAAAATGATTAACTTAGATTGTCCTAACGCATACTCGTATGTCGGTCCGGTTCTGCAAATCTTCGTAGATCTATGTCGTAGTAAATGCTATATAATGAGAATAGTGTACGATTTGTTTTAGAAACCTTTGCTAAGCTTCAGCGAGAAGTACGTTAACCACCCTGATATGAATTTGAAGCTCAATGCCTGGCTATTTTTAAGCACCACTGTGTCCCCTATTTCGGATTTCATATAATATTCCTTCCAAGAATGCATATAAGGAAAAATGAAAATATTCCCCCACCAATCGGTGCAAATACATATTCCTCCGTTTGCCTTTCATGTTGTTTTCCGTATCTGCATTCGTTGTGTGTTTATTCAGCTCCCACGGCAAGGAAAAGGAAAACTGTCAAAGAAGCCAACATAAACGAACGGCTGATTGGATGGGCATTTTACGTCGACAGCAGCAGTAGCCTGTCTTCCTCTTCGATTTTGACATTGCATGCCGTTAACTGTGATGCCGTTCGTTCTTTTTTGTTCTTTTGTTGCAACACACTGTCTCATGTGTCATGTGGGGCTTTTGAAGTATTTTTACTTTTTTTTTTTATATTTTGTATACTCGATTTCCGTTAGGTTAGGTTGCCTTGAGCATGCTTTTCCTTGATTCGCCTTTTTTGAATTATTGATCGGTTTTGGGAACAAGGTCAAGGAACAAGACGAAAACGATTGGGGCTGATGCTATGACAACAACTTCACTTGCCATGCCATTGTGCTGTAGTATAATGACGAAGCACTTGTGTTGTACTCAAAGTTGTAGAGGTTTTCACTGTAAATGAGAATCAAGCAGCAGAGTACGGGTACGGATATGTCGCGTCATTTGAAATTTTTTGTCATGGCTACAGTGCCCATCAGTATGGCCACAGTTATAGTCGCATTACATTCTATAATGCTGCAAGGAATCAGTTGTTTATCTTTTATATACTCGTATGTACGAGTGAGTTATGGTGGCGGGGGCTAGTTTCCCAGAAATGGATTTTTAGAAATTGAGGTTGTCATTGTGTGAAGACTGATGAGAGAAATGAAATTGAACATTATGAATTGGCCAGAAAGAAGTCACCCGCAGCTGGTTATTTATTTAACTGGCAATGGAGTGGTCCTTAGGCCGATACTGATCTCTTTTAAGATCTGAAGAATCGGATTTTTTGACTTATAGGTGGGGTGAAAAGTAACCTCCTTGGGAATGAAAAAAAATTTTTTTTTTAATGTTTTTGTATTTTATTCAATATAGTCCCCTTTTAGCTTGATACACTTACTCCAGCGATTTTCCAATTTCTTGATCCCGTCCGAAAAGTAATTTTCAGGAAGGTCTGCAAAATACTCCTCCGTGGCGTCGATGATTTCCTCACGTGAGTTGAATTTTTTATTGATGAGCCATCTTTTGAGGTTTGGGAAGAGATCATAGTCCGAGGGAACCAAATCGGGCGAGCTAATACAGTGGATGCGGCAGCAATTGGAGCCGTAAGTCATTGATTTTAGCCGTGGTTGCGATGCTCTTGTGTGCCGTGCTATTGTCTTGCAAAAACAAAATTTTTTTTCGATTCATGTGAGGCCGTTTTGCAGCGATTTCGGCCTTCAATCGCTCCAATAATGCACAGTAATACTCGCTGTTGATGGTTTTTCCTTTTTCGAGGTAGTCCACGAAGAGTATGCCATGACAATCCCAGAAAACCGACGCCATAACCTTTCCGACACATCGAGCCTCTCTCGGCCGCTTCAAAGCATTCGTGCCGGCTTCAGTCCATTGCCGGGCACTCATTCTGTTCTCTAGTGTGTAATAGTGGATCCAAGTTCCGTCAACAGTTACCAATCTACGCCAAAAGTCCACCCGATTCCGCATCAGCAAGTCCAAACACTCTTTCGAAGTGCTCTCGCATTCGTGCTTTTGGTCAGGAGTAAGAATGCGTGGCACCCAGCGGCAGTATAACTTTTTCATATGCAGAATATTGCCCAATCTTTGTGGTATCTGCTAGCTCGCACACCTTCACTTTCCGGTCAGCCAACACCATTTCATGTATTTTTTTGATATTGTCCTCTGTAACTGCATCGGAGGGCCTGCCGCTGCGTACTTGATCGGTAGTGGAGTTGCGGCCAGAACGTCTCTTGTGTTTAACGTAAGTACCTGCCATGTGGGCTTAAACCTACGGGATGCCCGTACATCCATGGGAGCAAGGATACGCCTTGCCATCGCTCACCGTCAATCCACTGATACCAATTCGGTTGCCGGCACAAGTTCCACCCTTGGTAAGAGTCGAGGCGGATCTAAAACCTCTTACTGCTCTTAGGGTCGTAGCACCCAATACTTATTGCAACTCTAGATTGGGCCGAAACCCTTCCCGCGATTTTGGGTTTAAACCACAGCCACCATGACGCTCCCACAAGGGGATCTACCTCTAACAAGTCAGGCCCGGACCAAGATCCGGGGGCTCCTGATTCCCATGGTACTACTATTGGTAGGGACTACCGGTGGTCCAGCCGCCAACAAGACCTATGATCGGCAACTTGTGACTGATCCAATCGTAGCAACTTTCGGTAGCGTCATCTGAAGATGTTTACGATAAGACCAGTACTTTGCTCTGCCCCCGTTCGTTATTAGACAACGTCATTGATGGGGCAAGCCTTGATAATTGGGCGAGGGGGCGGAGTCGCGGCCACCACGAAACTCTCGAAATCAATATTTGGCGATATGACGGAGCATTAGCCCCATAATATTTATCCAACTTTTCTTTTGTTTCCTTCGCCGTTTTGACTCTCAAAAAAATAATGTTTTATGAGAGAACGAAAATGGCTTTTGTCCATACTCAACATGATGCCAAACACGTCAACAACAATCAGCTGTCAAAACAAAACTAAAGACAGTATCGCACTGAAATTTGGCATGTCTGCCTAAATATGAACGGACTTCAAGGCACCATAACCTTTATTGCAGTAGCAGTGCATTCTGGCGGTCAAGGAGGTTACTTTTCACCCCACCTAGTAATAAACAAGACAGCATCTAAAGGCCCTTACAGTTTAATTTACAAAACCGATGATTGTTATATGTATGGTATATAACTGACTAAAGGTATGCGAATAAGACAAATTAGTAGAATCGACTTGACATTAGACATTAGGAAAAACTTTCCAGAAATTCTAAAAAAGGAGTAAAAATGAAAGCCGAGTTCTCCAGCGCTTAACGTCTTATAGGTAAAGCGAAGCAGCTTAAAATAGTCTCCTTAGCCCTTTCCAACGTGGTTTCAGAACCAACCATAGTTGCTGCTCTTCGGCAATGATTAACATCTTTGACGATATAAGGCGTGACTTTGATAGAAGATTTGTGACATTACTTTGCCTACTTGACTTTTCCAAGGCCTCCGATAAGGTAAACTATGACATTCTGTACTGGAAACTCCAAAACTTTTTTGGTTTATTAGGAATTATCTGTCCAATAGGTGGTGAAGGGTTATCGCTGGAGGGAAATCTTCAGAGCAGGGCAAGGTGTTCCTCAGGGATCAATCCACGGACCTATCCTATTCTGTGCTTTCATATTTCATGAAGATTTATGTCTGATCCATAACTGGTCTGTGGTAAACGAACTATTTCTTAACCCTGCTAAATCGAAAGCTCTCCCCATTAGACATTAGCCTTGTACCTGACCTTTGGCTTTCTAACTCAAGGCTAATGCTTGTAGAATCACTTACCAGTCTCTGTTTTGTTATAAGCAATCGGGATACGATCCTACTAACCTTACCATTGATCGTATCTATGGATGCTTTTGTAAGATTTGGCTCGACAAAAACTTATTGTACCTATAATTACTTATGCCGAAGTGGTTTACAGTAACCTTGACTCTCTTTCTCAGCGAAAACTCCGAGTAGCTTTCAATGACGCTATAAGATATGTTCATGAGCTCTGCAGATACGATTACATCTCCGCTCATTCTAAAAGCCTACTAAAATGTACTCTGATGGAGTCCAACATCCTTGGACTCCATCTACCTTGACAACGTCTTTCCATGCTGGAAATGTCCTGATGAAACCTTTCTCCATGTTCATTGCTTACAGACCATAAATTAAAAAAAAAATCACTTGTGAGTGCAGAAAATGAGTTTTGAGTGACATATTGCAACCCAAAGCTTTATATATCAATAGAAGCTCGTTAATCTCTATAGTTGTCACTATTCACTGATTTGAAGTCCTACGAGAATGTCCTCTTTGATTTTAGCATCACTTATTTTTGGGGAATTTCTCTTTTAAATACAAAAATCCAAATTGTTGATAAGAAATAATTCAATATGGAGTGGCAGAAGAAATACAATACATCAGAAGACTTCTCAACTGGTAAATGCTCCGCATTTTTTCTTTCCAGCCATAGCAGTTTTTTATACTGATTTTTATATAATTTTTCTGTCCCTGCTGTCCCACTCGAAAAAGCAGTCCCACATACAAAGCACCAGAATTTTAGTAAAGGGTGTTTTCTTAGAGGTTTGGTTTTTAAACTGGCAACACTGTTTCTACAGATTGTCAATTTGACAGTTGAAAGTTGATTTGTGGTTAGTACGTTTTGCCATTTTACCATAAATAGATTAACGCCAGAACAACGCGTGCAAATTGTGGAAACTTATTTTGAAAATCAACCAAACTTTTCGTGCGCTACATCCATTTTACGGTCGACATAATCGTCCATCTGATCAAGTTATTCGGAACACGAGGAATCGTTTTCGCATCACGTACACTCTAGTGGATAATACGCATCGCCAAAGACAGCAAACAGTGCGAACAGAAGAAGTTATTGCCGTTGTGGACAGGAATTTACGGGAAGTTCTTGGCTTAAAAGCTTATAAGATCCAGCTTGTACAAGAGTTGAAACCGCGTGACAATTATACGCGTCGTAGGTTCGATGAATGGGCCGAAAACATGATTCAGCTTGATCCTCATTTTCAACGCAAAATTTTGTTCTCCGATGAGGCCCATTTTTGGTTAAATGGATATGTAAACAAGCAATGCTGAATTTGGAGTAAATAAAAGCCAGAAGCCTTTGTCGAGACACCCTTACAACCATTAAAACTCACTGTTTGGCGTGTTTTATGGGTTGGTGGAATCATCGTCCCATATTTCTTTAAGGACGATACCGGCCAGAATGTTGTCGTCAATGGAAAGCGCTATAGAAACATGATTTCTTCGTTCCTCAGTTGAATGGCATTGAGTGACAGAGCTTTGGTTTTAACAAGATGGCGCAACATGCCACACGGCGCGCGACACCATCAACTTATTGCGGGAAACATTTGCTGAGTGCATAATTTCGCGTAATAGGCCTGTGAACTGGCCTCCGCGTTTTTGCTTTTTTTGGAGCCGTCTCGCCCTTTACAGCCCACTGTTTTGACTGAATTTTTATTTCGGGCGTATAATGGTGTATCCAATTTTCATCTACAGTAATTAATCGGCGCCAAAACTCGGATTTATTGCGCCAACAGAGCGTTGGAAATGTTCATTCGAACACGTTTTTGGTCTACCGTAAGCAAACGCGGCACCCAACACGCGGACAGCTTTCTCATGCCTAAATCTTGGACATTTTCATAACCTCTACTATCTCTCTCACTTTAATTCGGCGGTCGTCTAACACCATTTGGTGAACTTTAGCAATGTTATCGTCAGTGGTTGCAGTTTTTGAACTTCCCGAACGTTCATCATCTCCCAAGCACTTACGTTTAAATTCAGCCGCCCAAAATTTCACTGTGGTAACTGATGGTCCAGAGTCCCCATACACAGAGTCCAACTCATTTTTGCTTTGCGTAGGCGTATTGCCTTTCAAAAACGACTGTCAACTAAAAATTGCGCGTCCAAAATGGCTGAAAATTTGTTAAGTAACTGTCAAAATATGCACAACTAGCATTTACTAGCTTTTATTGACGAGTGCCGTTATCTTTACGGTGCGGTCGGAAACTTTTGAGACAGCCCTCATATTACCAAAACATTTCGTATGTAAAGGGTTTTCCAATAGGGACTTGACAACTTTGAATTTAATTTGTGAATGCACTCGTTCACTAATCATCAAACTGTTACTGTCAATTTATTCAGTAAACACAACATTTTCATCATGGTAAAGTACTCGAACGAGCAACGTCTGTAAATTAGAAAAATTTTCTACCGAAATTCGTAGTCGGTGACTGCAACTTTAAGAGCGTTAACTCAAATTTTCGGTCGTAATTCTCGCCGTAGTAGACAGGCAATAACAAGTTTAGTGCAAAAATTTGAGTCTACGTATTCGTTGTGTGATGTTGCCGTGCCAGTGAGACAACGGGTTGGTCGAAGTGTCGAAAATATCGCTGCCGTTCAGGCGTCCGTAGCAAACGATCCAAATCAGTCAATTCCACGGCGTTCTCAAGAATTGGGCATCGCTCAGACCACATTATGGCTTATTTTATGTAAGGATCTTGGTTTACACCCCTACCAGATCAAGCGGACTCAAGAATTGAAGCCGATGGTTCTCCGATTGGGTTCTGGGAAGATGCGCCAAGGTGATGAATTTCATCGCAAAATCATCTTCAGTGACGAAGCTCATTTTTGGCTCAAAATATGCGTTATTGGTCGGGTGAAAATCCACATGTGCTTCATGAGTCACCACTTCATCCACAAAAAATAGCTTCTTTGGTGCGGTTTGCATGCCGGCGGCGTTATTGGTCCATATTTTAACGATCGTCATGATACTGTGAATAGTCAGCGTTATCGCACCATAATCACCGATTATTTTTGGCCCGAATTGGAAGATATGGACTTGGACGGCCAGTGGTTTCAATAGGATGATGCCACAAGCCACACAGCACACGCTATAATCGATTTATTGTAGAGTAAGTATGGTGAGCGTGTTATCACAAGATATGGGCCAGCCGATTGGCCGCCTCGTTCGTGCGATTTAACGCCGCTTGACTATTTTCTGTGGGGCTACGTTAAGTCATTGGTTTATGCCAACACGCCGACGACGTTGGAAGAACTCAGAGCCAACAGAGCCGAAATGTGTGGCCGAGTCGTTGAAAATTGGGTCCAACGAATCGACCGCTGCAAACGTGCCCGCAGTGGCCATATGAACGAAGTCGAGTTCCATTCATAAATGTTTTGTTTTTACTTCAAGCCGATAATAAAATATGAAATATCAGAAACGGTTTGCGTTTTATTTAAAAAAAAAAGTTGCTAAGTCCTTATTGGAAAACCCTATATAAGCCATACAGTGATTTCTCGAATAATATATCGATTCCGCGTTCGGGGAAATATCCAAACGATTCATACTGGCGGTAGACCCCGAAAGACTACCAGTCGCGAAGATAAAAACATCATCAGGCTGATCAAAAAGGACCCCTTTATATCGTCGAGAAGTATTAAAAATGAACTCAGCTTACAAATTTCAAGCAGGACGATCCGGCGGTTGACAGTGGCTTGTCATCATACCGGGCAACAAAAATGCCATTTATTTCTCAAAAAACTCGAGGTGCAAGACTCGACAATATGCCAAATTTACAAAGGCATATTATATTTGAATTGGACTGTGGGAAAATGGAAAACGGTTCTTTTCTCCGGTAAGTGAACGATTAAATCCCCGTTTCACAAAGAACACAATTAAGACAATTATTATTGTCTGGGGAATTTTTCCAGTCAAGGAGTCGGGCCGATCCACAAGATTAATGGAATAATAGATCATTTCATGTACCAGGAAATTCTTCAAAGTGTCATGCTTCCTCATGCTGAGGAGAATATGCCACTGCTATGGATTTTGCAACAAGACAACGATCCTAAACATACTACTAAACCTGTGAGGGGTTTGCTTAACGAAAACAATATTGCCGTTACGAAATGGCCGAAATTGGGAATTGTAGATCAGAGAATTGATCGCCCGAAATGCCACAATTTAGACCAAATATATATTAGCAACAAAAATTGTTTGTTTTTCCTTTTTAATTTATGAATTCGAAAATGTGCTTATCAAATTTACGTTTTTTGGATTTTCTTTACTTTTTCCTAAAGCGAGATGATCTCGTGCTTTAGTTTTGGCCAACACTGTATAAGAGACCATCACAGAATATATAAAATTTAAAAAATAAAAATAAAAATAGAACATAAAGAAATAGAAACCAAAATCGAACGCACGTACTCGTAGACATTTACGCTTTTCACACTGACAGCCAAGAAAATATCAAAATCGAGTACTATCTCTTGTGATGAAGAAATAAAATTGACCTAATCCAGATAGTAACGACTCTGCCGATTTTAAGGGTCCAGCTAATAGCGAGTACTAATTAGTATTCGGTGGTTTAGCGCAAATTTGAGTATCAACTTTTGGTCTAATACAAGTACTTGGTGAAGAAATCGGCCGTAACCAACTCCTTGGACACACTGTGAACTCGGGTAATACTAGCTTCAGCAAACGGCATCACACATTAGCTTTATTCATTGACTTTAGCAAAGCATTTAGCACACTGAGCCATACGATATTTATCGAAGTTGATATGATGCTGAAGGATGAACCTAAAAACCAACAATTGGCCTAACAATGAACAAAGAGTAAGGTATGTGGTTTCGGAAGGCTTAGACCACTATATTTCATATTTTACACGATCGGAATGCTTAGATCTTTGTAGAGGAGCTTCCCATGTACTTATGGTGCTGATACAGTAATTGTTGTTTGTCAGCAATCTGTGGAAGGAGCAGCGAGATGAGTTTAACGAAGTTAACAAATGATGTCATACTGGGCTAGTAATCAACGCATCAAAAACAAATCTTAAACATATCCCAAGGCCACAGTACCCATCGTCACCAATCGTAAAGACATCTGATTGCCAATTCATTGAAGTTATCGATACATACAAATATCTTGGCTCATATAAACGACCTGCCGTATAAGCAGTTGAGTTTGAATAACTGCAGCCATGGAATACTAAGATGACTCGAAATTCCGAAAGTAAATGAGCCTACAGTTTGATATCGGATGACGAGCAGGGGGATTGGATGAATTTCTGTTCTAACGAACGTGCAACGTCCCCAAAATGCCCATCAGTCTATTTGGCAGACATAAAACCAGCTAAATTTAAATATCGACAAAAAGACGCGCATAAACCTAGAGATGTATCTGAATTATATGCATCTACCTAGTGATGCAAAAACTTAACAACCCAAAAGTACGAGTACATATTGTATTTCAATCTCCTCTCTATCTTAACTATACAAATAAAAATACTTCTAAATTGTTAACACAATCCATAAAGTGCTGAAAATTTAGAATTTTATTTTCATTGCACTTAAAATTTGATTAGCCATTGCTGCTACGTACTGCACTTTTACATTTGATTGGCAACAATTTTAATAACTTTCCTGCAACTATTGATCGTTTACTCAAATGCAAATAACTTCCCACTTATTGCCATACCAGGAATGTCCTTTCTACTTCAAATTATACGACCATCTACAATATGCATATCCAACTACCGGCCAATAATACTCGTATATCCGCCGTCAAATATGCATAATCGTAAATGCAAACTCTCGATCGCCGATCGCACTTTCATCGATTGTGTTGAATGATTTACGGCAATTTCTAGAATCAACTGAACGCATCACATTCCAACTGGCATTGCACAAAAGATACTCAAGCTCCAGGTTTGAAGGCATCCTTCACACAAGATGTTTGCATTCTCTAATCCTTTGTCGGTCAGCACCATAAAATAAACACATTACACGCATCGAACAACAAAAGATACAAACATCTCCGTATGTGTACTCTGCAGCAGCACTCTCTTACAATCTAACACCTTTTATATCATTAATTCAGAATATTTGTCCAATTAATTACGTTACTTATCATTTGCAGGGATATCCGTGCATACCTCGGTCAGGCAAAATTAAAACATTTGAAAATTGGAGAATTGGAAAATTGGAAAATTTCCTCATCGTAAGTAATAAGTGAGTATTCAAAGATACGGGAGTCATAGATACTTTTTGTTGTTGTTGTAGAGGTGTAGGTAATAGAGTGGCTATCGGTGGCATTGAGATGTCCCGCGGGTCTTACTTACCACATTGTAGATTTATCGACACCAACTCGATTGACTTTAAAGAAGCAGCACACTTGTGAGTGCTCCTCGTTGCCGTCGTTCTTGTTGTTGTTATTGGTGAATCTCTTCAATTATCTCAAAGGAATGTTGAGACTCTAGAGTAACTGCTTCCAACTTATACGAGTAGGAATGACTTTTTGAAAGTCTTCAAATGTAAGGCGGATGTTAATTATCACATACCATCCGAGCATCTGAGCATCTGAGCATCCGAGCATGTGAGGCATTTGGTCTTCACTCTGTCGATATGTATCGGCTTCTGAGCGACTCGAAGTCTAGGCTAAGCCAGCCAACAACTTTCATGTTGGAGATTTTGTAAGCGCGCTTCGGATATTGGCTGCGGCGCGGTTAAATTGTAAATTGTAGGTACAATAGATAAATGGATCTGTTGACATTTAATTTCAATTTTACTACTTACTTAGCGTAGTATTTTTTGGTACCCGCGCCAGACGGTACTTCCATGTTGAATGAGTCGCGCGCAGAATTGTTAGTGTTGGAGTGGACTGGATGGGATGGGTTAGGACTGATGGTGGTGGTATTTAAGCGAAAGTTGATTTAGGTTAGAATGTGAACTCTCTCAAGACTATTGATACGTTTGTACAAGATACGTGTAATTACAAAAGTAAATGTGTACACACTAGCGAGTTAATTTCTGTTGATTGAGTTCGACTTGAGTTTGAGTGGCTGCGGAGTAGACACAAGGGTAGAAGGGTATCGAATTGGAAAGCGAAAGAGGTGATTCTTAATTGTGATGTTTTCTATTCGAGTCCAACTTTAAAGAGACACAAGTGCACAATGCGACTTGAATGGAGTAGTTAAGTTTTTAACTGCTAAACAGAGTTTTCATTTGCGACATCCTTTTGGAGAAAAATAGTAATAGAAGGTTTCTTCACACACAGCCGGATGAACTCATAAAGTTTTATGGCAAATTGATGGTATCTGTTTTTATGTGCTAATTACAATCTATCTGTCCAGGGGCTATGCAAATTATTATTTAATGTTTTTCGAGTCAAAGGTGTTTTTAATCTTCTCTATTTGCTGCAGTACCCTTATTGCAATCATTTCAAAATGAGATTGATTGATTTATGAAGAGAGTGTTTCTGCCGACAATGAATAGTCAGAGAGGAAAATCGCATCGACACAGGTGGATTGGAATAAGGAAGGACCCTACCGAGTAAATGTATGAAAGTTTTTCTCTATCTAATTGGCTTTTGCGTTATTTTATTAACGGACATATCAATCTTTTTATTTGTTGATATTGCAAAACATGTGCAGTTTGATATCGAATGATTTTGATCGATTTCACTTTCCCCTTTCTAGTTTTGCACGCTAAGTTGGCTGAGGTCCCCTTAAACTTGCGTGTGCCACCTGAGTCGCGGTCTTCCTCTACCACGCTGTCCCTTGGGGGCGGATTCAAGACTTTTTTACATGACCCAGCCCCCCTCAGTCGTTGGGTTTGCTACTCAATTACCAACCTAGCCGAAAGAAGAAGCGATCTCAGCGCTGGTGTCGTCATCTGAGTTGATAGTGGAGTCTAGGTAGACAAAGTCCCTACATACCTCAAAGTTATATCTGTGGAGGGTGACGTTGATATTGGGTGTCGTTTCTTGTTGACAGCATACACTTGGTCCTGCCCTCATACCCATCTGCGCCGCTTCCGCGAAAGCGCCACTGACATCACGCTGTTCACTTCCGATTATATCAATATCATCGGCATATGCGAGTAAATAGATGGACTTTTGGAAGATTGTGCCTCTTATATTGGTGCCTGAGTCTTGCACTATTCTGTCATGAATGATGTTGAAATTATTTCATGACAGCGCAACGCCTTGTCTAAATCCTTTCTTGGCATTAAAGGTTTCGGCGAGTTCTTTACATCGTCACCGTGCATTCTTCATTGTCATCCTTCATAAACGGACGAGTTTGGCAGGGATGTCAAAACTAGACGTTGCTCTATATAACTCGTCTCTATAGATGCTGTCATACGCGGCTTTAAAACCGATGAATAGGTGGTGTGCATCGAATCGATTTTTTCCAAGATCCGCCCTAGTGTGAATATTTGATCGATGACGAACTTTCATGGTCTAAAGCCTGCACTAACCAGGTTGTTGACGAACGGCTTCAAGCTTTCACACTTTATGGCTGATGCCTCTGTTGTTGGCGGAGTTCAGAAGGTCTCTTTTCTTGAGAATCGTGCAAACAATGTTGACGTTCCATGAATAGGACACACTTTCGTTTGAGTATATTGTACAGATGAGTTGGTGTATGTTCCTTATCAAGTCATCGCCTGCCGCTTTAAAAAGCTAGGCAGTCAGGCTGTCCGGAATTGTTGGTCTACATCGTCTAAGTTGAAAGGCTCATTCTGCCTGACAGCTATACAGTCTATTGAAATGCTCTTTCAAAATCTCAGCATTAACTGCGACTCTACTACTATGTTCCCTTGATCATCTCTATAGGCGTTTGTGTTTGTGGCATGTTTCTTTTTACCTTTTGGTAAAACTTCCGAATCTCCTGCCGGGAGTAGCATCTCCCAATTTCATACTCCTTCCTTTTCCTTCAGAGAAACCGGTATTCGTCTTTCCTCTTCTGCTCTTAGAGCTTTTGAGCAGCCCTAGCCCTTCTATGCAACGCTAGTTTCTTTAGCTTAGCTGTATGGACTTGCTGACACTCGTCGTCAAACCAAGGGTTCCATTGTGGTCGCCGAGTGAATCCCTTCACATCAGAGCCGGCATCTCTGATGGCTTTTTGGCAATCTTTCCACTGCATTTCAATACTTAATGCTGACGGCATAGAACCTCTTATAAGATTAAGAGAGACTCGATCGGAAAAGGCTTTGACGATCTGTTGCGATTGTAGCCGTCCAACATCAAACTTCCTCGCAGTATTAGCTTGAATTTCCGATGCTTGGGATATCCGCAACGGTACTTTGGCTACAACAAGGTACTGGTCCAAGTCGATGTTGGCTGCTCGGAACGTTCGGACATCCATAATACTACAGGAGTACCCTACGTCGATCGCGACGTGATCAATCGGGCTGATGGTTGATTGATTAGGAGACCTCCAAGTCGTCTTATGCATATGGAGATGCAGAAACCATGCGCTAGCTAATACAATGTCTCGCCCCGCCGCAAAATCGATTAGCTTGAATCCATTATCCTAGGTGGTGTCGTGCAGGCTTTGTATTAAAATCGTCGACAAGAATTTTAATGTCATAGCTGGGGCAGTACTCGTAAGTCTTGTCCAAGAGCTCGCAAAAGCTATCGTTGATGTTGTCACCTTCCTCCCCATTTGGTTCATGGGCGCATATAAGGCTAATGTTGGCAAATTTAGCCTTAATACGGATTGCTACGAGGCACTCGTTAACGTATCGGAAACTCAAGACTTCTTGCGTAAGTCTGTCTGGATTTGTTGCTATCCGCATCCAAACAGGCGCTGCTTTTGTGGTCGATAACAATCGCGTAGTAATATCTGCTTTGCGGCAGTCTAAAGCCTCCGGTAGTTGTTGTTTCAAAATACGTACAGATCTGAAGTTCCTTATTTTTGTTTCATTTGCAGGGGTTGGTAACAGTAGATACATCCATATCTGAAGCTTGTGGTTGCTTCGTAATTTAGTATTTTTTATCCAAGGCGGGGCAGATACCCCGGCGGCACAACCCCCAACCTGAAAGGCCACTTCCATTATAGATATCCCTAGAACGAGGGTTAGATCGGTTAGAGAGAAGCCAGTAACCCGTTCGGGGATGTGAGCGCTGCCGTTGATCCATTAAGGGCTCATCCGCCACCATCTCTTTTCTAAGACCGTACTAGCCCGAGCTCCAAATATGTTGGAGTAGCCCCGATAAGATCTTATTTACTTCACCGTTGATTCCATCTGGGCAATTAATTCATCTGTGGCCCCGTTCATAGAGCTGCTATTTTTGTCTGTTGGTCAGCATTCGCGCTTATAAATTTGGCAGTACAAGATGGCTATCACTTGAAGTAGAAACAGTTATAACACTAGGCATCGTCAAGTTGACACCTCTCAGTGCCTACCCTATTTCTACAGCACCCTATCTTCATCTATGGAAAGATTAACCATATTTCTTTGAACTACACGGTTCTGTGAATGGGCCTTCTACCGCTTTTCGGGGAGTTCAGAAGCTAGGTAGCAGTTTTCCGCAACTGTATTTGATAAGATAAAATAGGTAAAAGTAGCAATCTACCCCGAGCAGGCTTAGTTACGTCAACAAAGACTCCTTGTGGGGCCATAGAATTACAATGTTCTTGTACTTTATGTGAATGCTTATAAGTCATACCGAAGTTGGAGCAGATTTACTTACGAGGGGCGTTCAACATATTCTCGGTATCGGGGTGAAACTGTGGTTGTATATATAAATTGACTTATTTATCAAGTAATACTATTATTTTAGTGCATTCATGTAAAATTTCATATAAATGTGATTATTAACTCGCGTTTTATCTCTAGTTAAACAGAATCATAATGGCAACTGAGACGATGATGGTGAAAATTGAGCATCGCGCTGTAATTAAATTTCTCACTAGGCAAGGAAAAAGTCAAAAAACTATTCACGAAGAGATGGTGGCTGTTTACCAGGGTTCCGCACCTTCATTATCAACTGTGCAAAAGTGGTCAAGTGAGTTCAAGAGAGGCAGAGAGAGCTTTGAAGACGACCCCCGCTCCGGCGACCCGGCTACTGCTTGTACGGGAGAAAGCATCAAAGAAGTCGAAAAACTTGTTCTTGAGGATGCCCGAATAAAGGTGAAAATGATGGCAGAGATCACCAAGCTTTCAATTGGTACCATTCACACCATTCTTCATGACCATCTTAACCTTTCAAAGGTCAGTGCAAGGTGGGTGCCACGAATGCTCACAACGCCTCAGAAAAAAGTGAGAATCGCATGCTGTAGAGAGCTTTTGGAGATGCGTAGTGAGAACGCGGACGGTGTTATGGATCGAATTGTTACTGGGGACGAAACATGGGTCCACCACTATGACCTTGAAAGCAAACAAGAGTCCATGCAGTGGCATAAAAAAGGAACAGACCCCCCGAAGAAGTTCAAAGTCACTCCGTCTGCCGGGAAGCTCATGGTCACAGTTTTTTGGGACTCAAAGGGAATCTTGCTCATTGAGTACAAAAAAAAAGGTGAAACCATCAACGCTACATCCTACGCTTCCACTTTGCATAATTTGCGGGAGGAAATTAAAAAGAAAAGACGGGGTAAACTCGCAGCGGGTGTGTTGCTTCTTCATGACAACGCTCCTGTTCACACGGAGCGAGTTTCCAAGGCTGCTGCGCGAAATTGTGGTTTCGAAGAAATCCAACACCCACCCTATAGTCCAGACCTTGCCCCTAGTGATTATTTCCTGTTTCCGGATTTGAAAAAATGTCTTCGTGGAAAAAGATTTTCGGATGATGAAGAACTCAAGTCGGCAATAAATGGGTATTTTGCAGAGAAAGAGGAAATTTATTTTTTTTGGGGTTTAAAAAAGCTTATCTCAAGATGTAACAAATGCATTGATGTTAGGGGAGATTATATTGAAAAATAAAAACAATTTAAATTGAATTCGCATTTTCCTTCACATAGATACCGAGAATATATTGAACGCCCCTCGTAAAGGTCGCACCAGCCTTTGACAGTTATTGCGGGCAATGTTCGAAATCATTATAAGGAGCGCTGAATCTGATGATGCTTTTTAGGATGTCAATATGTGATTTTTAGTAAAAAAGATAATTTTTGTGCATCTCAAATAGCATAGTATAGATCTATCTACGATTCGCACCTTCTGGACATTGAATAGCTATCTAGTGTTCTGCAATTTTGGCAAATTAAGCACCTTTACAGCTAGCAATGTGGATTTTGAACTGTTTGTGATAGCCTTTACTTGTTTTGCTTTCATCGCTCATAAATATCAATTTTTGGAGATGAGAAGTGATACTTATCTGAAGAATGGTAAGTACAATAGATACGTAAGCCGACGAGCGCCTTGTGAAATGGTGTCAATGCTCACTTATAATAGCAGAGAGTTCATTGTGCTATGAGCACGACGGTACAATTACTCCTGGGAATGTACACACAGACAATTTTATGATTCACAGGAGGCTCCTTAACTCAATTTAAGTCCTCCAGTTCCGTGCAGAAGCAACTTCCTGCAGTTCTCATTCTTCACACTCACAGAGCTGGTGAATTACATACTCAATCCCTTTCCTGTTCTTGCGGCTTCTACAAAAGTCATTGTAGTGGATCCCTACGGGGGCTTAGCATATTTATTTATTTATTTATTTTTTTTTTTTGTCCAATTCATTGTTTATCTGAGTTTGTAGTGCACTTGTAAAAGTACCTTGTTCTTAATTGTACGACCCTTTATACTTTTTTAAATAAATAAAATTGAAATTGCAATGAAATGAATGTCGATTGTGCTCGCGCATCCCAGTGACTGAGCTTAGAGAGTGATGACTTCTAATTATATGGCGGTCGTAGCTTTTGCGCAGATGTCGATCTGAATCTAGCAGGTAGACCAATGGTTTCATCTTCAGTACTTCTTTGGACCTTCTTTAATGGAACATTGATGGCATGTGTATTATGTTTTCTCAACAACTCATCAGATCTCCTGTTACCTGGGATATCCATGTGCCGATACATCCAACATAAGGTCATTCTATTGGCAGTCAATGAGATGAGATGAGATATTCTGGAGATTCTCACTAGTATTAACAATCTTTGGATTGAAAATCCCGCCTTAATAGTTGACTGGCTGTGTAGAAACTAATTCGGCTTGACACTTCGGAAGACACTTTATCCATCTAGTTCGGAGGAGACACCATCCCACCTCTTAATTCGTTTTTTAGCCATCAGTATGTATGAATGGATTCTGCCTTCGGGATAACAATACCACTCCCCGCTGCTTGGTATTCTAACACCGAACAAAGGTTCTAAGATACAATGAAGTTAATAATTTGGCCAAATTTCTTTCGGATGTAATGATGAACATGTGCCCTGCTTTGAGACTGCTGTCAGGTTGCTTTCAGAAGTATGGCAGTGTAAGCCACTAAGCATTCACATCTCGGGTTAAAAAATTGGGTATTATGTATAGTGCAGCAGAGGGGGTAGATCTAAAAGCGCCACTGATAGATAAGCAAACCGACCTTTCGCCTTTTCTAGGGATACATATCCAATTGCTCACATATATGTGAGCCACACTTATGAGTCCGCTTTCAAACATCTTTGCGTTAGCTCTCTCTACAGTGTCAGGTTTTTGCAAAAGGTGGCAACTACAATGTCGTTTGCATAAGTTAAGTGTATGGTTACATGTCGCCACTTTCGCCCCATTGATGTTGAGTGCTTACTTTTAAATTAATTTTTATTGTTTCTTTCATTATTAACATACATTGTAGAAAAAAAAATGATTAAATCTAATTTGACAGCAACATTTACTTAATCTAGCTTACTGGCTCTTACCGTGGTATATTACCGGGATACCATCCCTACTTTGTACTAACTCTTTAGCATGAATATGGAGAAAAGCCTCTGGCGGGATAGAGCAATATAGAAGTGAGCTCTTGCGGTACATTTCATTGGGATAATAAACCCCAAACATCAGGCTCTTATCGTTGGTCATTGCCCTTTTAACGTGTCTTTGAATCACCTTAATCAGGAAATTGTCAATCGTAAAGAACTTTGTTGGGATAATATTTTTTGTATATTGATTCTGGTGTTCTGTACAAGCCGTACAAGCTACATTGAACCACACTGGACAACCATATGCGATGACTGGCTTGATTAGGGCCACATAGCGACTAAACAGTGGACAAATAATTCATTTCACCACACCAACATTCTTAATACATTAGCAATCCTCACAGAGAACCTCGATTACACCATACCTGAACTTTGGTTTGACAAAAACTTCCATGTAAGCGTCCCCTCTAGATCATTCTGGGAGAAAGATGCTTTCATGGAGGACAAGTCAATCCATCTCTACACAGATGGATCTAAAACCGATAGCGGAGTTGGTGGCGGTGTTTTCTCAGATACGAGTAAGCTAAATATATGAGTCTCTCTTTCCGCCTTCCGCTTGCAGCTTCTTGCCTGCTGAAAATATCGAAAATAACAGAATGTCTAATGCCGCAGAGGGGGTAGACCGCAAGGCTCCGCTTATTCATAGGCATGCTGTTCTTTGGACTCTGGTTAGTTTAATGCAGTTGACTGCTTTTTCTACGGCCATCCATCCACGACCACCCTGTAAGTAAGTACCGGTCTTATGACCGAGATGTATAGCCAGTGGGTTATGCGAGGTCGAAGGCTCCTTTTATTGCCAATGGCTTTTTTGCAAGAGAATAAAGCTATTGTGGCTTTATTGACTCTTTCTTGAATATTAGGTTTCCAGTCAAAAATGGCAGTTTCCTGTCAAAAATGAGACCTAGGTATTTTGCTGTATCGGAAAATACTAAACTGGTACCGTTTATTGAAGGAGGGTCTATAATTGGAATTTTGTATTTCCTGGAAAAGAGGACAAGATCAGTTTTATGGGGCTTTATTCCCAGTCCACAGCGATCTGCTTGCCTGAGACGGCTATAGCAACGTCATCCGCATAAGCAATCACCCTGCTACCACCCGCTTCTATATATATCAGTAGTTCGTTAACTATTAAGTTCCAGAGAAGGGGAGAGAGAACACCGCCTTGCGGCGTACCTCTGCTGACGCATCTTTTAGCAGAAGTGTCACCCAGTTTGGAGTTGATTATCCTGCTTTTTAGCATGAGACTGATCAACACCCCAAGTGAGTCGTCTGCCTGCAGAGTTGACAGCGCAGTCGTGATTGCGGATGTGTTGACGTTGTTAAAGGCGCAAGAAAGTGACAATTGTGTATTCTTTATATTGTAGGGATTGTTCGATGTGGCTAGTCAAAGAGTGCAGAGCCGTTTCCACCGACTTCCCTTTACAATAGGCATGTTGAGTCGTTGACAGAAGTCTTGGATCAATTTTAGCTCGTATGTGGATATCAATCAGTCATTCTAGAGTTTTTAAAAGGAAAGATGATAGACTTATAGGTCTGAGGTCGTTTGAGACAACATGAGAACATTTTCCGGCTTTGAATACTACATTGACTTCTCTCCATGACAGTGGAATGTGGATAAGTTGTGTAGCTCCTCATAATATTTTCTAGCATAGGCAGAATAATATCTGAGGACCTCTGTAGCTCGTCAGGTATTATACGGTCCGGACCAGCAGACTTGTATGGTTTGAAGCTATGCAGCGCCCAGAGCAGTTTTTCTCTTGTGATCATACCATGAATTTTGGTCCCGGTTGCAGTAGGCCTGCTACTGGCCGCGAGTTGGGAGCTACCTGGAAAGTGGGTGTCTAGTAGCAGGTTGAGTGATTCATCACTTGAGGTTGACGAGGAACCGTCGGGTTTTTTCAAACAGCTAGGCATCATAGTATTTGTAGAGAGGATTTTTCTTGGCCGGAGTGCATCAAGGAAGCGTTCTTAGCCCTTTGCTCTTTAACGTGATACTAGACTATCTTTTGAAAGATTGCATGCACGAAGGAAATGTAACATCGATTCTCTTCGCCGACGACGCAGTTATTCTAAGCGATAATGTCGTAGATTTAGAAAACGTCCTAAGTAAATGGAAAGACGCGCTAGAGAAAAACGGGTTTAAAATAAGTCGCTCAAAGACGGAACATCTGACTTGCCCATTTTCGGATCCACTGCGACCTATTCCAGATATAATGTTGGACGGAATAGTTCTTCCGAAAACCACTAGGTTCAAGTATTTAGGATCAATCGTTAACGTAGAAGCGAAATGTGACGACGACGTAAGGCACAGAGTAAGTGTGGGGTGGATGAAATATCGAGAAGATTCGGGAATCTTCTGTGACCGAAAATTTCCACTTCAATTGAAGGGAAAACTTTACACCACGATGGTTCGGCCAGCTCTTACATGGTTCGCAGTGCTGGACAATATACGAAGCGTTTAAAAATAAAATGACGGCAGCAGAGATGAAAATGTTAAGGATGTCGACTGGAGTTACGAAACGCGACTGCATTAAATGTAGGCACACATAAAAAATTCGGTAATCGAACAACTTGAGTCGGATAGAATTAGCTGGTATTGCCACGTTCAAAGAAGATCTGCGGAAAATCCCGTTAAGAAGGCAATATCAACTACGGTCGCTCCTACTAAAAGAAAACTAGGTGGGAAAAAGAATTCCTGGATTGCTCAGATGGCAAATGCACAACAACGCCTGGGGCTAACCGCCGAAGCGATACAGGACCGAGCAGTATGCAGACGCGTTCTGCGATCTGCGACATTAGCCAACCCCATAAGCGGAGTAGTAGCGATGCAGTAAAAATGCGAAACTCGTTATGCATAAGTTCGTGTAGCGAGGAAAGGGCTAGTAAAAGGAAAAGAAGAAGAAGATTTTTCTTAGCCGCGATGCCTCAGAGGTTTCTGTGATTTTGTCACGGAATAACCTCCAGGATTGTCGCTTTGCCTTCCTCAGTTCTTTTTTGTATAATTTTTGTATCAGTCGCAGTCAGTCACTTTCCTTGTGCTTTTTGCTACATTGAAAAGTTTTCTACAAGTGTTTCTAAGCAGCCCTAGTGCTGTTGTCCACCAATGTGGCATTTTCTTGCTTCTAGGTTGAATAAGAGGACAGGAAGCGGCCAGAGCCTGATTGAGAGCCAGTGTGAATTCCTTGACTTTCATGTTAAGCTCATTGGTGTCACTCGGCGGACTTGATAGTTGAGAATATAGCGTTTCTGACAGTATTCCTCTCTATTTTGGCCAATTAATTTTCCGGTAGTTCCGGAAAGCTGGTCTGAATCATTACTTAGTCTGAATTGGATGTATCTATGGTTTGAAAAGGAGAATTCAGACGATACCATCCACTTCATTAGCCTTTGAGTGATGCTGTCGGAGACGAGAGTGATACTAGCATTTCCTGTCGGTTTCTAGTTATAAAAGTGGGTTCATTGCCAATGTTGCAAATAGAGAGCGTTAGCGTCTTATCCGATGATGAGGCCAGTTTTTTGCCTTCCAGCTTCCAGTACCACCCTTTCTGGGTTATCAATAGGGAGACGGTCCACATGGTAGTGGACAAGGTAAGCCGATGCCAGCTTATAAATTCAATAAAAACTATTTGTTTACCTTCGTAATAAAAGTCACAATGTTTACCTAATATAAATCGAGACAAAACTAATGCGAGGCCTATTTCTAGTTATCGCTAACTACCACCTCTAATTTATATGTCGAGCATCCAATAATGATGATGTCAGGATTTTTTTATTGTTATCTCGTAAATCGCCAGACAATCCACCTCCTCTCTGTATCAATATTGCTCTGCCCTTTACATTTGATTGGTAAATATCTTTAATCGTCTAATGAGCAACCCTTTAACAAGAGCGGTTTGCTTTTATTTTCTCTTGCTATGTTGGGATCACTGAACCATTGCATTTTATTTGCCATGAATGTTTATTTTTTTCAAAAATACAAGCATCTAAGTGTGGTATATTTGAGGAGAGGGAAAATTTGCAGACATTTATCCAAAACCCTCCTGATCATTTAATATTCTGATCACATTTCCCATATCCCACATCGGTTATTTACATCGCAATAACCAACTGACTGACGGTTACAACCAATGTTTCATGCAAGACACGATCGAAATTTGTAAAGGAACATATTTCAATTTGAATCTAAGAATATTCGTACACGTGCTGGGACAGTTTCAGATATTATTAGTATCTGATGATGGAGGGAGTAGAGCTTTTGCCTGGGGATGTAAAATTTATGAAGAGCTCACTAATATCGTGAGATACTCGTATCTGTCTGTTAGTTTAATATGTCATTCACTTTGACGGCTGACGAGTTATCGAGTGAACTAAACTAATCTTGTATCTGATGGTTTTAAATGTCATTTGGGGACGACTACATATTGTTGATCATATTGACGTGTCGCGTGTAACATGGAAGTTTTTTCTTGTCTTCGTTTTGAACATTTTTGGGGTTGATAGGCGGCAAATGGGCACGCTTTTGTGTAGGTACTATACGCGAATGCAGGGCACTATTAGTAGTGTCTGTCAATAGAGACATCAGTAGACATTTGGGAGCATTATTTAAAATGTTCAGATATGTAGGTATCTAGAAGGTTTTTTCTACTTCGAAATAGTAAAGATTTGTTCAACATGTAAAGATTTTAAGCAATGACTTGAATATGAGAAGCAAATAATTTCATTGTGACTTAAGCTTTCGTGACTTGAGGCGTTTGAAATGTGTACAATTTGCAAGATCCCCTGTATAATGTAATGGGATTCTTGAATTTATAATTTATTCTGTTCAATTATCATGAAAAACCGCAAGAGGGCTATTCGGGAAATGCAAATGTACGAGTAAACTGTTTGCTATCCACATTTTGCTGTGGGGTTACTCATGGTTTCTGAAGTCAGTTCTCCGGAAATTGGAAATTTGCATAACGATGTGATTAAGTTGTAATCATGGAAGTTCAAACAAAAAAATCATACAAGACAATTGGAGGAAGTTGTGTGGCGTTTGCTGTAAATCTTATTACAGAAGGTGAGGGCAGAAGTACGTGTTGCGAATTTTTATTCTTAATCAGACACGTAGGTGGGTTTATACCCTATGACGCCATCTAAAGATAGCTTCTAGTTTACCATCATCGTCCTTAGATAAATGAAGTCGTTTGTAGTTTTTATTTAATCAAAATTCACTGTTCATTACAACGTTCAGGTTTACTGTGTTATTGACAGGTATACGAATTATCCTTAGTTTAGTACTGAAACGCTATACCTATCTGAAACAGCATTCCAATCTAAGATATGTCGATGCAGTTGGCTAGATTATGTTTAGGACATTCTTGATCGTCGGCAGTGTTTTACGGTAAAGTTTTCAGGGCAGTGAACTATAGGGTAACGCATCGAATCTGATCAATTGGATCTACGAAGAGCGTTCAATATATTCTCGGTATCGATATGAAGGAAAATGCGAATTCAATTTAAATTGTTTTTATTTTTCAATATGATCTCCCCTAACATCAATGCATTTGTTACATCTTGAGATAAGCTTTTTTAAACCCTCAAAAAAAGAAATTTCCTCTTTCTCTGCAAAATACCCATTTATTGCCGACTTGAGTTCTTCATCATCCGAAAATCTTTTTCCACGAAGACATTTTTTCAAATCCGGAAACAGGAAATAATCACTAGGGGCAAGGTCTGGACTATAGGGTGGGTGTTGGATTTCTTCGAAACCACAATCTCGCGCAGCAGCCTTGGAAACTCGCGCCGTGTGAACAGGAGCGTTGTCATGAAGAAGCAACACACCCGCTGCGAGTTTACCCCGTCTTTTCTTTTTAATTTCCTCCCGCGAATTATGCAAAGTGGAAGCGTAGGATGTGGCGTTAATGGTTTCACCTTTTTTTTTGTACTCAATGAGCAAGATTCCCTTTGAGTCCCAAAAAACTGTGGCCATGAGCTTCCCGGCAGACGGAGTGACTTTGAACTTCTTCGGGGGGTCTGTTACTTTTTTATGCCACTGCATGGACTCTTGTTTGCTTTCAGGGTCATAGTGGTGGACCCAGGTTTCAGGTTTCCGAGAATATGTTGAACGCCCCTCGTATATAACCAAAGCGTATTTCACAGATTATTTTTCAGAAACTACTCATTACAAACAATGATAGGTATTTTGCGGTTGACGTTACCATAATACTTGTGCAGGGACCATAAGCGTGTAGAAACACGATCGAAACACTCATTAAGACAAGTAGAATGGGAAAAGACCTCAAAAGGAGAAATCAGCTAGGTACGAAATAATCAGCAAGTATTCTGACCTGAAAACAGAAATGTTCTCGCTCTCAGTATTCGCCACACACTTGGTATGTATACCGGAACCAGTAAAGACCCTCTTCAGAGGATTTAGACCAAAGCACACTTAGAGCCATCCAATGAGGCAGCTACTTTCAATATTTAGTTAGCCGACATCTAAACGAATAAAATATATTAGCTACGGGGATCTAAAGATAGCTAATATATAGGTTCTTGGTTGGGTACTGTACAAATATTGTAACTGTGTCTACACATCAATTGTACTTATTTCACCCCCAAGCGTCAACCATCGGGTACTGGTCGATTTCCATCCGAACTCGGCTTGCCAAACTTATAAGCGTGAGTGCTAACCAGTAGACAAAAATAGCAGCTCTATAAACGGGACAGCGTATGGAAAAGAGATAGTGGCGGAAGAGCCCTTAATGTGCCAAGGTCAGAGCTCACAGCCCCGAACGGATTACTAGCTTTGGTCTAGCCGACCTCCCGTCCTAGGGGTATCTATAAAAGAACTGGCCTTCCAGGTTTGGGGTTGGGCCGCCAAGGTAAATGACCGGCCATGGAAAAGAAAGTTTAGATACGAAGCAACAACGAACTTCTTTAACAGCGCACGTGCAGTCGAAAAACTAGCGGAGGGCCTGGACTACTGCAAAGCAGGTGTAGGTAGCCCCACAGAAAATAGTCAAGCGGCGTTAAATCGCACGAACGAGGCGGCCAATCGACTGGCCCATGTCTTGAGATAACACGCTCACCATACTTACTCTTCAATAAATCGATTGTAGCGTGTGCTGTGTGGCTTGTGGCATCATCCTGTTGAAACTACATGTCGTCCAAGTCCATATCTTCCAATTCGGGCCAAAAATAATCGGTGATCATGGCGCGATAACGCTGACCATTCACAGTAACGTGACGATCGTTATCGTCGACGACAAAATATGGCCCAATAACGTCGCCGGCATGCAAACCGCACCAAACAGTTATTTTTTGTGGATGAAGTGGTGATTCATGAAGCACATGTGGATTTTCACCCGACCAATAACGCATATTTTGCTTATTGACGAACCCATTGAGCCAAAAATGAGCTTGGTCACTGAAGATGATTTTACGATGAAATTCATCATCTTGGCTCATCTTCTCCAGAACCCAATCGGAGAACCATCGGCTTCAATTCTTGAGTCAGCTTGATCTTGTATGGGTGTAAACCAAGATCCTTACGCAAAATACGCCATAATGTGGTTTGAGCGATGCCCAATTCTTGAGAACGCCGTGGAATTTTACTGATTTGGATCGTTTGCTACGGATGCCTGAACGGCAGCGATATTTTCGACACTTCGACCATCCCGTTGTCTCACTGACACGGCAACATCACACAACGAATATGTAGACTCAAATTTTTGCACTAAACTTGTTATTGCCTGTCTACTAGGGCGAGAATTACGACCGAAAATTGGAGTTAACGATCTTAAAGTTGCAGTCACCGACTTCGAATTTTTGCATTTTTATAATTTGCAGACGTTGCTCGTTCGTGTACTTTACCATGATGAAAATGTTGAGTTTACTGAATAAATTGACAGTGACAGTTTGATGATTAGTGAAAGAGTGCGTTCACAAATTAAATTCAAAGTTGTCAAGTCCCTATTGGAAAACCCTTTATTACCGCCATCCAAGAAATGCGATGGGATGGGGATGGGTTTCACAAAAAGAGGATGAACAACTGCGACATATACTACGGCGATTGTTATAGAAAGCAAAAGTATTTGGATGCGGATTCATTGTTAGTGGCAGACTTAGGCAAGAAGTCTTGGGTTTCCGGCATGTGAACGAGCGCCTCGTAACAATCCGTATTTAGGCTAAATTTACAAATTAGCCTTATATACGCGGACGTCCCCACATAGTATAAGAAAAGGAGTATGAAAAGTGCGCGGTCGAGAAAATAGAGCGATGCTTCTCCAGGAAAGAGATTCGGAAGTTTTACCAAAAGGTAAAAAGAACATGCCATGAACGGAGCGGAAGACTGTAGAGACGAACAAGGGAACATAATAATTGAGTCGCAGTTAATGCTGAGATTTTGAAAGAGCATTTCAATAGACTGTATAACGACGATGATGAACCAAATACCGCTGTCAGGCAGAATGAGCCTTTCAACTTGGACGATGTAGACCAATAATTGCAGACGCCCTGGCTGTCGAGCTGTTAAAAGCAGTAGGTGATGACTTGGTAAGGAGCATACACCAACTCATCTGTAAAATATGGTCGGACGAAAGTATTCCCGATGAATGGAACCTTAGCATTTTTTGTGCTATTTTCAAGACAGGAGACCCTTTTAACTGCTCCAATTACATAGGCATCAGTCTTCTGAAAATCGTCTACTAGATCCAATCTGCCATATTATGTGGACGCCTGAAGCCGTTCGTCAACAACCTAATTGGCCCATATCAGCGTGGCTTTAGGCCAGAGGAAAGTCCACCACAGACCAAATATTCACACTATGGCAGATCTTGGAAAAAACCTATGCACGCTGTTCCATTAAAGTCGGTAAAGAATTCACCGAGACCTTTGATGTCAAAAAAAATTTACACAACGTGATACGCTGTCACGTTCGTTAACATCATTCATGAATGAATAGTGCAAAACTCAAGCGCCAACACAAGAGGAACAATCTTTCAAAAGTCAGTTTAATTACTCCCATACGCCACGCCTATGATGTTCACATAATTGGCGGTTTCGCGAGTATGAGACGGAAGCGCCGAAGCAGTCGAACAGAACGTCATCCTCGACATATATAACTTTGATTTAGTTAAAGACTTTGCCTACCTAGACTCCTCTATCAATTCAGACAACGACACCAGCGCTGAGATCAAACGAAGGATATCTCTTGCCAATCGCTGCTCCTTTGGGCTAAGAAGGCAATTGACTAGCAAAGACCCCTCTCGAACAACGAAAGTGACCATATGTAAGACCTTAACAATCTCTGTCTTGCTCTATGGCGCAGAGGCATGGACTTTATCAAAAATGGATGAAGGTGCTGCTTTGAGAGGAAAATTCTTCGGGTGATTTTCGATCCCGTCTGGATAGACGATGAGTGGAGGAGGAGATACAACAACGAATTGTACGGACTGTCCAGAGACATCGACTTAGCCAGAACAGTGAAGGTTCAACAACTGAGATTGCTGGGTCATGTAGAGCGGTTTGACACCAATGCTCCGGTCCGAAAAGTCTTCGAATCCGACTCTGGTGGCGCGCGGAAGTTGAGGCGAACCTCAACCAACTTAGCGTGCGAATCTAGAGGCAGATAGCTTTAGATCAAGCTGGCTGGAGACGCCTGTTGTTTGAGTCCCAGGTCCACCTCGGACTGTAGCGCCACCTTAAGAAGTAAGCAAGTAGGTTCAACATTAAGAGCTATTCGCAAAGCGGTTTTTATGGTATGAAATTCCCAAAATACCTCTCACATCACACTTGATACTGGTGTAGACGTTTTTCACAAAAAAGGGGACCCAGTTTTCAGAAAACCAAATTATTCAAAAGGGACTGCTACCGGCACTCGTACTAGGATTCCTCAATATATTTGTAGTTGACCTGGGCCCGCGGTTATCGTTTGTTATTCACAGTCGCTTAGTAAAGAAGCAACAACCAATATTTCCAAGAGAATCTTAACATTAGCTTTGTCTAAGATTACAATAACATAAGAGGCGTCCAAGTTCTCCCGGGTCTTGAGATGCTGGATATGAAAAGGCGTTGACAGATCTCTTGTTATCCTGCGTCATCCCGGAATCCAGCTGATGGTGTCCTCATTCTAAAATCTTAAAAATTCTGGTATCCAGGGAGGCACAAAGTTGCTCCCAAAGGTCTGCTTCATTGTGAAGCTCCCGCATTTGATCTTCGCTGTTCTGGTACTACTCTAAGTCAGCCATGCAAAGAGTAGATAGAATCTCCTACATACGATTGTCTCAATTACGATCTATCGATTGCTTTGTTAGTAATTGTTCTACGGCATCTAATTTAACTGGAAACTTGTGCACAAAAAAAGTTAAATTTGCATCGGGCTACAGGGAAACCCATAAACTTAAGGAGTAGGTACCAGCTGTCTATTTTAACTGCAATATAATTAAAGTTAACTTAGATTGTAGGAAATAAAAATAGGAAATGAAATAAAAAATAATAATTGTTACTGCTTATTTTTTAATATAAGATCGTTGCGTTTACGTTGGGATAGTTTTTGTCTTAGTATTAATCAATTTATTAGTGCTTTGTAGATAATTATTCTCGTAGAAACAAATATAGAAGATGAGGAAAATGGATACTATAAACTAGATGGTTTCGAACCAGAGTTCTTAAATAGAAATAAAAAAAAAGGTGGAGGGTTTTTAATGCTTATACGAAACGATATAGACTACGAACGCAGAAAGCATTTCATAAGAAAACATAAAAATTCAAGGAAATAAATACATATTTGGATATATCACCAGGATTTAGTCAAAGAGCGTTCATTGAAGAATGGGATGAAATTATTGTGATGGGTGACTTGAACTCAAACTATGTCAAGGATTATTTAGAGATGTTAGCGTCGTTGGGGCTGATGAATGTTATCAAAGAATATGCAAGGATAGATCTCAAAAGAGGGACTAAGTCAGTGATAGATCGCATTTTAGTTAGCAGAGCAGACAACCAAATAAATTCCTTTGTAATTGAAAGCGATATAACCGATCATTACCCAGTCATGTATTCCACAAATGGACTGACAGTTGACAGCGAAAAATCTATGAGTACGTCCTACATCTGTAAAGCAAAATTAAATGAACTCATCTGTGAAGTAGATTCGGATGATGTATTAAATGAATGCGATGCAGTTACCCTGTATAAAAATTTAGCTTGTAAGTTAAAAGCTGTATATAAAAAATAAACGAATACTAGAACACTAAAGAGTGAATATATAAAAAATCCCTGGATGTTCCCAAATCTAGCTGCAAAATGTAAAAGAAGAGACGAGCTTTACAGGAGGTGGAAGAATAATAGGCTTAGCAGAACTTACGAAACTGAATATAAAGATTTCCGAAGCAAGATCAACAGAGAAATTAAAGCACAGAAATCAAATTTTTATAACAAGTTTAACGCAATTAAAGCTGACTCTCGTAAAACCTGGAACTTAATAATGGGGGGGGGGGGGGAAGTTAAGCGTTGATGAAGTGCTTGTTAAGAACTTCTAATCGGAAAAAAATATGATTAGCGTTTCTAATGAATGTGCTAAGCTTTTCTCGGAACAGACTCTCCAAATAATGCATCAGTGTAGTGCAACCACATCGTATCATGCGAATACCTTCGTTACCAACTCAATTTTTTCTAGGGAAACCAACATCGTAGAGGTGCGCAGCATAATTAATTTCCTCGGCAAAAATAAATCCCCCGGATTCGATGGAATACGGCCGGTAGTAGATATTAAAAAACACGCAGATAAATTTGCTCCCCTCTTGTGTAAATTTATTAACCTCAGTCTGATGCAGGGCAAAATTCAAAAAAAAACTGAAAACTACTGTGGTTAGACCTATTTACAAAGGAGGTGTTAAAAGTCCAATCGGCAATTATAGACCGATATCCATACTGCCAGTCATGGAAAAGTGTCTAGAAAATGTAATTAGAAGTAGACTAATTAGCTTTATTGAGAACCATTCCCTTATCCACCAAAGTCAGTACGGTTTCCAGAAGCCAAAAAGCACTGGACAATTGCTTGGACAGTTTGCGAATTGCGTCAATGAATCCTTAAATAAAAGTCATCATATTTTGGTTATGTTTATGGATTTTAGTATCGGCTTGGTATACGAGGAGTGATGGCTGACTGACTAAAGGATTACCTACTCACCAGGGCCTTTTGTGTAAAAATCAAGGACGTTTACAATGAAAAGAAGCATTCACAATATGGAGTTCCTCCAGGTTCGAAGCTAGGTCCAATTCTTTTTAAAAAAAAAAAAATTCCATTTGCTTACGCAGATGACACTGCGATAGTTGTCTCTGGCGGCAACAAGACTAATGCAGGCAGAGTTTAATAATGCAGTCAAATGGTGTCACGACAATGGCGAGTATTTTTTCAAAATGATGCCTGCCCTAAATCAAGCAGGCACTTAATTGACGTCGTAGAAAGCTATAAATACCTAGGAGTCATCATTGATAGCCACTTCATCTGGGGCAAGCAACTTAACAAGATACGCTCTGATTTAAGGAAGTCTTCATTTACATTGGCGCATCTAAGAAATCATGCAACACCACACATTTTGGAGCTGGTATACTACACCTTGATTGAATCCAAATGGGGTAACGCCTCCAAAACAAACATCGAGAAGCTGCAAAAACTCCAAAATTCTGCGTTGAGGCTAATAAACTGCGCAAATGTTCCTGACGAAAGACGGTTGAAGGTACTTGAGGTGCAAAATATCTTTAAGATGACTTTGGTACTGGAATACTATAGTGACATCAGTTTTCAAAGGCCAATCGAACATGAAATCAACACCAGAAGACACAAAATTCAGTTGGAGTGACTTCTGCGACATAACATATTCATTTTTACTGAAGACCCGAAAGGAGTCTGGCTATAAGCATTTGCACCTCCAGTTACAGCTGCAATCTACTTACTCAATGACGCTTAGAAGGTGACCCTTCAGAAGGCGCTTCTTTTCAAACTCACTAATTTCTTTTCGTTTTCTGAGTTAAGCTACTCATATAAGTACCGAACGCCTCGTCCCAAGAGGAGCCGCATTCGAGAAGACTACGGGTTGTTTGTCACGGTTGGGATTACCTCTTCTTTACATACTCGTAAGTATTGTAATTTCATTCAGTTGTGCTCCACATATGCTTATCTGATTTATTGTTGAGTCAGGACGTCCTTGGCATTTACCTCAATATCTATATTAAACCTTTACAAAACGATGTGCTGCTTTTTGCCTCTTAAATTTATCTTCATATGATTATCAACATTTTAAGCAAGCAGAGCAATCTATTAGTGCCAGAGGTGTTAAAAATTCGCATCATATAGCAATAGTCACGATTTTGGACACCTAACCACCGCCAGTTGTGTAATATCATTGCCACTCATAATAATTCTGTCAAAACGTACTTAACCCATGTCACTTTCAGTGGTCATCATAAGAACTGCTCCACAAGGCTAGGTATAGCTAAACCGATGTCTTGTTTCCCTCTTTACTAATGGAGTATCCGTACAGAACTGGTGCTTATTTATCCAATGACTCATATTGACTACCGTTCCTCGCCACCGCACATACCAAAACACAACTGACGCTGTCAGTCTCGCTTCTAAAAGTAGTCAATTGCAGGGAAAGAAAAAGATATAATAATAATAAACGCACGATACGACAACACATTGCAAAACCAATATCCACCACCATTAGGTCGAAGTCTAGAGTCTGCTATGTAGCTGTCTACCTCGCGTGGTAATTCAATATTCTTGATGTCTGTCTAACTATCGTAAGCTGGAACAGATAGATGGTACAGAGATACGAATACAAATAGAATTTCCCGACTACACTTGGATAGAAAACTCAAAGACCTTTACAGAGACTCACTCATACGCACGATTAGCGGTGTTGATTTGTTGGGAAATCAATCTCTAGCTTTTCCGAAAAATTTTCAAGACTAAATTATCCAGATTTGAGTGTTTCCATTTATCTATCTGCTTTAATTAATTTATCTGCCATTCGGTAAGTATCCCTTGGTCTTAAGTGCACTCTCTAAATTGTAATGCGGTTACCATTCGTACGCATTCACACGCACAATTAGTCAATATTGGCCTAATTTGAAAAGAATTACCACCACGCACCGGTACGCTATGGTGGTACATATGATAAAAATGTATCTGTTTGTCTAAAAATAAATCTAAATATATGATGACATCCAAATCAGACATAAAGGGACCCTAAATTCTTTGTAATGTTGTGGTAGATACGAGTAAATGAGAATTGAGAAGTAAGGAGAAGTTGGTTTGGTATTTTTAGTAGTTCCTGTGGGGAGTGTCTGCGTGCGTTACAAAAACTCTCTCACCATTCGAATTTGGATAAAATCAAATCTCACATTCAATTCTCCAACACACACCCAATTTTAAAGTGATGTATGTATGTGACAAGATTGGGTATTCAATTTGTTGTTCTTTATGACCCAATTTGACGGGCTAAAGTATAGTAGAACTTTGTTTTTGGAGATTTGAAAGATAAGACGTGCGTAAAGCCAAAAACACTGAGACACTCGTACTCGTACTCGTATCTACACGATCCATCGAAATCTATATCTTACGAACGGTGCACGCGTTGTTAACGAATTTAAGCTGTAGACGCAATTATACGGATCATGGGAGCTGGGCTGGGTTTAAGGCCCCACACCAAATACAACTGGTGAATTAGTACCGAATGATTGCGAAAAAATTGTATCTGTGTTTGCTGTTTGTACCCCAATTATCTTATCGGCGATAATAGATACCGACGGCGACCACTATAAACAGACGTATGTACATAGATACGATGCGGCAACATTGCCAATTATGTAGGTATATAGACTGAGTCTTGGCAGTTATATAAGATTTTTTATCTTAATTTTTTGCAATAGTTTTTTGTCGGAGTCTTGGAAAAGGAGTTGATTCGATAAATTGACGTTAAGTGAGCGATGGTTTCTATAACGTGGGAGCGAGTTTCACGGTCTCACAGTGAGTGTGTGATTTTAGCCGAAATTAATCAAATTAACATATCTACAGGCGCATACTAACTGAATGCAGCTGGAGGTTGTAGCAGAGATATTTGCATTATTTCCAGCAGTTAGATCATGCTTCAGCAGTGAGTGTGGTATCGAGTAGTTGTAGTGCAGTGTTGTCGACAAAGTGGCAATCGAGACGGTTATGGCGAGTAATAGACCATAAAAACGCGGCCAGGTTTAACCTAAGTGGACTATAAATCAATTTGTACTGCCCGTGGACTGTACTGTTTTGTAGGGGAAATTTGTCAGTATTTGTGTAGACACTTAGCCACTGTGCATGTAATGAAACTCCGCTTTTGATAGATTAATTCGAAATTTAATTGTCTTTTCTTCATATGATCGAATGGGTAAGATTTCGTTGTCATTTATAAACTCGGGAATTAGGAAGGTGTGCATAGTTGGTGGAAGTACTCGTAGTTATGACGGCCAATATGTACTTGTGACGATCAATGGTAGCTTGTTTCGTCGCATAAACTGGTGAACCGATTCTGTGTATCAATAACTAACACGTGATTCTCATTATGGACAGTGTCAGAATAACAAGTGCCTTGGATGTTTGGCGGGTTTCACACCTCTTGATAAAAGGCCACCCACAAGGTCAAAAGAGGATTCGGCCTCCAAAGCCGAACAGGGAATGTTATAATTTCTTCGGAACAGTCGCTACCATCAATGGATACAGTGAAATTCATTCTGCATGCGATCATCTGTCTTGACTATCAACAATGTTGTCTCCCAGCCATTTTTTGTAACGAAAGGTGGACAAGATGTAAACGACATAACAGTGTCTAAACTTTTCTAAGAAAATTGCGAGTTTCTCGTAAGTGTGCATGCCCATGGGTTTCCTCGTTGGGACTAGCCGTCTATGACGCCTGCGGCGATCTTATTCTTGTTTCGACACGCGACGCAGGTCTCTCTAACTCGGCATAAGTGTCCTCGATTACGACTCTTTTACTTTTCTGGAAAAACTGATTCCATTGCCTAGCGTGGAAATTTTCTCGCCCTAAGACCATTTATCATTTATTTCGCCGTTAAGTCGTCTATCGGCTTATTCTCATGCGAAGCTGTTCCTATTTGAAACTATTAGATAGATTGGCAGGCAGAGGTGGAGTTTAACATGAACCTAAGTAGCGCTAGAATGTGTCTTTTTATTACCAAGACTCGTGTGACCTTATTGATGATATGTGTTGTTGAGGATGTGAGACAGTCAGTGCCTACATCCAGCCAGTTATGAAAACGGATTAGATCTCCTATTCCTTTACCCGCGATGTCGTTAAGGTCGTCGAAGAATGGTTGCTTCAGTGTACGCAGTCTGGCTCTTGCTAGCGCTGGGCATTTGCAGAGGAAACGAGATTTTCATTTCCGCAACTGCGACTGTAAGGGATACATAGTTTGGCCACATGGTCTGACAATGAGCTGAGACCTGAATGTCCAGTTCATCTGCACGCCCGTTTTCTTTTAGGTCACTGTGCCCTGGAACCCACAACAGTTCCAGCACCAGTTTGGAGGATATGGCAGCCGAGTAGATAGCTTTGATAGCGGCTTGGCTATCTATGAGGATAGCAATGTTTGGTTTGCGTTCCGCCTGGAAGGTGCTGGCAAAATTTGGCGGTATGATATAGATATTTTCAGTAATTCAGAGTAGACAACGGCCCCCACACCACAGTTCATATTTGATATGTCGGTGTAGATGACCGTGCCATTTACTTTCTTTCTTCCACTGAGCTCGGTTGGAAACGTGACCATGCCGTTTGGTAAAGAGCCCAGGTTGTTGCTGTGCCGTAAGGTCGTGCAGTCCAGCACCCTTTGAGCCCGACTGCGTTGCATAGTGCGGTATATTTTGTGTATAGGTCGAGAGGCGGGACCACAGTAAGGGTATCCGTTATCCGTGCCTATACTCGCTGTTCTCTTTTGCTTAGGTAGGAATTGGACCCACTACGGCTGTGTACATCAACAAGGTCACCCCTGGTGGAAGTCCCCACTTCTTTCGAAAGGTTTTCCTGCAGGCGTAAAAAGCTACTTAGCCTTTCTTACGCTATGTTCGATTTGCTTCCAGTTAAATTTTGGGTCAAGCATGATACCCAGATAGATACCTAGCGCTGGAGGATAGTATGAACAGTTGACTATTAAGTTAGCGAAGAGTAAAATCAGGTATTTTGGTTTTGGTAGTGAATAGCGTCAATTCAGTTTTGCTCGGATTGACACCAAGGCCACAGTTTGCGGCCCAGGTATTTACCTTATCTAGGACATCCTTCCTGATTTCTAGAATGCTTCGTATGTGGATGTGTAAGAAACGTTTTAAGTACAAATGAGGTTAAACTAAATGGCCTGAAATCTTTCGAGGATTCGTGCCCGCGTTTACCAACTTTCGGTATGAACAACACTCCAGCGCGTCTGCAAGAGTGGAGAACGTAGTATTGAACGTAGTTCAGTATTAAACAGCTTCTGAAGATTGGCGCTAGCCAAGGTTTTATTAGGTTTTGCGCTTTCTGTAGCATGCAAGGAAGAATGTCGTGAGAACCCGGTGACTTGAACGGGCAGAAGCTGTTAGTAGTCCGCAAATGAATGAATTGATTTTGTTGTGGGATGCAGTTTGTACTTGCCGAGACCTCCTTTGTTCGGTACTGATATCACTGCATCCGGGAGAGTGTGTTTTCATCAGGAGCTCCAGAGTCTCCGAAGAGAATTCTGTCTATACTCCATTTAACCTTCTTAGAAAGGAAGGTTTGGAATGTTGTTTGGACATAATTTTGCTAAGCTTGGCGGAGTCCTTCAGGGTTTCTATTGAATGGCAATACTCCATTCTGGCCTGCTTCTTAGATGTCTTTATGGCTCTCTTATACAGACTTAAAGAGTCCTTGTAAGGCTGTCAGAAGTTGTGTTTGTAGCAGATATTGAAAATCGCTCTGATCATGTGCCTGATATTAGAGAGATCTTCATTCCACCATGGAGGAAGTATCTTTTTTTACTACATTTAATTGGACACGAGACTTTGTATGCAACGTATATTGCCTTCTCGAAAGTCTTCACATTTGCCTCCAGTCTTCAATTGCTACGGTGTTTATTTGGGAAACATGCCCTAAGGACTTGACCCAAGTTGGTCCAATTAATTCTCTTAGTGTCTCTAAATGGTTAAGTGGTCTCGTCCTTGAGAATCGATTAGTCGGGGTATCCATCTGTGATTTGAGAATGACTCCAGATTGGAAACTCTCCAATTTTCGACGTTAAAGTTGCGATTGTTTGTTTTGAGTGTAATGTCTAGGACCTCTTCCCACCTGCTGAAATTTTCCGTACTAGGAAAGACAAGGGCTGGGGTCGTGCCCTAATTGCAGACTGATGGGTTAGTGGTTAGAAGAAAACGCGAAAAGTGAGTCACTTCTTACATCACTTTCTTTTTATGGTGATTGTGAGTTGCTCCAGTTCCTCTGGCATGTCTTGTCTCTCATGAGCTATGTATATAAGTTCTTTGCTAGTCTTGAATTCTATCTATGGTCGAGTTTCTCACCCAGGGCTCCTGAATAATGCCGATGTCAATATTTTCCTCCCTTAGGAAAACACGCAGATTATCGAAGGCACATCTACAGTGCCTCAGCTTTTTCAGCTATCGGGTCCTCCAACAACTTGTTGGTTTCGACGGTGTCCACATCGTCTTCAGGACCCAGAGATAGGAAAACCTTGATCTTGGCATATCTGATGCCAAACCGAAGTTTATAAAACTATTAAGCCATATTGCTTCCAAAATGATATGTACTCTTCTATTAAACTAAAAAATGGTCTTCAGCTTCCGATTAGATGTGGCAGGTGATGCTAAGAACATTGTTTTACAGATTTTGGACAGCATACTGAACTTACCTATTGTCTGCCCGATCCGATTAGCTGCGCAGAATTATGAAACTCTGTGAAAGAACTTATAAGGGCTTAGGCTTTGGATTGTACTTCTACATCCGATTTGATAACTAATTTGTGCTGAGTTTGGTATGCTGTTTCACCATAAGTGGACTTAATCTAGAACAACGCTTACAAATTGTGCAGTACGCGAAACTTACTGTGCGCAACGTACACTTAAAGGTCGACATAATCAATTTATATATAATTTTGCGTAAGAGACCTCTAATGATTTAACATCTTTGGATTATCTTCTGTGGGAATATGTGAGGTCGCTAGTCTACGGCGATAAAGCAGAAATGGGCAACTGGGATGCTAACATCCGCAGCATTATTGCCCAAACAGGAAAACCAACTGCTCAAAAAAGTGGTCGAAAGTTGGTCTTCCAGACTGCTCTTTATTCGAGCTGTTTCTGCATTCCACCACATTATTCATCAAGATTGACTCCTTTTCTAGATGGATTATCATTATACTACGGAATTCCGTGGTCTGTCGATGCCTAGGAGTATTTAGTACGGTATGGTTTTAACTGATCCAGTATGAAGACGCAATTGAACTTCCAAAAAATATTGATCATGTTCCATTCCAATGTCGACTCCTCGGGCTTCAGAAGAATAATTGCTTTTTAATATTTTGCTGTATATTAAATAAAACCTAGTGTTTGCTCGATAACTATGCGATTAGCATTGCAGGGATCTGGAACCCGCTCGTGCTTGTCATTTCGGTCTTCAAGCTAGTATATATCCATTACATCCTTGAGAGCAGTGCTATTATCCATAATAATGGCTGTGCTTGATTCTGATTGATTTTCCTTAATCTACTCTGGAATCTGGTCGTTTTTATACCCAGTCACTCCAGGGTTTACAAGATATAATAGGAGACTTTTCCGCTTTTCTGGTGTTAGCACGTAATTAATTTCTGTATTACGTCATCATCATTTCCGCCTAGTTGGAAGCTTGCTAAAGTAATTCCTGTCCGTAAAAGCCACAACCGCCTTTGGCTGCAGACTTTCGACTCATCAGTATATTACCTTGCCTTTCAAAGGTTTTGGAAAAAGTCCTTGCCAAGCAAATCTCAGGTCTCTAAATCATCATAAGCTACTTGTTTCGGTCCAGTCTAGTTGTTCTACAGCTATGGTTAAAATTCTCGATGACATAAGGATCAGTTATGACTTGGACTTCCTCACTATACTTTGCCTCCTTGACTATTCAAAAGCTTTTGACATAGTCAAGGATTGACTGAGAAACTAGGAAATTATTTTGGTTTTAGTGAAATTTCGGCGCGTCTCATAACTAATTACGTCGTAACCGCTAGCAAAGGGTTGTGGTTGGTGACAAATCCTCTCGTAGTAGGAATATACACGCAGGGGTACCACAGGGCTCAATACTGGGTCCAATATTGTTTTGTATATTTATGAATGACCTCCCCAAAGTTTGCTCAAACGCTAGTCTTCACTTCTATGCGGATGATGAGCAAATATACTCGTACTTACCAAACCTATTGGTCTAGTTGAGGATCTTGTTTGCAGGTTGAATGAGGATTTATCCGCAATCTGCCAATGGTCGCTACGTAATTCTTTGACCCTCAACCCAGCAAAGTCTCAACTGATTTTAATATCTAAAAAACTTCACAATACTGAAGTACTGCCGCCCATTTACCTCAACGACACGCAATTGCAGTTCGAGGAGACTGTAACCAACTTGGGTTTTGAGATAAACCGATGCATCTCGTCTGTAAGCCACATTAATTACACTGTGGGACGAATTTACGGAGGCCTACGTAATCTTTGGCTGCTCTCTAGTTTTACTCCTGTTAACACGAGGCTGAGACTTGTTAAAACCTTACTTGTTCCGTATATTGAAAACTCATCAGCAGTGTACTGCAAACTCAGCATAAACTTACTGTGGCATTTAATGATATGGTAAGGTATATATCCAATTATTATACAAATATCCTTGGTTGTATGCTCCAGCAGTTCTTGTATGTTAGGTGCTATATTTGCATGCACAAAATTATTCAGAACAAGTCGCCACCATACCGTTTTGAGAAGCTTCAGTTCGCTCGTTCGCCTAGAACATACAGCCTTATAGCTCCATCATCGAACTATTTGAGCTCCTCGCGCCTTTTCTTTGTCTTTGCCACCAGACTATGGAATCCTCTGCCCACAACAGCAAAACAAGTAATTATGGCCATACAATTTAATTCCGCTCCTCCACACTATCCCTAATTTTGTATCCCTTTCTTGACTAAAGTATCTCTTAATATAAATTTTACACTGAACTTGTATATTATCCATAATTTTAAGTACAAAGTCTTATTTGTACATCCTTAATTGAATAAATTGAATTGAATTGAATTGAATTAGCATAAGTTCTATATTGGCCTGTCAGAGGAGAGCAAGTAAGACATAATTTTCGGTTGTGAATGGGTAGCCTCCCCAGCATCCCACCACCTTACTTCAATCAGCTCCAGCATGTCTCTTTCGTCCCACATAAGCTTTCTCTCAAATCAAGGAATTTGGTATTTTTCTCGTTAGTCAAAAAGTTTCTTCCCGTACCAACATCTTAACATTAATAATCCAAACTTGTCAGCAAGGTATCAGACCGTATCCATGTGATTGATATACGGAGCAGAGCCAGATCCCATCAACACTTATTCTATCTTCTTGACACGTTGAGCTCATCATCCGTCCTCTTCTCTAATAATCACTGAGGATTTTAGTGGATGTCGCCACGGCGAGACGGTTTTCATCAGCACAAGCTCTTTGCGTTTGCTTAGCGAGCTAACAAATGCTGTAAGATGCTACTTATACGATACTGTATGATAGTAATTGCCATCAAAATGTGTGCTAGAAATTCGTGCGTCAGCACGAATACTTTGAGACTAGTCGGAGAAAGAGATCATCTCTTCCATATTTAATAGTCATGACGCAGATTGAAACAAAAGTTAAACGAACAATTTTGTATTTTAAACGGAATCCATCAAGGCTGCGGTCTGTTACCAGTACTTTTTTTTAATTAATAATGCGGATCCCATTTAGTGTGTACAAAGTGTACTCATCTCACTTACAAACCTTTTTGTATCAACTGTAGAAACTTCACAAAGGTTAAGAAAGATTGTCAACCGCAAGATGAATCGAACGATGTCCTTATTCGCTTTAAGGTTAAGTCTCTGTATATAGTAAGTTCAACAATTGATTAGATAGCAATGGTATATGATTGAACATACATAAGATGAATGTATGAAATAGTTCGACCCAACTGTATTTTATTTAGTAACCTGTTATGACAAAAGTGGAATTGAAAGAAGTTCTTACTGAGATCAGAGACGTATTGCTAGAGTTACCTACTGGTCATCGATAAAAGAACCAAAACCATACAAATTTGGTTGGAAAAAGTTTGACAATGAAGACACCAAGAAATGTATTTTAGGCTAAAGGCCATTATTTACTGTAAAGAGCCACTGAGTCTGCATTTGGTAGTTGCTCTAAGACAGTTAACACCTCACAATTTGAATACAGATGAAAACTGAAAGTCTCTATAAGTCCTAATCTTCAACCAACAAAGTTAACCTGCTTGTTTACCCCTCTATGATGCATAAGCACCCCAAAAACAAGCTCACAATGCCTTATTTTTAATCAAATTATCTAAATGGCCCTGAAAAAGTGTCCCATAAACTTCAGTTTGGTGGTCGGAAATCGAAAACCGAGTCGAAATCTATCTGCAAGGTATCTTATCTTCATAAACAAGATCTCTATCCAACTATCCGTGCTGTTTCCTTATGTTTCTTTCCAACCCACCTAGTGTCGTATTTGGCACTTAACATTATATCTAACATGAACCGAACACCTCGTAGTGCGATACGTATAACTATCGCGCGCAGCAACATACAATTATCTACACTCCATGACAAATATATTTGACAACATTATGACGCGACGACTTTTTGGTCTCATTGGCACGCTAACGTGGCAAGGTTTCCTGTTTCAATTAGCAGACTTAAAGAAAAAAGTCTAAAGCTTGGCGAAACTGGGTTTTTTTGTTTTGGAGCCTAGCACAATATCCGGAAGTAATAACAAACTATTACGAAAGCGTAGACTACTCATATCTCCATCAGTTGGAGAGGTCGAAGTTTCTTTTCCACTCCATGGCCTCATGCACGAATGTGTCATAAGTTGTAAGAAGCTTATTTCCATAAAATAAAACCAAATCATGGATATGTGGCTGACACTCCTACACAAAGAAGAGGTGAGGTGTCAATGAGAAACACTATCTATCTCTATGTATCTCTGGACATTTGGAAAGTGTAAGTGAACACATTTTCAATTTCATTTTCCACTGTAATAGTCGAGAAACAATGAGGCCCTTGTGTCCGTGCGCTGGAGTGACAAAGGGCATCAACTTCAGCTTCCACTTGAGCACCAGCATCACCATCACCTCATCACCATCTCTATCAGATAGACCAGGAAGAGTATGTAATTTTTGTAAGTGATTTATGCAAAAACCTACGATCACTATAGAAGTTATTACAGCCGAGCTACGTCATAAAATTACCCAGGAATGTGGCATCTTAATAGAGACAGATGAATTTGCTTATTTATGGTTGGAAAGTTTAAATTGGATCGTGTTCGCGGAGTTATCAGCTGGGTGTAGAGATCAAGACTGTCAAGTGCTTAAGCTGTAGGGTTGATGAGAAAGGGCATACACTTCTGATTGGTAATAAACTCGGCTGTGTTTGAATGGGCTATTATACACGTGGGGGCCTTTAGCGTGGGATTATTGAAAATGGAAGCAGTTAGGCTGGGTCATAAAACCCATGTCTAATCGATGAATCTGAATAGATTCCATTTGGCGAGATCAATTATCATGCAGATGCTAACAAGTGGATTTTTTTGGGTGAAGTTTTACTCTTGCGAATACCGGATGAGATCATGTTTCATTTGAATGCTCCATGCCAAGTAAGGTGGCCATCAGTGTTGCCTAAAGTTGGGACTTGATTGAAGAAGAAGACCACTCACATAAAGTTGGTGATGCAATAAACTTGACTTGTTAAGTGTAATCAAACAGATTTTGGTAAACGATTTGATTTGATGAATCAATTAAGTCGAGTTAGGTGTGTTTGCTTTTTACAAATTTGCAAAGTAAAGATTGCAGACCAAGGATTTATCATAAGTTGCAGTCATGATATAAATCCGGTTTAGTTTGTTAGTTGATAATGTTTGATTTCCAGATCAGTTGCAACGTAATCATTATGCTTCGTATTAGAGACGAACCGGCTAAGTTATTTTCCATTTCCATCAAACATCGATACACTCCTATAAATCAGCCAGTTATGATTTAAACCCATAGGGGCTACTTATGGCGTATAAACATTTTTCATGTACTTCAGGACGCTAGACACCCTATACATCTCATCTTGTAAAAAAGGTTATGGGATAGCTGTATAGAGAAAAAGTGTGAAGGTCTTGATGCCTTTTTTTCTTTTTCTCGATAAATATATTGTTTTTCAACGTAGCTTAGACACCTACTAACTTAGTTTCGTATATGGCGGTATAGACCTGGGCCACAATCATTAAACGTTGTCTTTGGCTTACTGCATTCAGTTACGCACTACATTTGAGATCCCATTCCACTTGTGCCCACCATATAAGGCGAAGGTTTTTCATCTGCTGCGTCGTCCGCCTTGATAGCAATCGTGGATTCTTCGTTCTTAGGTGACTGATGCGCATTTTTCTAACCAGGTCGATGTCGCTCTACAGTTGGTAGAATTCGCTGTTATAAAAGGTGTCCAGGGTACAGTTTTCAAGTATAGTATTAAATAAAAAAAAACTACAGAGTTTTTCTCATATTTTAGTTATACAGAATGGAGTTTGACACTGCGAATTTTATGTTTTAAAAACAATATCGTCTAAATGCCGTTCATTCCTTTCAACACACTCTTTCCATCGGACTCTTAAATTTGTGAATACGCGAGAGTAAAGCATTGGTTCACTAGAGGCAACTTCATGCGGATATTTACCTTTAGGCCCTGAATTGTTTGAGGACCCGACTTAAGTTATCCCCATAAAAAAAAACGTCACACGGTGTAAGCTCCGATTACAGAGGTGCCCAGGGTATGTCTCCGTACTTGCTGATTAATTTATGGTATTGGGAATTGAGTTTCTCTCTTGAAACTCTAGCTGTGTGTGGAGTAGCCCCGTCTTGCTGAAATTGTGTTCTGTTGTTGAACCCAGGAAACAGCTGCAGTTGCGGTACCAAAGACTCGTCAATCATTGGGCAATACATATCAGCAGTGACTGCCTCTCGCTATTTAAAAAAGTGGGGGCCAACACTGTCGTTTTTGGACAATGCAAACGTTTTTGATGGTGTTCCCTAGGCCTGTCGGGGCACCAGTGTCTGTTCTGTTCTGTTTATAAATACAGCCATCGATATGAAAATGTGTTTCGTCAATAAACAATATGTTTCCATTCGTTCCTGCTGTTCGAAAAAGTTCCAACATGGTTCTCGTTAAGCTTTATCATAAGGAATAGTCATTTTCGTTGAGAAACTGCATGATTTTGCACTGTTCATTTTTTTTATTCCAGTATAGGCCTCAATCTGCCTTATCGATTTACACAAATTGCTCCAAATTTCGCGTCGAACTTGGGACACATTTTCTGGCATCGCTGCTGACGTCGATGGTCCCGGAGGGTTTTGTTTAACCGTTGTCCCTTCTTGTTTAAACTTTTGAGCCCACGACCAAATAAGTTGCGTGCTCGGCCCATAAATTAGTCGTCAATATTGAAGTGGGTATAAAATGCGCGACGTGCACGGATCAACGATGAACCCACTTTAAATATTGCCCCCGACCAGCGACTCATTGCGACTGGCAAGTCACGCGCATTGAACGATACCCCTCTCACTTACTTCACGGTATTAGTTTACGAGCAATTACAATTTAAACTTGAAAATTTTCAGCTGGATAACCTTTACATATCTGCTCCTGCAAAGACCGTCAACACAACTATGACTTTACTAACTAACGTCCATGCTTCTGCACAGCTTTATACTCGTAAAGCTTCCTTAGTATATATTTCTTGACCTTGGCGTTCTTAGACCAACAGCGTTTGGCAAAAGTAACTTTCGTGATCCGTAATTTCTGATGAGATGTCATTATCGAAACTAATAGCGGAACTGAAGTAGGCGAATTGGCTGCCATTGTTAGAAATGAAAAAACTTGGGCTCTGTTTTCACGAAACTTAAAGGTGTAAAATTGATGACATTGAGTTGAAAAAATGATATCGGTCAAATGACCATCACCGGAGTTGATGCACATTTGTGCTCGTTTTGCGGAATTTTGAATTGTAGTTCGCAAGACATTTGGCTCCAAATTGGTGATTTCTTCTTCAATGTTGGCTTTCAAGACTTGCAAGTTTGTGGTTTGTTGTAGTAAACGAGAGATTTCAAAAAGCCCTTAACACCGGCCAATTCAAATCGCCAAAACGGCCTGGAAGTTGGCGATTCAAAATCTCCATCGTTGCGCGAGCTGTGTGAGCGGTTGCTTCGTCGCTCGAGATCTAATTCAGAAACTTGCGGCAAAAAAAAAAATTCGTTTAACATCTGTCTGTAGCGCTCACCAGTTACGGTTACGGTGGTGGTGCCGGCGTCCTCAAAAAAATTAGGGGTAATCACTTTTTTACTGCAAATGCCACACCAAACAGTCACTTAGAGGGAATCCAATGGCTCTTCGTGCATTTCATGTGGATTCTCCGTGCCGCCAGAAACGCAAACTTTGTTTATTCACATAACCACTTAAGTGGAAATGGGCTTCGTCGCTCACTATGAATTTGAATACGAAATCATCTTCTTCTTGCACCAGCTCTAACAGACAATGGAAGTAAGTTAACTTTACTTAACGGTTAGCAGGAAGCAATTGGTGAAGGGTTTGCACTCTATCAGGGAACATCTTCAGGTTTTTCACCAAAATTCGACGCAATGAACGTCTGCTGATGCAAAATCTCGTCGATGTTTGTAGACTCTCTCGGATGTTCTCGGCCACAACAGTGATATTCTCGGCCGAACGAGCAATACATCTTGCGACATCTTTAGTGGACTGAGTTTGAATGAGACGCTCAGCCAAATTCTTAATTGTTCGCGCACATGGCGCAGTACTACGAGGAAAATGACGACGATTCACGCTGCTTTAAAACAACAGACCGGAAATTGGTCAAATAAGCAGTAACTATAATTCCGCGTTCTCCAGGTGTGTATCACTCCATTGCTTATTGGCAACTACAATAATTCTCTATTTGTCTACAACATAAATGTCAAATCACAGTGACACTTGATGCCATTTGCAAAAATTATGGCACATTCACATTATGACATTATTTTTGCCCCACCTCGTCGTACTTCAAAGTTATAGCTGTTTGTTGTGATTTTCTCTAAGCAACATCTCCAATACTTGCAAACATAATAGTCACAGCTCGCTGTATTCTGCTGATGATATCAGTGCTATAAGCGAGCTCAAGTAGCACAACAGACTTTTGGAAAATTGTGCCTCTAGTATTTGCTTGCAAGTGTTGAGAAATTGTGTCAAATATGGTGTTAAAAGTCACACAGCAGTTCATCATCTTGCCTAAGCTTTTTTTTCACATCATACGAGTGGGTGTCAGTGGTATTGTTTCCAAGCTTTTTTGAGCAGTGAGCGTTCCTCTTCGTCATTCTGCACCACCTGACGAATTTCTCAGTGTGATCTGTGATTACGGTGATTAATACTTTACCTCCCCCCCCTCACAAGAAAAACCACAACAAAAAAAGTCATACCCAACTCATATTCTTCCCTTGTTTCCAAAGATAATCTTCGGGACCACAAACAAAAAAAAATGTTCAACCAAATAAAGTGAAGAAAATTTCGCCAAGAAATAGCCTCCCCAACTCTCCAGCAAAACACACGCACACCGAGAGCCAGCGAGCGAGAGAAATTACACTCGTTTTCGTCTGCCGCCGCGACAGTGTTCAACAAAAGAACTCTCCAAGTCAAGAACACACAAAAAAAAAAACCGAAAAAAGCCTCAAACTGCACTCGCAATGAATGGTATAAGGCTGCCTCAAATTAAATTAAATGCAAAATTCAATTTAATTAAGGAGCGCAAAACTCTGCCTAATTCAAACACATTCAAATAAATCACAATCTCGCACCGCATTCATAAGTTGAAAAATAAAAGAAAAATTAGAAAAGATAGATAGAAAAGAAATCACAAACTCCAACAACAACTATGTTCAGTTTAAGTGAATTGTGCTGCATGTTCTGCTGTCCACCGTGTCCGGGACCGATAGCGGCTAAACTTGCATTCCAACCGCCCGAGCCCACATACAAATTGACTGCAGCCGATGACACCAATATCAAGTACAATTTGCACCTGTTCGACCGAGCGGAATGGCAATACTTAGAGCGGGACAAATCGAAAGTGGAGGCATTCTTCACCAGGACATCACGAGGCAATCTCATCACCTGTATTTATGTGAAATGCAGCAAGAATGCCAAATACACGTTGCTCTTTTCACATGGCAATGCTGTGGACCTTGGACAGATGAGTAGTTTCTATATATCGCTAGGATCACGGCTAAATTGTAACATCTTTGGTTATGATTACTCAGGCTATGGCATGAGTGGTGGTAAGCCATCGGAAAAAAATCTGTATGCAGACATCGAAGCCGCATGGCAAGCGATGAGGAGTAGATACAATATAAGTCCGGAGAGTATTATCCTTTATGGTCAAAGTATTGGAACAGTGCCCACAGTTGATTTGGCGACGCGTCATGAAGTTGGAGCGGTGATCCTGCATTCGCCACTTATGTCTGGTATGAGAGTTGTGTTTCGCAACACAAAGCGAACATGGTTCTTTGATGCATTTCCCAGTATCGATAAGGTCTCTAAAGTAAAATCTCCTGTTCTGGTTATACATGGAACCGATTTCTCATCGATTTCTCACATGGTATCGGAATCTATGAAAGGTGTCCAAAAGCAGTTGAACCTTTATGGGTAGAGGGTGCTGGTCATAATGATGTAGAATTACATTCGCAATATTTTGAAAGACTTAAAAAATTTCTTACCGTAGAACTAGTTAAATGACAATTAAAGAACTGAAACACTTCCACCACCGCTGGTGTTACAACGGAGGAGAAGGATGAAAATGATGCGGCTTCGTCCTCCAGTTCCGTTTCTACAAAAGCTCTCGCAGAAAAATTCCTCTAGCATAAAGGGTCCGGCTCTTGTGCCCATAACGCAGCACCATACCTTTCACTTAAAAGCACTGCTAACGCTGCCCGTTTGGAAAGAGCCGAGAGCCAAGGACATCGCCTATCATCTTATGCGTCTTCCTCATCAAATAATAAATACCCCTCACCATCACCGAACACAAATCCGAAACAGCGAACTTCAGCGGAACAACTTTCTCAATGTAGCACTAGTAATCATCATGATGAATCATTATCCCCACACCATATTAGTAGTAATAATAAAATTTACAATCCCGGGCGATTCAGTAGCAGCAGTATGACTACCTCCCCAACGAATAATAACAACTGTACCAATAACCATCACAACAGCCAGCAAAAACAGATGGATTGTCTTCTAAAGTGTACATGTAATAGTTCCACTAGTGGCACCGCCAATATTGGTCCTCGATATAGCTCATTGAAATCTTTAAAATTAAGTGGGGCAAATGGTCTTGTTAGTGGCATATTAAATTCTGGATCGAATGTATGTGAACGAAAATCTACGGCGACGACGCACGACGAAAAGACTCAGTTGCGATGTGACAACAAGCCCGGGCCGTATACAATCGAAAGACGTTGGTATTGTTACTGGGAGCGAGTTAATAAAGCAATGTGATGAATTTAAAAAAATAGGTTCTGGTGGAACAAATCCGAGCCCAAGAAGAGTTGTAGCTACTCGAAATGCGGCTACAAGTCCTAATTTAGATATGCGAAAGCTTGGGTTGATGGAAATCAAACCAAAAGAAGTGATTGCCAGTAACAAGGCTGCACTGGAAAAGTCCAATTCGTTGGGAGAATCGAAACCAACCAAACAGTTGCGTACAACAAGAAGTCTTTCGCCGCGTCCTCCCGTGCGACATCAACATGCAATAACGGTCTCCGATGCGAACGATATTGTTTCTGTAAAGGTTTCACCAAATGAAGACTTTGAATTAGAAAATGGACTAACGACGCGAATTGCTGAGTTAAGTATACATGATATGAGCGGTGATAGTAAGATTTCAAGTAGTAGTCCTGGATCTGTGGGGTCAAAGAAAAAGCACAAGACATCAAAAAGTGAACAAACCTCTCCAAACATCACTGATTTTGATACAAAATTCTCATATAATCAAACCAATAATAAAAGCACAGGATGTTTGGTTTACGTGCCATCGGATCCGTGGTTGAAAATGTCCGATTTAGAAGTTAACTCGCTGCACAAAAGAACACATCTTCAAAAAATGTCAAAAGAAACTCGTTCACTTAGTCGCGGTAATTTAGAGCCGCTTGATAATGATCCATGGATTTGGCGAAAGCCACCACCAGATTCTGCTAATGGTGGTTCAAGAACAACTGCAACTGGTAATGTTAAAAAATCACCCAAACAAGAAATCTTTCGACAAGCAAAGTCATTTTCTGCTTCGAAATTTGAATTGGGCGGCGGTGAAATACCAAAAGGCCATCGACCCAAATTACAACGTTGTAAATCGCCTTTATTTATTGAAGACGATGTTCTACCACCAATATCGGCTCCTTCTTCGCCATTTTTGAAAGCACCCAGAGTCAGTTCTCACCCCCACCTCCGCCATTTACTGCTACACCACCACCACCGCTACCGCCACACTACATATGCAGCAATTCCCCTGTTACATCACCAGCTCGTATTAAGCCAACAGTTACAACTGTTGAACCACCACAGCCTTTGCAACAGCCACAGCAGGCGCAACGCAGTTTTTTAGATGTCGTCCATCCTAACCTACTGCAAGCACGCCATAGTTTTTCGTCAATATCACAGCGGGATGATGAGTTACAGTTAAACATTCGTCGTTTATCTGAACAAATGCGCAAAACTCAGGCAGGAAGTGCCGCTTTAATCACCACTAATACTGGCGCCGATTTTAGTGATTATCTTCGACAATTTCGTTGCAGTGAGGCTAAGAAAGCAGCAGCTGCAGCGCAAGCACAATCTCAACAACAGCAGCAGACCTTACATCATCCGCAATCGAAGGTGACACAAAATAATCTCGATTCAATGTTAGAGACTACGTGTTAAAGGAAACGCACGATATACGCTTCAAATTCTCTAGTTCTTTTTATTTTTACTTCCTTCCCCCATTTCCTCATTTTCTCATCTCTTTACACACAGTAATAAATACTCGTAGGATATACCAAAACTAGACATGAGTCTGCAGGGCTTGTCCCTATTAATGCTGTGCTAAAAAGAAATGTATATCGAGCGGGATTTTTGCATTCACTCTAGGGTCTACCGTTGTATGAATATTTCGTTAATTATAGACTTACTTGCCCTAAAAATGTACTAATAGAGCCCAATCTGATCGTTGACTTTCTCACAACATCTTTAATGCTCTCACACCAAACGGCAGACAAGATCTTTTACATGATGTTAAGGAAACAGATGTCTATATATTTCTCGCAGCTTAGAGGTCTCCTTTTATAGATAAAAAAAACGGATAAGCATGCCTTCCCCGATCAAATCGTGGAAATGACTTGTTGTAGGCTCTCAACTAAGTTAATTCTTGCTGTCTTCAATAGCTCGGCAGATATTTAGGTCTTGTTATGCTTAAGTTAAGATATTGCTATCTAACCTAATTTTGATCGGGTTGGCAGAATTACTGGTCTGGTGAAGCCCGTCACATCAGTTACAACATTTCTGACGGCTTCTTGGCATCAATGAGACCGATCTTCAGCACTTAGTACAGGTTGTAAGAGTGTTGACGAAATGTTAATAGATACGTGATTGAAAAAAATTCTTACTACTCCTATTCTAATTCTCCGCTGTTTTGATATAATAGTCCTTAGACGTACCTACTCGTAACTTGTCGAAAGACATTTTTGACACAAAAGGTCTCTCTTTTCGTCCTTCAAAGGCGGCGAACCTAAAAAGGGTTATTTGTTGTATGGTGCCCAAGATATCTCCATTCGTGTCTTAGCTGCAGTCAGAGTAAACTTTGATTTTGGTTCCTCACAATATTCGCAATATTTGCAAAGAGCTACATGTAACATACATTTGCACCGTCAGGATCAGCAAACTGCAGAACGATACGTGATGTTATATTTCGCGGTTCACCTCTTTTTTTGTCTACCGAGTTTGGTCCGGCCAAGGTGACTCAGCTGCTCGGTTTTATAGCATTACAGTGGTCGTCTACGTTTACTTGGTCGCAATGCTGACATCAGCATCACATTTGTTTTGCACGCCTGAAAGACAACTCCTGGAATAATTGCTTGTCACATTCACAATCACAATTCATGCCCATGTTTTTCGATAGTATTTCCAAGCACTGTGTTGCTGTTGCATATCCTGGCGTTTCCGTACGTAGCAGCTTTTCACTTCGCTTCACATTTTGAATTTTAACTCTAGGCGGTGCCCATCATTCATATTTGCAATCACAAGACCTGCCAGAACGCAGCGTTATAGGATATTGATCTTTCTCATTACACTTGTAAAATTTGCTCCAAAACAACTGTGAGGCATGCGATATACTCACAATGATTTTCAATTGGCGCCCAAGGGTAGAACAAAGGAGTTTTCCTTGGGAACGAATGGAATTCATCCGAATTCAATCAACGTCTTGATATTGAATGTGTATCTCAGAAACTTGTTCACATTTTTCGACGAAAATATCTGGAAGACATTCGACTTCTCCAAAATTCATTGTTTCGATACAAATTCTCAGTAAGCACTTCGAGAAAGCCTACTTACTTTGAGAACAAATATTCATTTGTAGAAACATCTTGTGAGGAAATGCTGCTCCTACTCCCCGATACCAGTCGTTTGTCATTCCAAAAAGACTGAAGAACACGGTTATCTTTAGATATTTTCGTACCTTGCTCAAGTGCACTTTCAAGGATTAGCTATTAGAGTTCCGCCAAAGTTGAAAGGCTATAAGCTATTTTTTTTTTTTTTTTTCCAATGCATTTTATTTACTTAATCACTAACTCTTACATACTAACAAAAAATGCTTAAATGCTAGCTTACAATTACTTAATAATCTTATACTAACTTACTGGCCCCACACAGGCACTCTAAGCTACTCTGAATTCTTATATCTATGTCTTTCGACTTTATTTACATTTTACTTAGAACTATTTATTTTGAATACTTAAGGCTAAGAAAAAACATTTGTTAAGAAAAACTTAGCATATGGACATGATTTTATTTTTTTTATAAAAACTTAATATCTAACCTAAAATAAACCTTAGCCTACCTAACCTATATATACATACACACACATAGACATTATACACAGTTATATACATATATTAGTATATACCTTTGTATATACTAGTACATGTATATATTTCTTAAATGCTAACCTAAACCTATGCAAGCTGGCCATCGCTATTCACAGAGAAAACGGATTGGTCAGCTCTGCCTCATTAGTGAGGCTGGTCCGTAATTGACGGAAACGATGACGAAACATCTTCCCCATCATTCAACCACCAGACATGCTGGTGCTGCCGAACGACATCCCTCTTATCGCGATTCCCCACCGCCCTACTGAACCTGAGGCGATCCACACTGCCGTGTGCGACGTCTCTGCTGTAGTTGAGTCGACTGTCCCCAGCTGTCCGAGCGACATGGAAGATTAACGGCACCGCTGATCTATCCTGGATCAACCCTATCTGATCAAGGTAGAGGAATGCTTCCGGTGGAACGAAGCCGTCAAAGCGCACACTCTCGTGGTAAAGGTAATTAGGGTAGTAAGCCCCAGATATCAGGTTATTCGTCGAGGTCATTGCTCTTGCAATGTGCCTTCGAGTCAGCTTAATTACGAAGTTGTCCACTCGTATTAGGTTCGCCCTGTTGTAAAGGACCTCATTGGGATAAAATTTCTTGTACTCCGACTCTGGTGTTCTGTACAAGCGAAGGCAAGCCCTCTCAAACACCCGAATCTTTTCCATTAAGCTTGCTCGTATATTGAACCACACGGGACACCCAAATACCAGCATGGGCCTGATAAGGGCCATGTAGCAGATTACCTTTACCCTCGCATCGAGTTGGCTGCTATAAAACAGTCTCTTTGTAAGGGCAAAAGCACCTTTAGCTCTGGCCAGAGCAGCATCTACATTTTTGCCAAAATACAGAAACTGATCTAGCCAGATTCCAAGGTATCTGATTTTCAACTTCCAGTCATCGCAAAATCGTCTTATCTTATCGAAGTCACGCTGCAAGAGGGTGTTAATGACCTCGATTTTTGGACCTGTTCTGTACGCTATCAAATCGTCTGCGTACGCAATAGTATGGGGAAGTGCACCTATCAAGTCGCTTGTATAAATGTTAAATAGGATCGGCGAATTGACCGCGCCTTGCTGAAGACCATTTTTAATTTGAAATATTCCAACAGAAGTCACATCACCATTCTTTACGATGAACTGTCTGTTGGTTAGCATATTATAAAAAATGTACAAGAGTGGTTTACTGATACCCAGCCTAGTCAGCTTATAGAAAAGACCCTCTAACCATACGGTGTCGAAAGCATTCTCCAAGTCAACAAGGCAGGCACCAGTGCATTGTTTCTTGCCTTTGTTCCATTGGATACCAGTTTAGACGCGGCATGTGAGATATCATGTCCTGCCTTAAAACAGAATTGATTATCCGGAACTATATGTTTGTCCTCAACCCACCTAGACAAAGCTCTATTGATTACCTTTTCAGAAACCTTACTGATATTCGGAAGGAGACTTATCGACCGGACATTCGCCGGATTGGATATATCCTTCCCCTTTTTGGGGATAGGTTGAACCACCGCCGTTTTCCAATGCGCTGGATAATGTGCATTATTCATTGCATTATTAAACAGGGTGGTGTAGATGTCCACCGCTTCTAGAGGAAGATGTCGAAGCACGATGTTCGGAATACCATCGGTCCCCACTGATTTCTTAGCCCTGATTGTGTCCAAGATCTCATGGAGTCCTGCCTTCGAAATGAACGGGGGTAGGCCACCCTCTCTGGCAATGACATTATTTGCCATATTTTCGTCGCTGAACCGGGTGAAACCAGAGCCCTTGGATCGCCAGTTCCCTATTTCATTTCGAATGCAGAAGTCGTGCAGCAAGACGCGACTGTCCAGGTCATAATTAGGGCCAATGATATCAATGGCCTTGTATACTTCCTGGAAAGCCGCCCCTATGGTCTCAACCTTCTCCTGTGGATCCTCGATCACAAAGAAGGCGTCATCATCAGCGGCCTCATTTGGATCAATGCCTGCTATTGTCAGTAACCGTTCGTTGTCTGTTGTCCGGGCTATTTTAAGACACTGAAGGTCGTTTTGATTTTTTCTCCGAAATAGTTTATTGATTTGCGGAAACATGTTCGGCCTGCTGGTGTTTACAGCCCGAACCTTGTTGTTCTAATACAAACTTACAGAAATTCTGTAATTCTCTTTTATTAGCGTTTGAATATTTTTAATCGACGACTTCAGTATCCTAATCTCCGGGTCTTGTCTGTCAGTTAACTGTCTGTACAAGTTTTTGAGTCTTGACAGAAGGCTATAAGCTACGAGTATTGTTATCTCAGAATTCACATAGGTGATAGGCAATTCTTAAACTCGCATCCTTTTGCAGATTATTTGTTGATGAAAAGATCTGTCGTCAGATTCACCTAATAATTGTTAATACCCGCGTAGAGGAGAAAAGGGGTTATTCCATAGAAAAATTATTATCCTAACTGGCGAATATTCTGAGTATTCATATCTGATATATAAGATACAAAGGTAGGGGCGGACACCAATTCATAGATCACCAGGAACTGTTGCAATACCCTAAAAATGGTAAGGGTGAATGGTCCATATTGCGGAAGTACGAGTAAATTTAGTCGACAGTAGACAATGAACACCATTTAACATTTGTAGCAATAAATTCAGCCACCTTGTGATTCATTACACTCTTTTGTGTCTGCATGCACAAAGTGATTTAACAGTCTAGAGTGTTGCAACAATGTCGCTTACCTTTAAAGTAGTGTCAACTACAATCTCCACGCTAAAGTGTTTTTCTCTTAAAAGCATTCAGTTTGACCATAGCTTCCCATCCGCAGTTTCCCTCCTCCCCATCCTCCTGCATATTTTAACACCTTGAGCGAACTTTCGAAAAAAAATATTTTCAATTCCTTTGAGTCATCTTGTGGAAAATCGACTCTTTGCTTAACCATTGGCAAACAACTAAGCATAAGCACGCTTACCGACAAACTACAAAACCAACTAACAGTGCCGATCTCTGCAAACAATGGCCAATTGTTGTGTCAATTCAATTATGTAGATTAGCAATTTCCAAATGTCAGACAAGTGTAACTCCTAGGAATGCGTTGTGTGCGCGGTCCACAGTATACAGACAGGGTATTCACCATCAGCACCTACAACGCCACGGCCATGTTCATCGATGGCAGAGTCGGTGGCTGAACCATTGCCAAAAAAAAAACAGTGCACCCAAAAGGTGATGGCAATTTGCATATAGCGCCGGCTAACTATGAAACATTCGTCCCAACCCAAAAATAACTTTCGCTTTTCCAATTCCATGCCAGCCTTTCATGTTACTCTAGATTCCACCTCACCCAGACTAACCAGATGCCTTCGTTTACACCTTTGCCAAGGCGAATTGAAATTTTCACGGAACTAACAAGTCTCAAGCCGCAAGTTGCAAGGAACAGGAATATGTGTTTAGTGTGTTCAGTTTCCTCAGCGCTCACGTTGTCACGCTGCAATACGAGTATGTGACATCGTCCAACTTGTGCTGTCTTTTGTCGGGTGTTTTACTAGAACCCCCTCCTTCCAGTTTTCTTTTTTCTTAATTAGAATTCAGTCTAAATGTACCTTTTCTGTTCTTTTCTTTCTAGATAAAAACCGTCAAATATGCCAGAGATAAGGTTAAGCCAAAATTAAGAGCTAAGATCAAGAGACAAAATGATGGCACCAACAACAGCTGGAGATGATTCATGTAGCAATAATAGCAATGCAAATGCTACTTCAGTTTCGGGAATCGAATTGATCACGACAATGGAGACATCACCACCAACTTCCAGTACAAGCAGTGGTCTTCAGACTGACATGGAATCGGTAGGAGGACAAACTAAGACTGGCACTGTGGTTAACACTGGCAATGGTGGAAATGCTGGTGGCGGTGGCTCATATATTAAAGCGTCACTATCGATGACATCGTTGCCACCTGACGAACAACTAGAAGGCCGAGAAGTTATTAAGGCTAAGCTGAGGGTTGAGAGACCGTACAACAGTCTTAAGGTAAATACATTCAATTGAAAAAAAAAAATTTAAAAAAATGCAAACTGCATCCCAAATTGGTTAGTGTCAGTATCTTGAAAAAATATTTCTCGCTTAGCTGGGTACCTACTCAGTTCGGGAGCTCGTTTTTGTATCTTTTTGTTTGGATGATTTCATTTATGTATGACAGTTAAAGGGCATAACCTTAAGGTGAACACAGCAAGACGATGACAATGACTATGAAGCAGGGAGTGAAGTCTGTACTCCTACTAGACGTAAACTAATGAGATTACTTGAATCAGAAGAAAACACAAAAAAACATTTGAGAACACCGTACTAGTTCATGTTGCTGACGTGTGCTTTATTGTATTCGACTCGTTCGAACGCATGTAATTACCCTCGGGCAAGGCTTAAATGTTTGATTGATTGTCTGTTATTAGAGTCAATTAGTGTCGCAAATATAAAATCAATTTAATTGGAATGTGGTGCGATTTAGATTAGCATACATTTAAGTTTGCTCTGTGGAGGATAAGCAGTGACTACTCACGTCATTACTTAACCAATGATGATTTATCGTACGTGTTTGTTGACAGTTGCAACTTTGTTTGCAACAACAGGTATTAGTCTGCATGCTCGTATGGAAGGATTTAATTACAACGTTGACAAATGGCAGTCATTTTGGATCTTCTCCATGTGGAAAATGGAACTATTCAGTCGGAGAATGCGATTTAAAATTGTGTTATCAGAAGTGGAACCGAAGTCTCCATAATTCTGGCTGAAGCAAGATCACTGGGTTTGGTGTTTCGAAAATATTTTGTCAGAGCTTGACATCAGGTTGACTGCAAACATTTTTGAATGACGACTTTCTTTTCAAATAGAATATCAATTTCCTTTCAAGCCTTTTTTCAAATAAGAAACTACTTATATATTTAGGGTTTTCCAATAAGGACTTGAAAACTTTTTGTTTTAAATAAAACGCAAACCATTTCAGATATTTCAAAAACTTTTTTATCGGCTTGAAGTACGATCAAAACATTTATGAATGGAACTCGACTTCGTTCATATGGCCACCGCGGGCACGTTTGCAGCGGTCGATTCGTTGGACCCAATTTTCAACGACTCGACAACACATTTATTTCTCGTTCAATGTTGGCTCTGAGCTCTTCCAACGTCGTCGGCGTGTTGGTATAAACCAATGACTTAACGTAGCCCCACAGAAAATAGTCAAGCGGCGTTAAATCGCACGAACGAGGCGGCCAATCGACTGGCCCATTTCTTGAGATAACACGCTCACCATACTTACTCTTCAATAAATCGATTGTAGCGTGTGCTGTGTGGCTTGTGGCATCATCCTGTTGAAACCGCATGTCGTCCAAGTCCATATCTTCCAAATTCGGGCCAAAAATAATCGGTGATCATGGCGCGATAACGCTGACCATTCACAGTAACGTGACGATCGTTATCGTCGACGAAAAAATATGGCTCAATAACGCCGCCGGCATGCAAACCGCACCAAACAGTTATTTTCTGTGGATAAAGTGGTGATTCATGAAGCACATGTGGATTTTCACCCGACCAATAACGCATATTTTGCTTATTGACGAACCCATTGAGCCAAAAATCGTCACTGAAGATGATTTTGCGATGAAATTCATCATCTTGGCGCATCTTCCCCAGAACCCAATCGGAGAACGTACGTCGATTCAAATGGTCCATAGGCTTAAATTCTTGAGTCAGCTTGATCTTGTATGGGTGTAAACCAAGATCCTTACGCAAAATACGCCATAATATGGTCTGAGCGATGCCCAATTCTTGAGAATTGACTGATGATTTGGATCGTTTGCTACGGACGCCTGAACGGCAGCGATATTTTTGACACTTCGACCAACTCTTTTGTTTTTGTTTAGCCGATGTCTGCCTTCGATTCCGCTTTGGAGGAAAACTTGTCCTCAAAAAGTCACTTCACTTTGAGTTTCTCAAAAAAATGACCACTGTACCTGATCCCGATGACATTGTCCAACTCCTGGTAAGTCAAATCGAGAACTAACACGAGATACCTTATTCTGAACAAGACCAACCAGACAACGTCGAAAGCCCGGACAAAACAAACTCCAAAGGCCTCCGACGCCAATTCATCCCAAAGGACAACGCTTTCTATGAGGAAGTCATCCCACTACACACTCTAAGTGAATTCCGTTTCTACTTTCGCATGAGCCGCAGTTGTTTTGCGCGAATGATAGATAATCTAGGAAATAAAGTCAAGATCTACAACATGGAGAAGAAATTTCTCTTCGCCATTTGGATGTTGAGCACAGGGGAGAGTTTCTGTGCCGTCGGCCAAAGATTTGGTTTCGCAAAAGGCGCTGCTTACCAATGCTTTTGCGAAATTATCGACGGTTTGAGCTTGATGTTCAAGGACTACGTCCACTGGCCATCCGAAACAATCTTCTCACACATTAAACAGCGCGGACTGGCGGGTACGTACCCGGAATTATCGGCGCTATTGAGAGCTGTCACATACTTATCAAGAAACCAGCACACTGTTCCATCTACTGCAATCAAAATAATACACATTCAATCGTTCTACAAGCTGTTTGCGATCACCAGAAAATATTCACGGACGTCTATGTTGGTGCGCCTGGGTGTCTGTACACAGAGAGAGTCTTTCGCCGGAGTCCACTGTACAAAGAAATCCAAAATCTAATTCCTGAGGACTATCACATCGTAGGGAATTCGTACTACCCGCCGATGAAGAACTTAGTGATACCATTTACAGATGAAGGCACACTCACCGATACGCAGATGCTCTTCAATGAATGCCTATACAAAGCGAATACTACCGTAGTACAGGCATTAAGGCTGCTTATCGCCCGTTTTCGTAGGCTTACTTATCTTGACACATCTAAACCAGAACTCGCGAATAAAATGGTTTGTTCCTGCATTATCCTTCACAATCATATTTTGACCACGGACGTAGACGATGACGAAGAAGAAATCGTCGAGGAAGACGTCGATTTGTTCCTCAATTATGATGACGAAGACCCGTCCGTTTCAGATGAAGATACAGACGGCCTGCAGAAGAGAAACTACCTGCTGTCGTTGTTTGAATTTATTTGATAAGAAATACACAATCTAAGATATCACAACCCGTTGTCTCACAGACACGGCAACATCACACAACGAATATGTAGACTAACATTTTTGCACTAAACTTGTTATTGCCTATCTACTAGGGCGAGAATTACGACCGAAAATTTGAGTTAACGCTCTTAAAGTTGCAGTCAAATTTTTATAACTTGCAGACGTTGCTCGTTCGTGTACTTTACCATGATGAAAATGTTGAGTTTACTGAATAAATTGACAGTGACAGTTTGATGATTAGTGAAAGAGTGCGTTCACAAATTAAATTCAAAGTTGTCAAGTCCCAATTGGAAAACCTTTTACTTGCGTATATAGCGACAGCTAAGCTTCGCTTAATGCCTTCTTGCTTCCCCTTACTATTTTCAAGGTAGTTTAAGAATGCAATACTTCTTTGAATGCAATTAGAAACTTAATTAACTGATGACCACCAGTCCACCAGACCTTGCTAGGCAAGTCTCAGAAGTGAACTTGTTAGGACTTGAACCCACATTGAAACTGCCTGCTCTGTGAGGGCTTCCAATGTCTCTTGCGAGCACAACCTTAGGTGGCAGGGTTTTGCTAAGAAATCAGCGGCCCTTCTTCTGTTCGTCGGCAGGAAACAGTATGTACTTCTTACTGACATCTTAAAGGGATTAAGTACCATCGCCTGTGTCGCTTGTGATAACGATGATGACCCCGAAGCACTTTCCCTGTCAATGTCCAACTTGCGTTCACAATAGACTGTAAACTGCTCTTAAACTATCGATTGTTGGTTTTATGCAAATGTTAGTCGTTATAGCCAATTTTCTGACATTTTACGATTTTTTAATTCATGCAACACTTCTTTAATGTGCAATTGAATAAATTAGGGTCCATTTCCATGTCGTTGTTCGGAGACAATTCTATAAAAGAGTTGATACTATAACATTGCTTACAGACCTTACTCCAAATTCTTTATTGAAAATCACCTGACCTTCATTTCGAATGCAAAACACTTTCTAACTTAGCGTCTAGTTTCCGTTTTTATCTTTTAAGAAGTTAAGTCACGTTCACGCAAACTCGCAACAAGTGTCTTATGCATACTTGACATTTTCAAGAATTGAATTTCAGTCAATGTACTGTATTAGCGATTCATATTAAAAAGTGAAGCTCATCATTTGCCTGTCTAATGTTCTAACTTGAGGGAAAGAAGTGAGTCGACTTAAATGACTAATTGGACAGTCTGACGAGCAATGACAGGAATGTGCGGAGAAGGTCTCATGATTTCCTAACCAGAACCATGGAGAGAAATGTGTTCTGTTTTGACTAAAAAAAGCATCTCGAGCATTGACAACTTTCGCCAATTCTTTCTGGTATTCGTAGAGGCTCTGACTTCTAATAGCTGAACTTATTGTCATCGCAATATCGCTTAATCTTATCGAAGTCACGTTGTAAGGATATGTTTGACCTCGGTTTTTTTTTTTACTTAATCTGTATACAATGGAATCTTCTCTTTGCTTTTGTTCCATTCGATATCAGATACCAGCTGACTCAGCATATGAGATGTCATGCGCTGCCCTCAAACCGAATTGATTATCCGGAACTACGTGCACATTATTGTCCTTAATTCACTAAGGCAGTGTCCTATTGATGACCTTTTCGAATACATTACTGATATTCGGAACGAGACTTATCGATCGGAGATACGCCGGATTAGAAGTGTCTTTTAGGAATAGGATGCACCACCGACCGCTTCCAGTGTGCTGGATAATCAAAGCAATTTTTTCCGTATGTCAGTGCCCAGTGCCTCTGGAGCTCTCGATTCGCCAATAGGATCTAATAAGGACCTAATATCTCAGATCGTGATTTGGACCAATTAACATAGATGGCTTACATCTTCTCTTACGGAGCCTTTATCATGAAAAGCTTCTCCAGGATCTACACCTGATACCAGTAGTAATTATCCATTATCCGCCATTCGAGCAATCTTTAGGGCTGGTAATTCAATTCCCAAATATTTTGTTTACGTACGAGTATGTTGGTACTTAAGTTTTGAGATATGGCAACACCGGTGTATGTAGATAGGTACGCCAATCCTGACATTAGCATCGTAAAGTTTGACTTTTTTAATGATACACGTGCTCAGAACGTTTTGCGTTGTTTCGCTGGTTTTCTGAATTCGATCGTCTTCGTCGTTCCCTCGAGGACGAATTTCGTAAAAGTCGTCCAAAATCGGTTGTTGTGCCAGAAAACATCGATGCTGTGTGGGAACTGACATTGCAAGATCACCATGTGACTTATAGTGAAATTAGGGCATACTTGGGCGTTAGGTCCACTCGCATACACTTAATATTGCATGGATACCGCATCATTTGACAATCACTCATAAAAAGGCTCGTGTCGATTTGTTCAAAGAAATGTTGAAGAAAATCAATCGCTGTGGTTGAAAAGACGTCTACGAGTATAAGATCGTGACATACATGAGCCCGAAAATAAACAACAGTCGACTGTAATCGAGCCAAATTCAACAAAAGTTGTTTGCTCACAAATCACTTCGTCGCCACCGTGCCATTAGAGTAACGTAAAACGGTAAATCCGGAATGGTACGTCACCATTTGTTTGCCAGAAGTTTTTGGAGAAATAACGAGAAGCAACCGCCAAACACGGGTCATTCTCCACCACAACAATGCGAGCTCTCACATGATGGGTCATCTGCCGTACAGCCGTGATGCGGCAGACTTCTTTTTATTCCCACGCATCAAAAATAAATTGCGAGGTCAGCGTTTTTCAACGCCTAAAGAAGTGGGTGGTTAATGCGATAAAGGGCAAGCCTTGGAATTACCTCGTTCGGAGTGGAAAAAGTGTTTTGAAAATTGGTTCAAACGCATGCAAAAGTATATTGATATTCATGGAGAATATTTTGCAAAACAATAAAACGATTTTCGAGGATAAATATTGGTTTTTACTTGTTTTTCTCAAAACCTAAGTAGCAAACTACGTTTGTGCGGAAACATATTCGGGCTGCTAGTGTTTATCGCCTCACAATTGTTTGTTATCATTATTTTTTTGTCACTGTCATGACTTCCGAGTAATGTCAATAAACTGTCTGTAAGAGGTTTTTATTCCCGACAGCAGCTTAATTTTGTGTTTGTGCTGGGCGTCAGTAGTTAAGTGACGGAATGTGTCTTTGTTGTCAGTGTGTTGATACAGAGGTATTGTACTGTTCATCATTTGTTCAATTACACAGGCTACGTCTTTTCAATGGCGTAGTCTGATAATAAACGGGGGTAGAACAGCTGGTCTAATGTAAAAGTGACCGATGTACGAGTACATAGCAGTTGACCAGCTGCTTTCGAACGAATGAACGCGGCCAGTCGATATATGGGATCTGTACGGGTCTTACTGGTAGCATGAGCTGAGTCTAATTCTGGCACCATTGGGGTCAGGAGCCCCTGGAACTTCGCTTCCAGCCTGACTTGTAGAGGTAGGATCATTTTGTAGCAGCGTGATGATGGCTGGGGTTTAAACTCAGACGGTAGAAAATTCTAAAGGTAGCCATGACCCTAAGATTGGCAAAGATTTTAAGTAGGACTCACCCTCTACCAAAGGGGAAGCGCGTCATAAAACCTTTTTTAACATCGAAGGCATCGGCTAAGTCGTCACCGACCTTGACAGAATAGCGAGCATTCTCCATCGCATTCTGCACAAACGGATGAGTTTGGCAGGGATGCCAAACTTGACATGACCCTACATATGTAGCTTGTCTCTATAAATGCTGCTATACCCGTATACGGCCTCGATTTCAACTTCTTGAGTTTTTTCCAGGATCTGCCGGAGTGTGAAGGTTTGGTCGATAGTGGACTTTCCTGGTCTGAAACCGCACTGATAGGAACCAATCAGGTAATTGGGGGAGGGTTTCAGACTTTGAGGAGACTTATACCTCTATAGTTGGCGCGATTGAGGGGGTCTAATTTTTTAATGGATCGATGACACGGTGCTGAGATTAAGTTCATCTGGCGTACACTCTTCTGACCAGATCTGAGAAATGAGTGGGTTTATGTTCTCTACAAAGTCATTTCTAGGAGCTTTGAATATCTCGGCCGGTATGTCGTAAGGTCCAGCTACTTTGTTGGATTTCAGCTTAGATATTGGTATCCCTACTTCGTTTAGGTCAGGTGGAAGGAAGTTTTAGCTTTCATCATCTAAATTTAATGATCTATTCTGCCTAATGCTTGGGCTTCGTCGCAGTTATGCAGTCTGCAGAAAAAGTTGTTTCATATTCTTAGCACCCACTCTGACTCTACTACAAGGTTTGCGGCTCTTCTTGCCTTGGCAATCTGTTGCTAAAACTTTCATACGTTATTCCTCGAGTAAGTGCTTTCGTCATTCGTTGCAACCCGCCGCTTTGTGCGCTTCTTGTTTAGCTGCATGTGCTTGCCGATGTCTTGGTTGTAATCGGGTGAAACCCAGCACATCAGTTGCGCCGTTTCTGATGGCAGCATTGCCATTGGTCTTCGGTACCTTATGCTGGGAGCATGGGAGTTGTTGAGAGATTTCGGGATACGCGTTCGGCGAAGATTTTAGCAGTCTCATGCGATTGCAGTTTTTCTACGTGATATCTTCTCACAGTATTTCGTCTTTGTCGTGGTGGTTGGGGAAATCCGCATTAGTACCATGGCCGCAAGGAGGTGGTGATCCGAGACAATTTCGGACGTTTAGAATACTGAAGGCATGTCTTACGTCGATCGCAATGTGATAAATTTGATTTATCGTTTCATGATCCGGAGTATATTAAGATGAGGAAACCGTGTGCTTGCAATAGTAATATTTCGTCACGCCGCAAAGTCAATAAGCCTAAGTCCTTTGCCAGACGTGGTGTCGTGTAGGCTATATTTAACAACTGTCCTACCAAAGATGCCCTTCTTTGCTATCCTGGTCATACTTAGGACATTGATCATATGCCTTATCGAGGAGCTCGTAGAAACATTCTTTAGTGGCTTCGGCCTCGTCTTCGGTAGGGGCATAGGCATATATTAGGCTTTTATTAGCGAATTTAGCCCTGATACGGATTGTCATAAGACGTTCGCTCACGTGTTGAGCAAAGCTTGCAAGACTTCTTGCTTAAGTCTGCCGCATATGACAAATCCGCATACGAATAAGCGCTATTTCCTTGGGCTCTAGAAAACACTGTTGTATATATCACAGTTTTTTTTATCCTCTTTATGTCCGTCGATCCGTCGATCCGTAATTCTATTTTTATTTTTGGATGCCAAAACATACGAAGAAATAAAAACGAATTTGGATGCTGTCTGTGCTTCACCCTTAATGACAACCGTGAGATATCGGTTCAACGAATTTAAACGTGGGCGTACATCTATTTTAAATGATTAGCGCCCAGGCCGAGACGAGATTACCAAGAAAATCCTGATTCCTGCTGGATTGCTGAACGAAAGTGCAGAAAGTAGCAGAAGCCGCAGGCGTATCATACGGAACTGCAATCAGCATTTTACTCGGTCATGATGAGTTTAGAATGAGAAAGCTGTCGGCCCGATAGGTGCCGTGATAGCTCACAGTGGACAACGAGCGAAGACGGCTGTCAAATTCGAAGCGAAATCCGCTGGAGTAGAGTTTTTGCGTAAAGTCTTCATCGTTGACTAAACTTGGATCCACTACTACACGCCAGAAACCAAGCGACAATCAGAACAGATTTTTCCAGGCGAATCTGTTCCGAAGAAGATAATGATGGTCCAATTAGTCGGAAAAATAATGACTACGATTTTTGACTTTTTAAAGAAAGTAATCACGATCACAGGGCAGTACTGCAGTGAATATTTGGACCGATTGGATAAGAACATGACAGAGAACACGGCCCCAATTGGAAAAGAAGAAAGTGCTGTCCCACCACGACATCGCAGGTCACTTATCCCGAATACTCTTGGCCAAATTACATGAATTGTGGTACGAAAATGGCAGGAACATTTGGAAAGAAAAAATGTGAAAAACGTGAGTTTTCATGCCTAACATGGCTACTTATTGTCGCTGATTCTCACGCTATATTCAGCCGCCTGTAGTTTCTGTCGATTTTGCGGGACTGTGTTGCAAATCTATTGATGAAGGATCTGTCGATAATATCACCTCGTTTATCCATCAATGACACCTATGCTCATTTTCAAGACCTTGCGATATGTTTTATTCATGTTTGAGTCGAAATGACAAAGAGCACTCAGCTAAATTAGCTTGTAGATACATTTGTGTCTTGTAGAGCATCACTTTGGTCGTTATATTGCCAATTGCCAAAGAATACCACTAAACAATAGCCTAACGTGGTTCAATCTTCTGGTTATAAGTTGAATTGATGCATAAATCTGCGAAAAACTTTGAATTGGTTCATAACTAGTGGAATGTGAAATAGCAGGCGACTTCTCGTAAAACTACTCAGGGTTCCTTGTGTAATGATGCTCTTGGATTCTGTGCCATTTAAATAAGCGTATGCCAGTATTTAAGCAGTACCTCATGTTTCCTAAGAGATGGCTAAATAACAGGCTTGCTGAGACCTAGCTTTATATTCTGTTAAGACTTGAGACTGTCACTATTTCAAATCTGCTTTCCATCTATCTTGAGCATTTTCTAGCATTCTGTTTCAACTCTCATTGGCTTTTCACTGCTGCAAACGCGATTGAGAGGACTCCATATCTTTATGGGGATCCTAAGTCTGTTCAAGCAGTTGTTTAAAATTTTCTCTGGTACGATCGTAGCCTCTTCCCTTAAGCCTACGAAAATATCCTGCACTGAACTTTGTCTTTTGGGCCCTTAGCAGCCAGACGCGTTATAAATTTTCTATATTGACTTTGCACATCTTGTTTTGGGCCCAATCATCAGGAGGATTCTTTATAGCTAGAGACTAAATCTTGTTCACTCCATTGCGATATCCGTATATTTCGTCAAATATTTTCCGGAGCATTTCGTTGGCCTTTCCCACGACTGGCTACATTCAATTGTGCATATGCATTTTCCTATTTTCCCTCTTTATCACGCCTTGCTGTACACATATAAAGTGCCCAATAGGCCATTCGAGTTTGATTATGAGGACAGTTTGGTCTTTCCTTTTGACTCTTCTGTTTCAATATTGATTCATAATATTTTGCTGGTTCCGCTCGGAGTAATTCAATGGTGGCTCACTATTTGCGCTCATAGCAATCACATTGCGTGCATTTGCGGTGTTGAACTTCAAAACCATAACCCTGCGACTTTTCAAAACACTTTGCGATCGAAATTGTAGCTGCATGAATGAAAGAAAGAATGAATTGAAGTTTTTTTTTTTTTGAAATTTGAGAAGTACCTTTCTGTAATATGCCTACCTATCCCCAACCCCAACATTGCATTCACGAAGAGCATCCTTCTCGTATACATGTCGTACACCTACTGACATTATAGTTTGGGGAATAGCCTTGTTCCGTCCTCTTTGTAAGCTGATGCAGGTTAATTTCAATAACCACGTGGTTGTTCACAAACCTTCGGCAGGTCTTAGGACACGTTTCTATTGTTTACCTTTGTTAACTGATGCAAGTACTCTCAATTTACTTTCAAACAAAATATGACACATTTTTCCGTGTTACGTTACAAATGAGGACTTTGGAGTCTCTCTATTGCTTACTTCATGTTTCCATAACATCGCTCCGACACAGTATGCACCTAAGCACTTGGAATGTGCATTTAATTAACCGCTTATAGGTGGCTGGAGCGTTGCACAATTTAAATGACATAACCGTAAACTGCCAAAGTCCGGTTTCTGTAGTGATGGCCGTTTTTCGTAGTCCTTCTAGTGAATATGTACCTGATGGTAACCACTCTTCAGTGTCAATCGAATCTTTGAAGGGGTTAGCTGTCTTCCTTACTGATATCGTTAAGTCATCGGTAGTCTATATAAAATGTCGAATCGCAACTGGAGATGTACGACCATGTGGTGGGCGAACGTGGAGGACACTTCGAATTCTACCTGATTGAACTTTGTGTTTCACGTCGTTGCAAATCGTCGATTTGTTAGAAAAAATTTGTCTTCTCGCTGAAGACAAAGAGTCATGGCGGCAGGGTTAAGTACCACAGCCGGGTCGTCGTCAGTAGAGTCAGTAGAGGTCGTTGCCGGAGAAGTCATATCACCTCGACTAGAGAACGATAAGCCGACGTTTGAGCTTGCCCATTAAACTACTATACAGACTACTGCGGGGCTGTAAAGCAAGCACTTCATCACAAACACTGCTAGTCTTTGGATTAATTCAACACTTACTATCTAATGCCCATCGATGGCCTCGTAACATCACCGAACAATTGATCCATCCTAGTCTACTCACCAATTTCTGATATTTTAATCCAATATCTCCCATGCAATCCGGAAGAGTCCTTCAACAATAAATTATTGTATCTGAATGTCAACAATTAAACAATCAAGTGCCTCACTAGCGTGTTAAGGTCTCTTCAATTGCACATAAATTTCAATTGGCTGCGCTTGTGTTGTGTAACATTAGGTCTATTGTCGCTTCTGGAAAAGTCGTAGAGGCCGTAACAGTCATCTACGATGTACGAGTATGATACCTCAGCTCCGCCTCATTCCACATTCTGATTCAATTGACACTTGACTAAATGAAATCAATCAACAACGACACGGCTATCAAATAAATCAATTTTATTAATTCTTGTTTTCATTTTTTTTTAAATTTATATTTGAACAGAAAAAACGAAATAACGAACGTGACACATGGCGCCACTCATGGGGCAGTGGGCACAGCCACAGTTCGTGCAGTTTACACAGCAATGCAACTGGTGGTGTTTTCGGGTTGGTGTCTGGAAAAGACGATTTCTGGGCTGCCCTCCAAACCAACTACAATTACATTATGGACACAAACCTATTGGATACTTGCAAAGAAGCTCGTTGCGAAATTGAAGGCGCTGCTAGCGTTACAGCTAATCAAACTGAATGTTGCTCAAAGGTTTGTGCAGTAACTTGTTGCTCAAATCAATTTGATTTTTGTTCTTTCTTGAAATTCTATTAATCATTGCATACTTTTAGATGTTGGATACATCTCGAACTGAAGGCTCTTCTGAAGATCCGAAGGAGTTGCGAAAATGGTTACGCGAAATGGAAAGCAATCTGGAGAAGGCTCCATCTCTATCGGAAGCTACACAATTCACCATCGAGGAATTGCAGAAACGTTTGGACGAACACTCGGTAAGTGTGGGCAATGGAATTAATACTTGTGATGATTGCTGATGGTGTCTAGAGGATGGGGACTAGAATTTAATGAATTACTGCTGATGGCTCTGTAACTCTCTCTCTCTCTCCATCTGTGTGTGTGTATTTTCTTGGATGCTGTGGCATTTAATTTAATTGTGGAGTATTATCGCACGTTCGAATGTAAGCAATCATAGACAGTGCAAGTTTTGATTGCTTTAAATGCCATAGATCTGGTTTGTCGATTTAAGGTTTCCACTGGCACCGCATTGCATCCTTAGGAATTATGTGCGCCGAGAGGATTGCAGAGATCTGAATTTTATAGGGTCGACATATGACTTTTTTATGAGGGAGGATAAATGAGTTTATGGGAATTTAACGAGTATCAACATGGAATAAATGTGAAATCTTGAAATACTTCCGGAAACAGATGCTCTACTCGTCATGGTAGAGTTCTTGTGGTAATTCAGAGGTAATTTCCAATGAAAAGTCTTTAACAACCTCTACAGACGTGTAGAATCATGTTATTATGTAGGGAAAGTTTAATGTTGTTGTGATCCAATCAGAAACTAGGCCAATGGCAATAAACTGTATGAAGTGTTCCAATGTTTTATTGTAATAAAACGAAACAGACGCTGTTAGGGAGCTCCATTTGAAGACGAATCGCCTATAAATTCACTAAACATAGAAATGTGTCGTAAAACATTTTTAGATTGTGATAGTAGTCAGTCAATTTATGAAGTTATGTGCTGATAATGTCGGTCTTATCAGTCACTATACGCTTTGTCTGCTCTGTTTACCTCCAGAAGGGTCGACTTTTTATGAATTGAACTTTGCCTGCAGTAACCGAGCTGCAATGGTCGCACTGAAAGGAGATAAGAAATTGCAGCAATCTGGCATTCTTAGACAAAGCAGCTTAGTTGCAAGTGATTTGGGGAAGAAAGAACTCTCTTGGCTAAAGTAGAAAGCTTTTGTAACGATGTACCTTTTTGAATTACATCCTGTTGCAGTTCCCATTGTTTGAGAATATTTTATCCCCAAAAGATCAGTATGCGCACTGATTTCTGTATTGTTTCGTTTTCGACATATTTTTTAGAATCTGTATTTTACTTTTAGTGTTAGTTGTGCTAAAGTCATTTATTTTACAAAGTAATGCAGAGGTAGTAGGATTTGGATGGATATTTGGGTTTGATTGATTGCGGAGAAATGGATTTAGCCTGGGTTCCATTCCTTGTAGACCCATTCTGATATCGATTGAGGAATTGACCCGGGTGTTTTGGAGCTAAAGATATCCTTTCGTTGGTTGCAACCATTTTGATGTTGATTATCAGACATTCCTTCATTGTCATGGAATTAATAACTTGTTTGTGGTGCATGCTCGTCAACATCCTTATCACTGTAACCTCTACGGATGTTGTCGTCATTGAAATTTTGTCACATTGCAATTGTACGGTTTCTAAAGAGGCCACTGCTTGTGTAGGCTCTTTGACACTTTAGCCCGAGGCGCTTTAACATGTTTCATTAGACCCGAAGCTTGTATACGTGAGCGGACTCCAACATCTGGATGCTACAGATTATTCAAGAGAAAAGTCGGATATGCACTCACTCATTACGTTTACTAGCACAACGAGGACGAAATTAGAACAAAACCAAAATAAAAATTTATGGACATTTAAAAAAAGAAAATAACTTGATGACGGTCTATTAAATTCAAATATTAAATTTGGAAATAGTTTTCGATATATGTCCGTCACTACTGCGTCGTGCAATGTTGACATATTCGAATGGACACTACTCGAACAATGTTTTGCTCTAAAGCGTCAATCGTTGCTGATTTATAGGCATAAACTACTGACTTGACGAAGCCTCACAGCAAATAATCCAATAATCCATTTCATTTCTTGAAATGAAACCAACCCCATTGAGTTGATATGGGCTCATGTAAAAGGATTCGCAGCAAGTTAAAACAAAATATTCAAAACGAAAGACCTTAAGCTACTATTAACAGAAGCACATGTTGAGCATAAGGTGTGGGATGTAGATGCCGAAACAGCAACAGAGAAGATTGTTATAAATTTAAATGATAAATGATTTTTCTCCGGATTAGTTTTCTTTTATTACATCATAGTGTAACGTTGTACACGGTTTGGGACAATACATAACAAATTTTACTTACTCCTTTGCAATTTACCTTTTTTTCAAAAATTAATATCATAAAAACAGGTAGATACGAGTAGCAACCCTTTCCCGTTGATAAACAGGCATATCATGGTATCCCTATGAGAGCTTTTAAGAGCGAAGTGCCTATGCATGCAAAGTGAGAGGCAAATATTCCTATCTTCCCAGTACTGCAGATTATTGTATTCATGTTACTCGTACTTAGAGTAAAAATAAAATATGAACTGTGGTCCAAAATAGACTGGCGGCCTGTATAATTGTTCTAAGGTCCGCAAATTTAGCTAATTCCACAAGTGGCGCAATATCAATACACATACGTGGGAAAAAGATGTAACTTTTGTTTACTTTTTCATTGCAACGCCTTACTCGTATGCTTCCTATGTCGTTTTCGATTGGGCTTTCAGACGACCTTTTATTTAAATGGAACCTTAAGAACTTCTTCGGACTTTTATATTTTAAATATATTTGCTTGCGAATCAATTTGAACACTCGGAATAATAAATTGTCCAAACGCAGCCGATTGCACGATAACAGAAATCTAGTTTGACACACAATACTATTTGACGTTTATACATTTTGACATAAAATCGAGTAGAGGAATTTCGAGACGTGAGATTTTGATTCTGAAAAAATGAGGGGAAATGGTGTGACGTCACTTTTCTTCCTCCGAACACGGAGAAAAGCCTAATCGAAAACGACATTAAATTGTGCATTATATGGCTGTACATTGCGGTCGCATATCGTTGACATTTTTGATAGTGGTGGGAGGCTTAGATATCCTATGTAGCCTTTAGTACCTGGTGACAAATAGGTGTCCCGTATTATCAAAGAAAATTTGGCACTCGGTGCACATAAAAAACACAGTGTATACTTACGCACAGTCGCATTGAAACATGAAACCAAAAGCTCTGTGCAGCCAGTTCTTCATCGTTAAAGAATCGTTCAATAAACAGAATGATGGAGCATTTGGTCGGTCATCAAGAGAAGCGCCAAAACTCATTCTAAGAATTGAGGGTCCTGTAGCAGTAATGGTATGGGGGGAGGAAGTCGAAAGTTAATTATACAATTGCGTAGCCAAACCACTATCGTTGTCAAGCCGTGACAATCCCAAGTTTATGCTTTAGCTCATAAAATGAAAACCACTGAACAATGGCTGAGGGACTGAAGAACAGGTTCCGAAATTCAAATCCAACTTCAACCCATCGATTTGTAAGCTATGGTCAGTTCTAGAGTTCATGACCTGCTTTAGTCGACACCGATATACATATTTAGTCTTTATAGCGAGCCCTTGTCCCAACAGTGGACAATTTCCTATGCATTTTCTCGTAGTGCGGGCTGCAATCGGTCGTACCACCTGAATTCTGTATCGGATACTCTCTACATGCGTACAAATAAAACTTTGGTCGCTGAGAGTGGGGGTTTTGGAGAAGATTTGGAAATGTCAATTGTCGATTGTCAAGAGTTTGGCCTTTGTCCGTTTTCTGTGTGGAAAATTTTGCGAATTGATCTCGTATATAATCCAGCCGCGAGAACATGACTTGCGACGGGAGTACGCAGATTGAGCAGTTTAGTGACGAGGTTCACTTTAAGTTCAGTGGGTTTGTGAAGAAGCGAAATTGGTATTTCTGGAGTGCAGCAAATCCAGAAAAAACTCACGAGACTCAATTACATCCACTAAAGTGCATTGTCTTCACGCTTGTGTTCGTGCGACTCAATAACTTTTTGTGAGCCAATGCAAAACCTTTGATATTTCCATCGCATTATTGCTGAGATAGAGCCCCAAACGTTCGAAGTATTCGCTAAGTCAAAATCAACGGAAGTTGGCATGTGGCCAGAAGTTGTGTTCAAAACATAATAAAGAATAAAGATTGTCAATACACACTCAATTCCTGTTATTATTCAAATCTTGCTTTTTGTAAGCAGCTCTATAGCCCTTTTTAAAAGAACACCCTTGCTTAAGCTTGCTCCTGGATTACGTTTTTATACATAATACGAGTATGTATGCATTCTAGTTCTAGCACTCACGGCAGAATAATAGAGGTATGGTTCTTATGGGTGACATGAATATTGAGGAACTATATATTGTACTTGGAAATGTTGGCACTCAATTGTTTAATTAACGTGATCAAAGAAAATATAAGAGTTGATCTCAGCAGAGGAACATCAACGTTCCATACATGCCAGTCATAGCAGTCAATTCAACAGACAACCAAATGATTTGAGCATTTATCGAGAGCGGCATTTCTGATCACTACCCTGTCGTTTATGAGACATTTGACCTATGCAACAGCGTAGGTAGGGCAACTTACATAAAAAAAACAGCTTGGTGGACGAAAAAATACGTCTTACAGACTGTGGAGACTATTGAAACATGGTAATGTGGAGGAACTTTACAACAAATTATTAACGATTATGCAGAGCCCATATAAATACTCGCGACTAAACCCTTGGATTAACCCCCACGTTCGCGAAAAATGTAACCAGTGAGATGAACTCTGCAGATAGTGGAGGAATAACAGACTATATAAAAGTTACGAAGCAGAGTACAAGAAATTCCGAAACAAAATTAACGAAGACAAATTCTAAATGATCCCCATAAAACTTGGAGACTAGTCAATGAAATAATCGGAAGAAAAAACAAACAGTAAACTGCTGCAAGTATTTACACGACATGCAGATACATTGGTACATGGATATGCCATATAGGCATACGACGAAAAAACCTTAATTGTTTTACGAGTGAAGATAAATAGAATAAAAGGGTGAATGTGCAAAAAAAGAAGATGGTTTAAAGTTTTACCCCGGTGTAAAAAATAAAAACGCAAGTTCAAAAATTATGTACATATATACTTGTGGTATTGCCTGTATGAAAAGATAAGTTTAGTTCCAGTATAGACATCACTGTTGTACTCAAATTGTAGAACTCGATGTTAAAGACAATAATAGGCGGTGTGTACTAAAGTAGGAAATATAGCGGCCTGTTTCAAGATTATCGATGTGTCGGGCGAAGATGGCATCAATACAGGTTGAATTAGGAGTTGTTCATAAATTCTACATACTTGACACCATCAGGACTACGTAGATCTAAATTCACTGAGAATTATCGGTATATTGTAATAATGATGCTGTTCTAGATTTTCTAACAAACCCCTAAGCTTTGGACTATAGGCGAGCAAATTCAGAATAAAACTACAACATCCTTTCTTAGAATTATTTTTTTTCTATCCACTCCTGTTCCGGCAACTCATTATACACACAACACAAGGTAGGAATGTACGATCAATCGAATAAAAGAAGAGAAGCAAAACAACTATGTATTGACTTTTATGAGTCAACTACACACAACCCTTAAACCACCTACATTACACATAAACAGCGCATCATACTACATCTTTTCCCACAATTGGATGCTTCCTTCCTATCAACACCTGTTTCCAACAATAAATGGTGTAAAAGACAAACTTATCCGCACACTTATACGATCACTGAACAGTAGAAGGAAAACAAAATAAGTATCTGGGAAAAATCTAATAAAATCCAGCTCCATCACTTCCTCCCAACCAATACAATGATATAAGAACCAGCATTGGGCAAAAGGAGGAAAAAGAAAACAAATATTTACAAAGGATGAAACGTATATTTGTAACACACACAAAACGTCGAGAAATAGAGCGACGACAATTCATGTGTCCATATACAGACTGTTCTCCAATATCCCATTCCTTTGCACAGTTGATTCGTTGTGAGGCACACAAACTCAACAACAAAACCAAATACGCACACAGAGTACGATCACTAAACGGTTGAAGGAAAGCAAAAATGGGACACATTTTGTGACGGACACATTTTTCAGAAAGACAAGTGGTTAGACATATCCATGTCAAAAAACAAAACGTGAACGAGGTACTTGCGGAGAACTTCCCATCGGAAAAATGTCTGTCAGCATTTTTAAACAAATATTTCTCCGGAACAAACGCTTAATATCATACACAACTGTGACAATATAATGTCGAAACACAACAATACAACCTTGCCTAACTACATCTTTATAGAGGAAACGTGCGTTAAATGGGTATAGACAAATTTCTGGATCAAAATAAATCACCATCGAAAGACGTTAAAATGCATGCGGATGTATGATATTTGTACCAATCGTCAGAAGGATCATTAACTTGAGCCTAAACGAAGGTAATGTATGATACCAACTACACAACTTCTTATTAAATCTTCTGCCGATCCGAAAACCATTGCAAAATTCTTTGGCTGTCATTTTAACAACTCCTTTTGAGTTGAACCCGGTCCTAGTTACTTTAGCTATATGAGAAACTATCCTAAGACGTCATCCATCTCGCTAGGTAGGTAGGTAGGTAAGAGTGGCTGTTGGAAATACCAATCCACTTAGGTCTTACTAATGGAACCAGTTTGAGCTTATGATGAAGCCTAGGAGACTGTTTACGTCTATATTTTTTAGATCGTTTAGGTCGTTGTAGAAGAAAGTTCCTAGATGAAGCTTTCTTCTCTGGGAGAGAGCTGGACATGTACAGAGTAAGTGGCGCATTGTCTCCTCCTCTTCCTCGTCCAAGCGCTTCTACAGAAATCAGTAGTAAAAGCGCCAAGCCTTTTTGCGTGCTTGCCTATGAGGCAGTGTTCAGTGACGACACCTATTATGGCGCTGAGATGTTTCCTATTTTGAAGGATCAAACGCTTAGAGCGATTCAGATCTAGCTTTGGCCAGATCTATTTAGTCGCTAGACCAAATATAACAACATCTTTGGTATCTGAAAATATTACCAAATTTAAAGATTATTTTTCGTCCGGCCCTGTTGGCCTTCCGGCTATTGTAATAAAAGAGTGTGTTACCCATCTCGGTCCTCCTTTAAGGCCGAAGTCGATAATTATATGCCCATAGCAAAACTCTCTTTCATACCCAAACTTTTCGAAAGCATAGTCTATCAACAACTGCTTCCGTACTGTAGGCCAACTATCTGCACAAATCAGCACGGTTTCATGAAAGGTAAATCAACCACCACTAACCTAACAGAGTTCATCTCTAGAACACTTCATGCTTTAGAAGACGGTGATGAAGTTGATACAATTTCCACATATTTCAGCAAGGCATTCGATAAAATTTCTCACCAACTTATAATTTGAAACTAAAAAAACTTGGCTTTTTTTTTTGTGGCATGAACCAAATCCTATTTAGAAAACCGAGAATACAGGGTCATCTTCAGATCTTCAATATTCGACCCCATTAAAGCAACATCTGGTGTCCCACAGGGTAGTCACTTTGGACCAATCATCTTTATCCTAACAATTAACGATATAAGTCTCATTTTAACGAATTCTAATCTTGAGAATTTCCAAAGTTATTTCATTGCCTTCTGACTCCCAATGCCTGCAAGATGACTTAAATAAGTTTTTGGTATGGTGCAAGCAAAACTTTTTGGAGCTTAATGTCAACAAATGGCAAGCGATAGCCTATTCCCGCAAACGTGTACCTCCTGCCTCCAAGGAATTACTTTATCTGCATTGAGCCTATCCTTCCACTACGCAAGTACGGGATCTAGGAATACTTTGTGACAGAGAATTGAATTCCGACTCAACATATTGACGGCATTATAAATAAGGCTAACTCTGCACTTGGCTTTATCAAAAGCTGGTCAAAAGAATTTTCCAACCCTTGCGTTACAAAGTCCCTGTACATTACTTTTGTAAGTCCTCTTCTCGAGTATTGCACCCAAGTTTGGTCAGCCTATAAGCAAATCCACATTCAAAGAATTGGAGCAGCCCAACGCAGGTTTATCAGCTTCGCACTTTGTGGTCTACCTTGGGCCGATCCATATCATCACGTCTTTGTCATGTTTATAGACTTTAGCAAAGTCTATAAATCATGCAAAGCTGATAGAAGCACTAAGCCGACTTGGAATCAAAGGTACATTACATTTCGCCTGGATTCAGAACTATATAAGTGGAAGAACTTTTAAAGTTAAAATTAAGAATGCCTTCAGTGAAGAAACTACCGCCCCATTTGGAATCCCTCGGGGATCAAGGCTAGGATCCTATTCATAATCTTTACAAACGAGTTAATGCGTGTTTTATACACGCATCGTTTGCGTTCGCGGAAGATATGGCGATATTCGTCAGATATAGACGTCCTGGTACTGGTATAAAAATAATGGAGGCGGACTTCGATAAAACTGTAAACTGGTATCATGACAATGGCCTGATTTTAAATGCGACACGTCCGAAGACCACACCACAAAGCCATCGATCTGGGAGGAACCCTAAAAAGACACGCCTGCAAGGAGTCCTCTCGGACCAAGTAATCGAAATAGTTAAGACCTACGAGTGCCTGGGAGTAATTGTTGACAGCCATCTTCTATGGGATGTGCATATAGAGAAACTTCGCTCCAATCTCAGACAAGGTCAGACAAGTGTACTACACTCTTGTGGATTCCAAACTGAGATACGGCATATTAGCATAGGTTAACGCCTCAACCACGCAGATTAATAAGCTGCATTGTGAAGAAGATAAATACAAAGTCTACATCCCAACAACGCCATAGAACACAGAAACTTCGAGGCGCTAAGTGTCCAAAAAATATTCCAGATGACACTAATATTTGACCAATATGATTACATTCGTTTCAAAGACCCGATAGACCACCAGCAACATACAAGAAGAAGAGCTCAAGGAATGTTAAAAATCCCAATGAGCAACAATGCATACAGTACAAGACAGCTACAGCACTGCATCCCAATTGTATTCAACCAGATGCCAAACTCCTTGATAACCATCCTAAGCTCGAATACGTTTCTCAAACGTATACATTTTTGGAAACTACAAATTTTGGAAGAATACTGGCTTCTTATAGCTATACTAGAGCGGATCCTGCTTTGATTGCTTTGTAGATATTACATTACAGGGACTACCTTGGTTTTGTAGTACCTTACATCGTACGCCTATGTGAGACTTTTCAAAGCCCTTTAAGGTAGTGACCATATCTGTGCCCTTAATCGTGATTTTTTTTTTTAGAAAAGGCTGAGAATGGAAATAGGCTCGCTCACGCGCTGCTACGTGGCCCTTTTAACTTTTGAATGGAAGGTAACCAAAAGTAACAAAAAATAAATTCAAAACAAACTCCTAGTTTCGCTGTTAGCTACTTATATTTCTTTCAGAAACAATTTCGCTTTAGGCGGGCCATAAAACATTGGCTCATATACTCTTGGTAACATAGCCCATAGTCGTATGTACTTTATTACCAACGTTATGGAGTACTTACCGGCAATTCTTAGAACTCTGCAAATCCGACTGTGGCTTTCAAAGATGTAATACATTCATCTTTAGTCAGACTTTATGTCTGGACAGATAACTACCGCCCAATTGTAACACATGGCCAACGTTTAGCTTGCTGCGTCTCATAAACCATTCAAAGCTATAGGTCATTCGAAAAGGGCAAAATATGCGTTTGTATGGCGCTGCTGTTACCATCAAAATACAGTCGTTAAAATCGCTTATAATTTACGAGTGTGTTGTCCGGTTTGTAACGATCTTACCGATGTTGTCGATTTCCATTTACGATCGCTTGTCGATATCCTCTACCATTACGACGTTGTGTCGCCATTCTGACCTCAGTCATCACGACACTCCTGCGAAAAGGCTACACATTTGAGTTTACTCTGAGATAAATTATTGTATCCCGACCCGACCGCCTACTCGTCAATTGATCCGAAATACAATACATAATTGCCTGGTGTGGTGTAGGGAGGTCGTATCCAACCAAATCGAATCGAATTCGGAAGAAAGGAAAGTTTGGCGAAAATCATTTGAACGTCCGCTAAGCAGTTCATATTTCACCGTAAATTGGTTCGTGCAATTTGAAACCGATAATTACGGTAAATTGAACTTTCTTCGCGCTACGCAAAATGCAGATATCTACAGTGGAATACTCCTAAATCCAGATATCGGAAACAGATACGATACGAATAGATACAAGTAGGTGCTTACCGATAATCAAAGCTATCTAATAGATGATTTGTGGAATCGCTCCTGCTCCTGCCTGCTATGCTTTAAATTTGAATGCAGCTATTAACGGTCAGGCTAACAATTTAATTGTCAATTTTGATCAATACCCCAGCAATAATGCACTAGTGCACGGCTATGGTTCGCATTCTTCACAGAGGAGCACCGTTTTGTAATTGAGAATTATTGATTGCGGACCTTTTAATGCATCCTATACGAGTACCGCCGGCGTACATACTCACTCGTACATATGCCGCTTGCACCAATCAATATTCGGGTATGCTTTCGCAACGATTTTCATAGTTTTTGATGGATTACCAGAAAGCCTCCCAGTAGGATGCAACAAGCGATCATAATTAAGCGTTTCCCAAATTCACATCACCACATATCCATGCATATATACATGGATACATCATGATTTCGGCGCTGCAGATTGAGTAATCAGGAAAAAGTTGGGAACATGTTGATCACCCCAGTTGATATGCTAGGGAGGGGGTATTCTTCGGTTGTCATGGTATCTAGGTGCTTGTAACAAACTTTAATGAGATTTTCCCACCGACTGGGGTGGACACAGCTGGAGATGCACTCCTGAATAGTGTGGATATCCGCGAGGAATCAAGACGCGGAAACAGGTGAAAGCCTCCCGAGTAAATGAAAACTTTTTTTCTCGACTGCTTTGGAGGTTTTATTTATTGCTTTTCAATTATAATTCCGAATTTTACGGGTGGTTTTCATTTAAAATAAAATCGTGAACGAATACGCCCAAATACGTGTATCTACTACGGCTTTCCAAAGGACTAGGATTTTGAACGTTCATTCGCATCGTAGTGGCTTATGTATGCTTATTGATTGCGCATTCCTTGTTGAGGTTTGTGTTCAATGAATGGCTTTAGGGTAATTGGAGTCTTGATTGATTGTTTTAGTAGTGACTTATTGAAGGTTATTCGCGGAGGATCAGCATGACTTGGAGTACGTTGAAGGCGGTAATAGAGATTCTACCGATTTTGTTCCTGTTTATGGCGCTAGAAGCGGACATTGACACATGCTGCGGTATGGCTCATACTTTCTCTGTTATGATTACGGATTCAGAAATAACCAGTCTACAGAGCAGTGTCTCAATCTGCCTCAGTTTAGAACAAATGCTTGCTTATTTATATGACATTGTTTTAGTCATCTTGCTAGATTCAGAAGAGCGACATTGCATCCAGTAGCTAGCTACTTCACCGATTAAAAGCGGAATGTCACCGCCCATTAATGAAAAACTGCAGGCCAAATTGGCACGAGAGGTTGCTTCAAGCAAGCCCTTCTACTCAGTTCCTAAATTATTTAGTACACAAAACGGAAAAAAAATTGACGCTGGTCGACCTGCTTTGTAACCATTCCAGCTACAGTCTTGACACCTTTTTTTATACAAGTTATTTAATGTGGCATAGCTTTCCACACCAAAAGGTAAACCTCATTATAAAACTCACAAGCTGTCTAACACTTCTCTTTTGGGCGTCAGCATTTCGATAAGATTCTGTGAATCGCAGGTAATCTGATCAGATTAGATGGTTCCTGATTTGTCGAGAGTCCGTTCACAGTTTAATCCAATCAGCATTTTGTCAATGATGATCTACAATAGTTACTCAAACAAGAACTCTCTTCATGTACAACGATCTTGTGTAAACCGCCTTCACCAAGTAAGTTGGGTTCAGTTTCCTCAGGTCTACTGCAAGATCTTCCTTTACTACATTGGATCCTTTTGAATCCTATTTGCTCGTGAAAGAGCCTATATATTTTTCAATTGACTTGACTTGACTCAAAGCTATAGGTACCGATTGTGGAGCACAGTCCAAGTGGTTAGTGCTGGAGGTCCTTCTCTGTCGGCAGAATCTAATTTTATTTAACTCTTTCACTGCTTAACTCATCTCTTCTGCTTTTGTTACAAAATACCTGCAAGCGACCTACAATATCAATGTAATCAGCGTATTGTGATTGGCTTGTATACTCCGCATTCTTTCAAGTTTCATGTTGGACAAAATACTGACAAGCACTTGCATGTAAGGTTTGTTACATGTGTCTTAGACGCAATGTTGGTTCAGAGTTCAGAGGGTCTCGCTTCTCGGTTATCGGGCAAACATCGGTCAAGATTCTATTCATCAGGAATACGAGTACTTTCATTTGGCAATATTTTGTGTGTCGTTCGCTCCTTTAAATATTTTGAAAGTAAGCATGACCGACTGAGTTGTAGGATCTCATCCTTGTATGCTTTTGTTTGAGATCTATTTTTTTGGCATGTTATTTTGATGGCCTGGTTAAACTTCTGAACATCATCTATGCCGCAGCACCTCTCCATTGCCTCGTTGAAAAGCTTCTGTAGTTGTAGGGAAGCTAATACTCCCCCTGACAGATAACGATAGCAATTCACGATGTGCTTTGATGAGCCTAATTTAGAAACGTTCGGAACGGTTTCTATTGCAGCCGTTTGATGTCAATTTATTTCACAGCACGATTTCTGTATTTTCCAGAACGTAGTTGATGGTTTTTTGATGGCCTGATCCCTTTGTGGATGATGTGGTGTGGAGAACGTGATGGCATTTTCATGTTTTTCAATTTCACTGCACAGGATTCCCATATGTAAAAGTCTGTGCTTACATTTTCGTCTCCCGTTCCCTACTCTTCCTCTTCTTTTTCTTCTTCTTCTGACTTCTTTAATATTCACCACATCAATTTCTCTTTTTTTCTTTTGTTTGACGTGGGATGATACTTGTTGGATGAAGCACTGCCAGGGATCCGGCTAATACAATCTAATCTTTCGGTTGGATGTCGTCTGGAAAACAGTCCAGCAGTGAAATTATATGTTCAAGGTGGCGCAAAATTAATCACCCTATCGGAAGATGGTATAATTTTTGCAAACGGCGTCGTATCATATTTGACATTTGTGAACTACAAACAGACAAGCAATGGAGCACTATACTCCGCAAGAGCGTGGAATAATTGTGTCGATGTTTATGACCAATAATCAGTCGGAGGTGTTAGCGCAGCGTGAATTTTGACGTCGATTTCCTAATCGTGTCGCGCCAACTGGGCAAACGTTCCGGCGCTTTGCTAATCGACTCGAACAGAGTGGAACCAAAGGAGACCATGCAGGGCGTGGCGGCCACCGGACTTGTCATTCGGCTGAGAATATCGCGGCTGTGGCTGCTGATATCGCTGAGAATGAAGAAACATCAACAAGACGACGCACGGGCCACACAATTGGGCATCGGCAGACGGACCCTACAGCGAATTTTAGTGAAAGACTTACACATGTTCCCGTACAAAGTGCAAACAGTGCATCAGTTAATGCCAACAACGAAGAGGACGATTTTGTGTTGAAAATCATCATGAGCGAGGAGTCGCATTTCCATTTAAGCGGTTACGTCAATAAGCAAAATCTTCGTTTCTGGGGCCGCGTGTGATGCACGAAGAGCCATTGCATCCACTCAAAGCCACTGTGTGGTGCGGCGTTCACGCGAGAGGAGTTATTGGGCCGTATTTTTTTAAGGACGCCATCGGCAATACGGTCACTGTTACTGGCGAACGCTACAGGGCCATGATAAACGACTTCTTACTGCCGGAATTGGATGAGCGAGGCTTGGTGAACATGTGGTTTCAACAAGATGGTGCAACTGCACACACAGCACGAGCCACAACGGAAGCGTTTCCTGCGGAAAGTCATGGAAAATGCGATAAAACGGGCACAAATGTGTATGAACACTGGCGGCAGCCACTGGGCAGATATCATGTTTTCCACCTAACAGAAAAAATTGTAAATGTCCAAATAAGGACTTCCATCACTCAAAATTATTTTTTTTTATTTAGTAAAAAAGTAATTCAAAAACAAAAATGGATGGTTAATTTTGCGCCACCTTGTATAGTATGTCTCAGGTTGGTTGACAGTTCGCAATGTGTTTTCATGGTCGAGCAATTACTCGTAACCCGACTGCACAACTGTAGACCTAAATCAGTAGTTTAAAAAGAATAGTGCTAGTAGGCCGTTGCGTAAATGTAAGCGCTCCTTTGTTTTGTCGATAAATATCCTGAGCTCCGAATATACTAATGTCAAAATCAAAACTTTCGAATCATGACTAATCTGATGCTGTGCTAACGCAATTGTCAGTCTTCTAACAAAGTTAGCAACAAGAAAAAAGTCTGCAATCATGTTGCAAGCTCCGAAGAGGGAGCGATGTTAAGCTAATTGTCAGGATTTTCAAAAAAAATTAATAACATTGCAGAATTTTATACCAGAATTCTCTGACAATTCTAGCTGGTTCTAGCTAGTGCCGGACAGTCACAGAGAAAGTGCAACAGAGTTTCCTTTTCCTGTGAATTGTTACAGCTACGGCAGTGGGGGTTGAAAGAAATGCCTAACTTGGCAGCGCGTCTGCAAATTGGGCAGTGACCTGTGCTAATTGCTGTGATTCTTGTTATCTCGGTGCGAATTTTGTTGATTAAGTCATTCGTCCTGGTTTTATCGTAGGCGGGATATATCTTTCTGGACATGGTACATGTATCTAGATTGTTCCACCTAGATTTGGCAATAAAGAGAAGAGAATTCTACCCTTGATGGGTCCCATCGGATAGCAGACTGACTCCGCAAGAGAGACATCGAAGTTTAAGGAGAGTGATATTAAACCTGCGTGATAATTTCCTTGCACTGTTCTACTAGTTTAGAGGACGAAGTAAGTGAGTGGCGCTCTTTGATGGCAGCCTGGCTGTCAATGAAGATTCCTAGCTTAGCATCATGCAGGCCTTTCTAATCGCTAGTACCTCCGCCTGGAAGGCACTCGAAAAGTTTGAAAGGCGGTACGATTTGGATATGTTCAGTTCCGCTGAGAGGACACCTGCGAAGATTCCATTCTTGCCAGAATGTGAACTTGGATATTATTATTAAAATTGAGTTTAGTTATGATCAAAACCAGGTACCAAGTCAATAGATCAAGAGCTTTACTGTGACCATATGGTTTCGGGGAAGGGAATCCAGATTCTGTGAGTCTGATTCCACTTCACGAAACGATGTATTTAATGTGCAAGTCCAGGGGCAGTATATGGAGTAGTATGTTGAGAGCTTCTGTCGGGCTCGATCGTAGCGCCTCTGTGGTCCCAAAATCAGCTATTCGTTGGACTCTGCTAAGTTTTGTATGTTGTAGGCTTTGCCACCACAAGAGCGATCCATAAGTAAGAATGGGACGAACTCCAGCAGTGTACATCAAGAAGACCATCTGAAAGGTAGAAAGCGACGCATGCTTTCTTTATGTTCTAAACATTGAGCTTGGGATTAAGGATGACACCAAGGTAACTTGCACTGGGGGATAGAGTAAGTGTTTGGTTGTTTAAACGTGGAATCTTGAAAGTCGGTATTTAGTACTTGGTGGTAAATACAAATACTAGTATTTCAATTTTATTCGTATTAACGCCAAATCCACAGTTTGTGGCCCAACTTAGCTTAGTCAGAGCTCTCTCTGTGAGTTAAAAAAAACACTGATACTACAATATAATAACTACGGCGTGGCGTCCGCGTACGTGACTGTCTTGATTCCAACGTTATCGAATTCCGTCAAAATATTGTTGATGACCAGGAGCCATAGAAGACGAGACGAAATAACTCTCCCTTACAGGGTACCTCTATTTACGAATTTGTTTATGAGGATGTTCCCCAATTGTGACTGAATGATACCTTTAAGGTAAGCATGTTGGGACTTCAGTAGAGGAGATCTTTTGAGGAAGTCCCGGATATATGTGCCCAGGTTACGTTCTAGGGTTTTGAGTATGAAGAATGTAAGACTAATGGATCAAATGGATCCTTGGCCGACTCATGGTCTCTTTTGCCGATTTTAGGGATAAAAACGACTCGAACTCATCTCCAGGTCGAGGGAATGTGATTGAGTTGAAGGGAGCCACGATAAATGGGATCATACCCGGTAAAATCTCTTCACGGCCCGGTGACTGACTGGGATGGCTCAGGAAATCTCTTCCTCGGTTGTTAATGAGTTGATTTCTTTCCAAGGTGTGGGTTGCGTGACCTTCGCTGCCTGCACACCAGCGCCGCTTTCTTTATCTTTGTATCCCGGAAAATGGGTGTTCATTAGGACTTCCAGTGATTCTTCAGTCCATGTTCCATCAAGTCGTTTGATGAATGTCAGATTAGAGTCTTCCTTGGACAGGATTTTGCTTAGTCTGGCTGAATCCCTGCGAGTTTCAATGGAGTGACAATACTCTGTCTAAGTCTATTACATAACCTTGCTTATTGTTTTTTTTTTTTTTTAAATTGTATATCTTAAGGCAGTCCTTGTAAGGCTTCCAGATTTTGTGTTCGTAGCAGATATTGAAGATTTTCCTAGATTGATCAATAAATATTTTAAGGGATTTTTCTTTTATTTGCCAGACACTAGTCCTTATTATTTGACACTCCATGTAGTGTTTCACATCTTATAATAGGAGCCCACGTACCGTACCTCTTCCTATACTAATGAGTTTCGTGCCCGCTAGAGGCTTAGAAGAGCGGTTTCCACACAAATAAATAATAATATATAATAAATCGTTAAAGAAAGCGTTAGTTTGCAATGGCCGTAGAAGCTTGATATTCGGCCTTCGAACATTTCCCATCACAAGGTTCATATTTTTCAAGATTAGGACTCAGCGAGGGAATAAAAACTTCCAAGAGATTCAATCGCCGAAATTTATTGAAGAGGCGCAGGGTATCACAATGCAGACACATACAACTCCACTAAGTGCACCTCAACGAGGGCCATTCTTATCTGCACAGAGACATTCCCTCTATTGTCGGGAATAAGATGGAAATACCAAGATGAAGTTAGCAAAACTTTAAAAAGGATGAACCGAGCATAGCAGACGTACTAGATCACATACCACTCGTATGGATAAAAATCGGAAATCTTGGATTTATGATTTTGTTAAGTAAACTGATCGGATTCTCAACCAAATGAGGGAGAGCCTCCTTGTTCCGTTGAATGTATTAGACAAAGGCGAAGCGAGAAATTGCACAATTACTGAGTAGCATAGATCTACCAGAGACTTATGCGAGTATAAGAATGTTACGACATGAAGCCAAAGCAAAACGGGAATAACCGAGAATCTTAAGTTAAAGCTGGAGCACACCAAGGTAGTGTTCAATTTTCTACTGAACAAACGACATTGACCGACAACTCTGGAGTTAGCATCTGCATAAAATCACCATTCTTCCATTCGGTTCCTGTATCAGGATAAGATTTTTACATATGATAGCCTGAGCAGTGATGCAACACAGTCGGGTATTCCGAGCCATAACTTATTCAATCCCTTGAATTATAGTAAGCAACATAAAGAGTGTGTATCCAGCCCATCTTTAACATTAAAGAAAGTTTCCTACCCAACTTACAAGTGCAGTATTTCTCAAGCCGCCATCCAATACATTTCGTTTTCTTCCTTATTAAGTTGTCAAAGTTGCATTCAGAGACATGTGCTCCACCACATGTCGACCATATTTCATAGAAAATTGTTGTTATGATTTACATTTTACGCAATTCCCATGTAGTGAGACAATACAATGATTTATCGTTTCGATATTTTTGAATGTAATTGCCGTTGACTCTGAATGGAATCGATTTTCTTCTCATAGACTTCAGTTAGTGACCACAAAATTATAGCTCACTAGTAACACCACCACCTCCACACACATGTGTTGTGTTCAAAGATTCGTTTTCGTTTTCGTTTTCCTGCCCCCAAAAAGGTGTACCTAATCCCAGAAAGCAATTCCATTGCACATCGCAGGAGTCCAAGTTAAGTTATGCACGCTCAGCAGCTGCCGTAACTCTGCATACTCGCAATCAAAATTAAAATCCAAAATTTCATTACAGCTCAGGACAGGTTAGCCTTGCGCAGATCTCTGGCTGGTCACATTGGTCGTGTTCGTTCGTTCGATCGTTCTATTGTGTCCGGTCATACAGTAGAGGTAATTTATCTGCTTTCCGCATTGTCATCGTCGTCGTGGTCCAGGTCGAATCATAAATCTTCAAATTATCTGCTCGCAATGTAACTACAACCACTAAAACCACCACCGCCACCACCACCGTCAGGAGAAGGAAGAGAACCCTGGAAATTTTCTCCGAATTTTGCTTTCTGGTTCACTTTCCATGATATAACGCAGCGCAAGTCCAACCAAAGACTAAGGATCCAACCAAAACCAAATCTGTCTCCGAGAGGTTGTACATTTTATGTAATTTCGCATCGGTGCGACCTTTTCTGTGAAACTTTTCCGTCATCAAGCTCCAAGATGAGATCCGTCCTGGCATTCGTTTGCCAGTCGAGAGGCATATTTAAGAATGTTTACACAAAGATACAGATCAGGCAGTAGTTTCACTTTCGATGCTTCCAGAGGTTACCACTCTTTAACACTCTCTGACCAGGTTTTGGCACAGATTGCGCTGATAGTGGCTTTCGATGGTGTTTTAAATGTATTCAACGGATACCATACGAGTAATTGGCTTGTTGACCACGAGGCTTGGCTAAACATTGTAAATCGAAGGCAATAATCTAATTAATTCGCAGATTTAATTAAACCACCGGATAATTAATTGGAACAGTTTGTCTTCTGTTTTTTTTTTGCGTCAAAGCGAGTCAAAGATCAGAATGAAGCTTCATTTGGTGTGATTACAGATTTTTACGGAGGGTAGAAGGAGAAGCGGTAGCAGTTAAATAAATCGTTTTATGGTATTAGGCTTGGATAATGAACATCTGCAGCTTTTACTTTTGAAATTATTGCCAAGCACTGGATGAGGTTATAAGACGAATCAGAGTAGGTAGTCGTCATCAACACGAGCAGCTACTCGTAATAATCTCGTCCGCTCGAAAAGCTGAAAACTGGAGAAGCGAAAGTAGACAGATCTAATTAGAGTTCCAGGTGTGGTGGCCCATCAAATTGATGTGTGTTCACGTATCAGAATTCTATATTTTTTTACATGATGCTACCATAGGGCGATAACGGTTATAACAAGAAAGTTTTCTCAGAAATGTGATTTGGTCGAAGATCACACATGAGATACAAGAAGAGGTCGCAAGATGTGCGGATGTCAGATTCCGGTGAGGACTAATGAATGATATAAATTGAGTGGTAAATCGGTGGAGAAATTACTACGGTGGCAGGCAAGAAATGTAAAAAAAAAGAATCAAACACTGAGCGGGCATGTCAAATAAAGTTTTCGGGTTATTGGATTAGTTTATCCAATTATTATTAGTTTTGAGGCTTAATATGGGAATAGCTTGGAATGCACATGACCAACTTCGTGATAAGCTAAAGCCGAATCCATCAGCACCATATGAAACTTTAATGGTCAGTGTGTGCTATACGAGTATGCTGCAGTGTCTTAAATTAAAATGTCATGACACCTAACCAAATGACTGTTGAACCTTTTATTCATACTTTCGGTTAAGAGTACGGTTAAGCAATATTACTCCGTATGACAGCCTTAAAATACGAGTCTTTGGAAGACATTTGTGTGTATTCTTGAAAAGCATATGCCCACTGTTTGTTATCACATGCAGATGAAGGCTATCAAAACCAGTGAGCAAATATGCCTTGGGATATGTCTTGCTGTATTTTAGTTTGCGATACTGTCCTGAGTGGACTTGGGATTCAACCAATTAGCCTCTCGAGTTATCCTCTATTGAAGGCCAATTAAGGTGCCTTTTCATATGTTGAACGCTATTTACGGCAAGATTTCCCTGTCCTGAATTTCCTCGAAACTGGTTGGAATCGTATTTTTCCAGCCGGGGGGACGTAAGTATCTTCATTCGCTTTCCATTTGGGAAACTTCTCAGTTATTTATTGTTCCTTTAAGGGATGATCAGGACTGGCGTTATACGGTCTTACGTAGAGTCTCTTTAGTATTTATCTATCCGTATCTATCAATCTCTTTCTTAGACCAAACACCCAGTGATTGCCATGTGTGACTTTACGTATCTTTATCAGAGTTATTAGCGGAGTTCTAGCTGTCTATTTGACTTGTCGTTCAGCCAATTCCTCGATTTCATGTGTAACTTGTTTAGTTTAGTTTTGTTTTGAAGTAGCTCATTTATCGCTGCAGTTTCAAAACAAGTATAGGGTTTTCCAATAAGGACTTGATAAATTTTTTTTTAGATAAAACGCAAACCATTTGAGATATTTCAAAAACTTTATTATCGGCTTGAAGTACAATCAAAACATTTATGAATGGAACTCGACTTCGTTCATATGGCCACCGCGGGCACGTTTACAGCGGTCGATTCATTGGACCCAATTTTCAACGACTCGGCCACACATTTCGGCCGAAACGGCCGCTATTTCGCGTTCAACGTTGGCTCTGAGCTCTTCCAACGTCGTCGGCGTGTTGGCATAAACCAATGACTTAACGTAGCCCCACAGAAAATAGTCAAGCGGCGTTAAATCGCACGAACGAGGCGGCCAATCGACTGGCCCCTTTCTTGAGATAACACGCTCACCATACTTACTCTTCTTCAATAAATCGATTGTAGCGTGTGCTGTGTGGCTTGTGGCATCATCCTGTTGAAGCCACATGTCGTCCAAGTCCATATCTTCCAATTCGGGCCAAAAATAACCGGTGATCATGGCGCAATAACGCTGACCATTCACAGTAACGCGACGATCGTTATCGTCGACCAAAAATTCTGGTCCAATAACGCCGCCGGCATGCAAACCGCAGCAAACAGTTATATTTTGTGGATGAAGTGGTGATTCATGAAGCACATGTGGATTTTCACCCGACCAATAACGCATATTTTGCTTATTGACGAACCCATTGAGCCAAAAATGAGCTTCGTCACTGAAGATGATTTTGCGATAAAATTCATCATCTTGGCGCATCTTCTTCAGAACCCAATCGGAGTACGTACGTCGCTTCAAATGGTCCATCGGCTTCAATTCTTGAGTCAGCTTGATCTTGTATGGGTGTAAACCAAGATCCTTACGCAAAATCCGCCATAATGTAGTCTGAGCGATGCCCAATTCTTGAGAACGCCGTGGAATTGACTGATTTGGATCGTTTGCTACGGACGCCTGAACGGCAGCGATATTTTCGACACTTCGACCAACCCGTTGTCTCACTGACACGGCAATATCACACAACGAATATGTAGACTCAAATTTTTGCACTAAACTTGTTATTGCCTGTCTACTAGGGCGAGAATTACGACCGAAAATTGGAGTTAACGTTCTTAAAGTTGCAGTCATCGACTCCGAATTTCGTTAGAAAATTTTTATAATTTGCAGACGTTGCTCGTTCGTGTACTTTACCACGAGGAAAATGTTTACTGAATAAATTGACAGTGACAGTTTGATGATTAGTGAAAGAATGCGTTCACAAATTAAATTCAAAGTTGTCAAGTCCCTATTGGAAAACCCTTTAGTTCCACAGACTTTTTGAAAAGTGTTTTTTTTTTTATCATTGTTTCGAGTTTCCCCCAACTTTCTAAAATACACCGTACTTAAAGAACTCACATGACAGATATTACATTGACGTTGATGAGATTATTATCGACCTTTAGGGATAAAGTGGTTGCGAATATCGATCTGAACTTTGTGGGTTTTCTCTGGCATCTGCCGTAATGTGAATACTTATATTATGAACTATGGACTTACTGCCTTTGTCAATCAATACGTTGATAAATGATTTCAGGCGTCCACACAAAATCGGCAGACAAGATCTTCTGTGCGATCTTAAATAGATTGATATGTCAGCAAACGATGTCAGCAAATTTTGGAAAAGAGTTGGTGTTAGACCTAACTAAGCAATCACCCGCTGCTGTACATTTTTGGAAACCTATCCGGTCCAGCAACCTTGTTCTACTTAAATTAGGATATTGCTATGTTTTGTTCATTTTGCTCAGGTAGACTTGTTTTGGCTTTTATCGCTCAGGCTGATTGATATGTTCTGCCTGATAAGGGGTTTGGGTCATTTTTGTTGTTGCTTAACAGTCTATAGAAGAGTTGTTCGTATATCTTCAATACCGACTGTGACTTCCAACTTAATTTGCTCGTTCATCTCCATATGTCTCTGATTAGGTTGGCTCAATTTTCGAAAATTGTTCCTTGAACGTACGGCTCTCATGCTTCCTTTGGAAAAACCGATGATTTTGCCTGCTGTTTTACTCAAATATCACCCAGCCTCCTTGTAGTGTTACTTTGCAGGCGAGTTGTTCCGATGTGTATTTATCAAACTATGGGTTTTGTGGTAATGCACAGAAGAAACTCAGCTTATCAGTTGCGACGCGGCGTTTTTAACGGTTTCTTCGCATATTTGCCACTGGTTTTCAGCCCTAGATGCCTATATTGGCCACTCGATGTTTTGATGTTACGTAGCCAAGAGTACACCTATCTCTGTGTATGTTGGCGATTTTTTACAATTTTAGAAATGGTAACGATTCTCTAAAGAAAACGGTCGTTTACCAGTGGCACGAGCGGTTCAAAAGTGGTCGTGAGTTAATCGAAAAGACATGTTGGTCAATAACCGCAAATCAACCATCAGAGAGGTAACGGACTTGAACATTGCCTATGGATCCGTCCAATACATTTTGGTTAATGATTTGGGTTTCCGTCGTGCAGCAGCAAAGTTGTTGCCAAAAGACCTCAATTTCATGCAAAAAAGAGAGCGTGTTGACGTGCCAAAGAGATGATTTGCGAGGCTGAATCCGATCCCACATTCATCAAAAGGATCATTACCGGAGACGAGACGTGGGTTTATGAGTACGACACGCAGTCCAAACTTCAGGCAAGTGAATGGCGTTCACCAAATGAGGCGAGACCAAAAAAACACGTCGTTTTCGTTCAAAAAAGAAGGAAATGCTCACGGTTTTCATGGATTACAACGGTGTAGTGCATCATGAATTTTTGCCAGAAGGCCAGACAGTAAGTATTATTTGGGCGTTATGAGACGTTTGGCAATTCGCCGAAAGAGACCAGAAATGTGGGCAGAAAACTCGTGAATTTTGCTCCATGATAACGCACCGACGCACAGTGCCATCATTATTCGTAATTTTTTGACGAAAAATGCAAAAAATACCATCCAACAGCCACCGAAATCACTTGATTTGGCTCCCTGTGACTTCTTTCTGTTCATTCGAGTTAAAACGGGGAACGCGTTTCAGCAGCCGAGAGGAAGTAATGGAAAAATCGCAGGAAGCACTGATGGACATACCGAAACCCAAATATAAAAAATGTTTCGAGGATTGGATCAAGCGCTGGCATAAGTGTGTTGCGGTCGATGGGATTACTTTGAAGGTGACAATATGGATTTAGATGAATAAACTTGTATTTTTAATTTTCTGAATAAATTCCGGGAACTTGGATCAAGGTGGTATGTCAAAAATTATTTGCCTGATTCACCTATAATTATCAAAGTATACAGGTTCTCCCTTTCTTAGAACAGGTGCAGCGATATTTTAAAAATAAGTTGGCGTACTTTCCTTGCAAAATCATGACCCTCAGATGTCGGACGATCCCAATGGATACGACGCCTATTGATTCCATTTCATTAGTAGAAAATACACAAATCTCCTCCCGAGAGTTCACGACGTAACATACGAAAAAGCATCGAAGCAAAAGCTTTGTTTGGAGTGGCATAGCTTGGCCTTGCAGAAACCTTACTCTGAAAAAATATTCTTTTTTGAATGTACCCTGCAAAAGCACTGAAAAATTCAATTTACCTTCGTACACACTATGAAGCAACTGACTGGGCAGGTTATATTCTATTTCCAAGAAGATTTAAGCAGAATCCAAGGCTGTATTTCCCTACATTCCTAGTACTACTTGAGGAAATACCAAAATCGAAGAACTCAACAAAAGTTAGTATCATTCACGTCATCAACAGCAACACCTGTGTCCACAATGGTCTGCCGAACACAAGGCAACCTTGTAATATCTTAATCTCTTAAATGACCTTTGATGTCAGCAAGATTATAAATAAAACTCTTGCGATTCCCAGTAAACAATGATATGCGAAACAATTTTTTTTATTTCACAAGAAATCCAACTTCTGGAAACAGAGATGTGAACACGTAATTATAGTTGCCTCATTTGTCTATAACTTCTAGGCGTAATAAAGGTCACGTACCATCGTTAAATCCAACTACTCCAGCAGATACAATTACTCGTACCATCGTCACATAACGAGTTTAGCATACGTACGAATACGAGTACCATCATTCGCTTGTAATGTGTTTCCTTTATCTAGGAAATCAGAAAAAGAGGAGAGGAGAAGGCTCATAAAAAAAAGAAACGCCTAAGTGGCTCCTCTGCTGGCTTTTATACCCAAAGTCAAAGCCTAAGTCCAAATCGTATCAAGCCAAGCCAAGTCAAGTCAAGTAAACAACATATGATTTGCCTCAGGCCACTGCACCAGCCTTAGGTATTAGCCCTCTTAAGTGATCTGGCTATGAAGGTTACTGTGCCAGTTTATCATCCGAAGATCTTCTGCCCGAGAATACCCATAATCGTAGTCGTACTCTGGTCGTATGTACTAGTAATTGTTGCCTATTTGTACTGTGCGGCAACATTGGTTATGTGTTGTTACCATTGTGAGATACTCGTACTTACTCGTATACCCTCGGCCTCTGTTGGACTACCAAACAGCACCGACCATAAAGCTATCCGGGTCCGGATTAATTCATGTACGAGTACATTTATGCGATTAGATTCGGTTTATATGAATAAAAAATAAAAATAAATCCGATGCTGCTGCTGATGTAATCTTATATAACGGTGTCCCGCTTATAAATGGCGCTTTAACAAATTCTTGAAACGGTAACTCGTGTAATTGAAGTTATGAAGGTTTTATGTTACCTTTCTGCTAACGAAGACGAATACTCGTCGAACAAAGCCAGCAGCAGTAG